>JAHTLZ010000129.1:95991934-96006040 GCA_023846285.1 Phrynocephalus versicolor
AATAATAATAATAATAATAATAATAATAATAATAATAATAATAATAAGGAAATTGACTATTCTACCCTGCATGCATAATGAAAACACAGAACTGACCAGAAAAAGCAGTATTTCTGGGAAAGATTGTGTCAGGGGCAGTAGGAAGAAAGGAAGAGTAACACGAAAAAGATTGTTTCAGTAAAGAAAGCCACAGCTGTTAGTGCACAAGCAAATGCTGTCAGGGGGAGGGGACCAGTAGGAACAGAGACTCTAACATGCAGTGTTGTCGGTTTGCAATATCTGAGCAGAGATTTTAACGATACGACATTTGGGAGGTCATTAATTCATATAGTCACAAGACATCAGATGTAACTTGATGGCACCTTATATTTTTTAAGGTTTTTCTTAATAACCAAATAACTGTATACAGTCACCCCCCACCATTTCGCAGTTCAGGTACTGCGGTCCCGCTATATCGCGGGATCGCAGTACCTGTACCTCGGAGCCGTGCGGGGGGGCGGGGAATGATTGGGTCACTCCCCGCTGCCCCCCCGGGCCCCTCTGAAAGGCCTTGGAGTCGCCCCCGGCCCCTCCAAGAAATCTCAGGCAGCACGGGGGGGGGGCGGTGGTGGAAGATCAGATCCCTCAACACCGCCTGTGCGCGCCACACCAAGACTTCTTGGACAGGCGCGCAATTGCCCCCCCACCTGCCCCCTGCCCCCCCCACCCACTTCCGCATATCGCGGATTTTCATGCATCACGGGTGGGGTGGGTCCCTAACCCCTGCGATCGGCGGGGGGTTACTGTATAGTGATTAGACAAGTGGAATGGTTGGAACTAGGCATCAAGACTCTGCTAACATCAACTAAGGTGGTCCTCAGCCACAAAGTTAAAAAAAAAAAATTCCTGTTTGCCCAGAAAAGAGTTAAAAGGTTTTTCCCCTGAGAGTCAACTAATAGGGTCCAAACTGATATGGTCACAAGTGAAAATTGCCCCAGACCTATAGCTGGTTTCCCCTTTGAACATTTGTGTCAGGATCCTAGTCTCAGAAATCCTGAGAGAATGTTTTCTGAAAGCCTTTCGGCCTGAGACAAACACAACTGCTTTGTGCTTTTGTAATGCAGAAATACTTTGAATATGCCTTACATAATTGTATGCTTATTCCCTGGATAAACATAGCAAAATATGCTTTCTGGAGAACTGTCACTCCATTACTTTCTTTAAAGCGAGACTGCTTTGCTAAGTATTCAAAGAAAACCTGACCTTTGACTGCTTCTGTGGCCTTTCAGAGCCTTCCAAACATCTCCCTGCCCATGAAACTGCAATAATGTACTATATCTACTTTGCAGCATTCTCACTGGTAAGCCTTTACTATGCATGCTGATTGATTTGATCCTTATACCAGACCATCTGACCAATGGTCACTCTAACAAAGTGGTTATTTTCCCATTTTGAGAGGCCCCTTTTGACGAGCGGTATTCCAGCCCTGGAGCCTTGGTTCTTTCCAAATTAAAAAAAACTGGGTGGGACCAAACATTCTCTTTAAAATAAGCAGGAGTGGTCTTTTGTATCTGTATGAGTTATTTAAATCTGGGGACATTTAGAGCCACTTGTCTCTCCATGTGGAGGACCAGTTTTATATTTAAAAACAAAAACTTACAAAAATTTGTCACATATCAAGAACAAAATATATCTGCTGCTCATGTGCCAAGTGTGGTGCTGATCTGAAGGTCAAATGTCAAAGTTTTGTGATACCATCTTAAACTGTCTTGACAAATATTGATTCGTAGCCATAATAATAATTAGAGCATGTGGAAAAGAATATCTCATTATACAAAGTATATTTTATCTAGACACCTGGTGAATAGCAGTAAGAAAGGTGAAATTAAATCTGTAAAAAATTCAGTCATTTAAAAAATACTAAGGCAAAGTCTTAGCTCCTTATTAACCAAGAAAAAAGAATGAAAACTTCTACTTACATTTACAGCCTCTACCTTGTATTCATCATCACTATCTGGAGCAGAGAGATCCAACAGGATTGGGCACACTTTATTTTCAATATCATGTTGAGCCACAAGACGTTGTTCTAACAATATCAGTAATGAATCTTGGCTTGCTTTTCTAACCTATACATGTTTTAAAAAAAGAAAATCAGTGCCTCTAAGAAAGAGCTTTTCCCCAGCCTAAATGTCATTGAAAACCCAGATGAACTAATTCACATTGTTCTATGTTTTATTGATATACATTTCTCGAATTTCAAAAATCTATAGTCTAATGACATTGTGAAAGGGCCTTTAGTGTTTGAATAATCCACTGAAATCTGATCACATATAACAAGTAATAATTATCTACCGTACAAGTGATTAGGCGGATACATTCTATACAAGAGAAGAGAAACAACCCTTTTATGCCTGAGAAGAGGAAGGGAGAAGATCTTTCAGGTGAATGACTTTTTGAAAAAGAGCCATACTGCAGCTTTATTAGATATGTAAAACTGGTCAAACTGGCCACTTAATTTTAAACATTAATTTAACGATTCTGTGTGAAACATTGTCTCCAACAGAGGAAAGGGCACCACCAAATGAAAGAAGGTGATCCACAAGTTGGGAAGCTGCTGATCATATGTGTCTTTGTACATATTAAACTGGAAATCTTCAGAATAAATTCAGGTGAGTCTAAAATAACTTCCTAATTCATTTCTTCCTCAGATTAATATACACTACATGTTGAAGTATCACATTACAGGCAAAAGTGAGATGACTTATGCTTACTTTTAAGATAGCAATATGACTATTATGTTCTGAAAGTGGAGCTCAAAATCTAATGAAAGCATGTGTGTAATCCAATCAATTAGCAAAAGTACAGGCTTAAAGTGAGATTTCGCTGCCTACCTATATGAATACATAATGTATCATAATAATTTCAAATCAACCTATCCTGAAACTATTTATTAACTGTACTGATATAAACAAGACTCTTAATCAGATAAACAGAAGCATTTGCCTGCTATTTGAGAAAGAATCTCAACTTGCTAATATGTTTAAAGCAAAAAGCAATTGTTCTGCTTATATACCACCCCATACCTCTTCAAGTAGTCTCTAGGTTGTTTACAATTTAATTACAGTAAGCAGGCTACACATTCCCCCACCCCGCAAGCTGGTTACTTATTTTACCAACCTTGGAAGGATGTTTAATACCGTGCCCAGCTCACTGACTGCTTATTTATTTCTAAAGCTCAATTTAAACTGCAATTTTGATCTAATGGTTGGGCTGAAACACTGGCTGTGCCATCCAGATGATAAGATAAGGAACAGACACCCTCTCTCTGCCACATCATCAACCTCTATCAGAATGAAGAAGTCTCAAGACAGTTCCTTTTTTGCAATGTCTACAAGCCTCTGGAATTCTGTCCTTACAGAACCTCTTCCTTAGATGTGGCCTCTTTGTGAAATTAAAATTAGGAAAGGTTTGAGAAAGTCTAATGATTTTAATGGAATATGGGATAAACTATTGTTATATGTATTTCAAAAGGGTAAAGGGTATATATCCAGAAAATACTCAATGCACTTCTCGAGAGAAATGGGCTGGTCAGTATCTTAAAAGTTGTAAGTTTGTTTAAGTCCCGAGTGTGAAGTGGGTTGCACGGGGTCGGTTTGTTAAATTTGTTTGAGTTTTATTTAATGCTTCCGCCCCTCCTTTTTGTATAAATGATGTTTTACATTTTGTATTGTAGTTTTATAATTTAAATATTTTTTTAAAAAAATGTGGCCTCTAACTTGTAAAAGACCTTGGAAACATCTTTGCATGTCTCTTTCAGAATTGTTCTGATTTTTTAAAATGTGACCTGGTGCGCTAACTTCTGGTTTTGTTTGTTTGTTTGTTTGTTTTTTGTTTAAACTATATTTTAAGGTTTTTTAATTTTGCAAGCAGTCTTAGAAGAACTTAATTACAGTGTATACATTTAATTCATTATAAACAGCTAATAATTATAACCTTAAAAACAATCTAAAATATTCTATCTACTTAAAATTGCATTTCAGTTGACTAACTGCTTTGATACTCTGTTTGGGCATAAGGTTGAGAGCTTGGTGTTTTAAAAACCTTTGCATGTGTTCATTCACCTTCTCCATGTCTGGGGCAGCTACAAAGAAGCAATCAGATTAGCACTTTCTATTGTCATCACATCCCTATACTGAATTAATCTTAACTATGACTTGTTGAACAAGTCAGTTTACAAACCAAGGTTTAAAACTGCCATGTTTCAATAAAATACCGTTAAGATTAACCACAGTTCAGCAAGTCATTCAAAATCAATATCTAAAATGGCAGAAAAATATTCCAAATTTCTCCATGTGACGGTGCTACAGGAGGATGGGGGTGAATTAGAAGGCCCTAGAATTTCAATGTCTTCTTCACTAACCCAGAAAGCTACTATATCCACTGAAAGATCAAGGCAGTAGATTGAACTGTACATTATGTCCAGAAATTTTTACCTGGTTATTTGGATCTGTGAGGTATCTTACCACAATGGGCATGAGATATTCAGAAAAAGCTGTTGAAAAGTTTGGCCTACTCTCCTGGAGAAAAATGGCAATTGGAGGTATCTGTTCCATTAGTTCTGTTCGTACAGTTGGCTCTAGTGATTTAAAGAATAAGGGGACTGCTTTAGCTGAAGACAAAAACATGTGCATTCAATAAATGAAATCCTATGCTGTGAGCCTATAATATGAAATTTTACATTAATTTTGTTGTGCAGCTTGTTGTGCCTCCATAACTTGAAGTTGTGCAATTTGCACCCAAAGAAAAATCACCAGGAAGCAGTTTGCAGAGGCAATTACATAGGCTGTTGCATGACCACTGTGCAGTTCATTGCATGGCTCACCACACTGTCAATTGCTTAATGCAATGCTCAATCAGACACACAGGCTGCCTTGGTATGACCGTCCATGAACTTCTGCAAGCATAACTTCACATGAAACCAAGTCTAAGAGAATTTTAGCCGATATTTCTCAACCTTGATTGATTGATTGATTGATTGATTCCTATAATGTGAAACCATCTGGCCAAGGGCCACTCTGGGCTTTTTAAACAGTACCTCCTACTGAGAAACATGAAAATCTTATGCTCCCCTTCTAACAACTTCATCCAATTATTTTATTTGAAAGGTGATTCAAAATGAATAAAACAATTTGTAAATGCTACCAAAGAAAGATTTATCAGTTTAGTCAGTTCCTGTTTCACATATATGCAAATAAAAAAACTATAATATTGTATCACCCATCCACCCATTCCCTTCAAAGTGGGTTACAATTTCAAAGTAATATAAACATTGCAAGGGGAGGAAGACCCAACTTTTAGAAGCACATTTTAGGCAGCCAGTTACTAAGAAGACTAGCCTGAAAAGAAGGGCCTTTGCCTGTCTGTGGAGGTACAGTAAAGATGGGATCAGACGGATAGAGCTCATTACAATAATCCACATATAATTCAGGCATTATACTACTGAATTTAATTTTCAAAGATACACATGCCCCTTCTGAAGTCCTGATATGTAACCCCAGAGGGCACTCTTCATTAATTTTAGAACCATAGCATTTAACACTGACACAAGGCAAAATTATTTTGTGAAGACAGCCACGGAACCTGCTTTTCAAGCAAAAAAAAATTCCCCAATTTAATCCAGGTTACAGTCAAAGCATACAACAATGAAATAGAGGGACTAAACATACTAATTTCTATATGTGCATCCCTATAAATTTACATAGCAATACTGTACAAACAATTCAGACCTTTTTTTAATCAAACCTATTAAAATCTATTTAACAAACCAATTAAAATTCACCTGTATCTTCAGAGAGCCGGACCACTATTGCCATTACTGTCAAGTAATCTTCCTCATTCTGACTGAAATCTCGAAAGACATCAAGTAGACCTCTAGCAATTATTTGCCTGTAAAGACAAAAGAGGAAAAAGGAATGATCTAGAGCAGATGAAAAAGGACAGGTTACTTACATTTAACTGTGATTTACTGAGTGGTTATCAGAAAATTTACACAAACGGGTAATTTTGCAGCTGCGCAATAATATTGTTAGCCGATTTCTTTCTAGACACCCTTAAACCCTTATTGAGGGTGAATACTCCAGGCTGTTAATGCAAGTTTTTCTATATCAAGATGCTCAATCTTCCCCTAGCCAAAAGCTGTCAAATTTGGAACTGTTATTTGCCATCACCTGCACCACTCTTACCATCATGGTGCACTCGAAGGTGATGCCTGCACTTCTGAGCCTGAATAATCAGTTTTCTCTCCAGATATCAAGCTCAGATAATCTACCTATCTCCTTAGTGCCTCTAGGTTTAGATGCAGTCATCAGTGTAAGGGGAGGAACAACCAGAGATGTTAATTATTAACTTTTTTTTCTTTATCTTTTTTAGATAAGAGTTCCAACGCCCTTTTTCTTCACTTCAGATGGTATTATTGTTTTTGTGATTTTGATATCATCTGCTGCAATTTACTATATATGTCTTTACTGGGAACCAACTCTTGTTCTAAGAGGTTTCTTGCTGCTCTGTATGGACAGAGTAGACTTTTGATGGATTCTTGCAAATCGTGGAAGACAAAAACGTGTTGCCCTGTTCTTTCAGAATGGAATCAATGTCCTTCAACAACTGTTCTTCCAGGAAATCTTTTAAACAATGTTGTCTATTTTTCCAGAATCTTTTTGGCAAATCTTGCTGTTTTAGGTCTAACGGCCTTCAGACGGGCAACAGAGGCACTTTGTATGACTGTTAAAATGCTGTATCTTGCCTCCACAGGATATGAAATGTTTGAACAGGCCCTTTGGAGCCATAAACCTGAAGATTATGAGCGACTAATATCTTTTTTTTAGGTTGAAGATAAACAGATCAGCTATGAACACAAGGTAAGCAAACATGAAAAATGTACTGACCCATTAAGCTCCAGCCATTCCCAAGAAGCTGTACTCCCGTCAGTTAGAAAGGGACTGAGGGGAATGACCATTGGGTACAGCAGCATATTGCAGAAGGGAGGGTCAAAGGTCTAGAATGTTCCTGAGAGTGCTTTGTGCAGGCGCAGAAATACTCATGTGTATGGCTCAGAAAGACCAGGAAAAACCTAATTTAATTGACATTAAGTACTGTATCTACTCGAATATAAGCCTAGTTTCTCAGCCCTAATTTTGGGCTGAAAAAAGGGGCGCTCGGCTTATATTCGGGTCAATACTTTTAGCCACTGAGACAAGTCCTCTGTGGTTAAAAGTCATTTTAAACATTGCATGCTGCTTCTGATGACCCCCCTCTGCATCACAGGGGAGCGGCATACAATGTTTAAAATCACTTTTAGCTACTGACCCAAGCACTTGCATCAGTGGCTAAAAGTTATTTTAAACACCCCCTCCCCCCAGCTCACAAAGGAAGAGCTGCCAGGCCCTGCTGCATTTCCCACCCTAGACTTATACTCGAATCAATACATTTCCCCAGTTTTGGGGGGTTAAATTAGGGGCCGCGACATATACTCGGGTCGACTTATACTCGAGTATATATGGTAATCTAGTTGTTATTTGTGTATGCAAGACAGAATACAAATAGCGATTCTGACTTTGGTCAGAAAAGTATGAAAGCATTTCAATGGCTCACTACAAATAAAATATGTTAATTATGCCTCAGACATATTATTGCACTGCTGCTGAAAGTTCAAAATAACTTGTCCCTCTCTGCCCTTGGAAGACAAGGAGTAGGCTCTAATCTGTATCCGTTCTCATGGGCCAATTTCTAGATTCTATTAACTGTAAGAACTATCTGAAGCCATGCTTTTTTACAAAACATGAAAATTCGAGAAAGCACAGACCTTCAAACCATTACAGTGGACCCTTGTATAACATACAGCTTGTATAACATAAAATTTGGACAACATAAAAAATTCCGGAGATAGGGAAAATTTGCTTAACATAATCGTGTATGGGGCAAATCTGTACAACATAAAAATGGGATCACTCTGTTTTTAATGCATTCCTATGGAAATTTGTATAAAGGAAAATTTGCTTAACATAATTTCATTTGGAACGAATTAATTCCTTTATACAAGGTACCACTGTATTTGAATGTCATGACCCAAATCTCAGTTTGCATGATTTTAGTTCCACTCAGAAATGGAAAAATAAATTATGGATGTCATGGAAGGAATGTGCATGTGAACACCTAGTACTTTCGCTGTTATTATAAACTGTCGTTCTGACAATAATTTGAGCTAAATCTAATGACAACTAACAACACCAGGGCAAAGGGTGAAAGAACTCTTGTAATTGCTATTATCTACCCTCACCATTTTTGTGATTTGCTCAATAATAATTCATGCAATAAGGCACAAGAATCAGAATAGTGAGCTCATTTGGACAAACTGAGACTGTTTCTCTGGGACATCGAGATGGAATTACTTCAAATTTCAGGGGAAAAATGGCTCCCTATATTTTATGCTGGCAATATTAGCAATTGTTTTAGAAAACATAATGTGGCAAAACAACAAAACTGAGTGTAGATTTGCTATTTCATTTCATCTTTATTATTCCTACCCGAATATTCCAGCACTACAAGGAGTTGCAATGCCGGCACTGCCCATATAAAGCCACCCCAACTTCATTTCAGATGATAAAGCAGTAGCTTCCTATCACAATCCTGCCCTTTCTAAATATTTCTAGCTTGTTAACGTAAGAAGGAAAAGGGCCATAAATCGTTTGGAGGGTATTGTAGAAGCAAATGATGGTAGAGCAAATGTTATTACATGTTCAAAAGATTTGTGACTAAAATGGGTATTTTAAAAATTAGGTAGACCAAACTTCTGTGAAAAACACAAGGAAAATTCATATAAATGATATGAGCACAATTTTATTCAATGTTACCTGTTAAATATATTATCACTAAAGGCATATTTTTCCAGACGTGCAAGTGGAGCCAAATTGTCCTCCCCTGGAATGTCCAAGAACGCAGTTATCCTCATGCTATCACAATCTGGTCCATAATCTTCAAACCCAACTTGAAGGAAAGAAAAACAATATGTCAAGTTATCGCTGACGGGGAGAATGTGATCCTTTAAAATTAATCCATCCAAAAGCCCAACAATGGCAACTTTTCCAAGGTTTGGGATTTTTAATTTATGATTTTTTCCCCTTAAAATAGAGAGAATCCATATGGTTAAACTTTACTGGTGCAGACAAGGACTAATAAGTTTAAAATGAACTTGAAAGCAAAAATATGAATAACTAAGCCTAAAACCTACCATTTTAAAAGCAAACCTTTTTGTTTTTGTAAAGTCAAACAAAACACTGTGGCCAAAACCCCATTCCTTAATGTAGTAAATTACACTAGAGCAGGCCTGGTGAACCTATGAGGATTTGGAAAGTCATCTCCACAAGTTCCATTGATTCAATCTAACTGTGACTTACTTGAGGATATTAAGTCAGAATTAGAGTGGGCCAATTTGGATTAATAGAATTTATGGAAGGGCTGACTTAGGAAATCCCCACTGATTCAATGGGCCTACTCTGGCATGATCAACTACACTAAGCAATGGGATTTTATATTTTATATTTTTTTTTTATATCAGGCAGTAATAGATATACGAACACTCAACAAGAATTAGCAGTGTTTCAGATATATAATGAATGGAGAAATTACTCCATTCCCTCAACAATTAGTACTGTATGTTGGTGGGAGGAGGAAACCACTGATTAATGCTCAGGTGCATAATCTTGACCACATTAGTATTACAGATTAGAATCACAGCTTCGCCCAAGAAGCATTTTCAAAGATGAGGGGAATAAAAATACAAAATAAATTACAATTAAAACAGTGGAAATCTGTGGACTCTTGGATGCTAAGATTTACTAGTGTAACCCTGCAACATTCACTGATGAGCTCCTATATCTACGGTAGATTTTAAGTAATGGGGCAGTACAAGAAATATAATTTTAACACTGATTATCTAAAACAATCCTCAACCGTAGAAAAACATACTTTATTAATTATGCAATGTAACAATTGTCTCATCACACCTGGAGAGTGAAAATGAGCTTAAAGCAAAGCCTCCACTAACTGCATTCTATCTACTACAATTCCTCAATCAGAAGAAAACAATATGCTGCCATGTGTATTGTACTGTGCAGCTTCACTCTTGCTCCCTTTCACAGAAACAGAAGCACTAAGGTGCAATAGACAGGTTGTGGATCTAGAATATTGCATGTATGTCATTTGATATGCAAGCCCAGCACTTACTTGCAAGATGCTGGAACAGAATGACCTCCTTGCATGCATTCTAACATTAGCTCAAGAGAAACAGCCTCAATACCACAACATGATATTTTGCATAACTATGTCAATTTTAACTAGACTAACAATTAAGGCCTTAAAATTAACATAAGAAGCTGGTAACCAAATTTACCAATCCTGTTTCTTATCTTTAATAACAGCCAAAAGGCTGAGCATGTCAGACATTAAGTCAAAATACAATCACAAGATGGAAGCAAAATGTGATTAATACATTATAAGAAATAATATGATCATGCAGACTTAGGCAAAAATGTAATGGTTGATTATTGGCAAAACTGTGGAGGAAAAGCAAAATATGTGTCTGAATGTCCCAGGACAAATCAATCACTCAACGATAGCAGTGTGTGTGCGTGCGAACTATTAGTGGGCAAAATAACTAACTAAAGCTGAGAGCTTTCCTAGGGGTTACTTTGCCCTAAGTAGGCAATTCCAAGGGAGGGGTGCACATGCTAGTACACTGATGGCAAAACTTTAAGAGACTAAGTGCCCAAACTGTGATTCAAAACCCACTAATTTTTCGCAAAGTGCCAATATAGCAATTTAACCTGAATACAGGTGGCTGTGAAGGGGCAATGCCGGATGGCCACAGAATGGGCTCCGAATGCCACCGTTGGCATCCATGCCATTGGTTCACCAACACTTTGCTAGTATGTTTTTGCTTCTGAATGACTATGCACACACTTTGCACACTTGACTTAACTTGGCTGCCTTCCCACCTGCCCACCTCTTTCTCCAGTGCACCAGACTTGGCGTAACTGCCTCCATACAAGTAGGGACAGTCCTTTTGTAGACAGAGCAAACATACTCAGGAACAGCATTCTGCAGAAACACATCACTGCAGAGTTATTCTGCCTGTGGATTTAAGTTTTCCCTTATTTTGCTCTCCTTTTCTGATCTGGCAGAGAAGGGATACCGAGGAACGGTAAAATAGCCACACAACAACAGCACGATCTTTGTACTTAGTTTCTTCTCTACCCCACCAGAAAATGAGAAACAGGCAGCAGGTGCCAGACTAGAGAGTGTTTCAGCCCATCCCTGAGGAGGAATCATGAACAACTGGCATCTTATATTTGACTGTTCTGAGGTTCAGTGAGGTTTACTCCAAGAGCTATATTATTTCATCTTGAGAAAAAAGTTAAGCTATTGCTACTAATAACTAGATGAAAATAAGATGTGTAAGATGTATAACACAGATCCAATTAGCAAGTCAATTATATTAGAAAAATTAAGAAAGTGGACAGTAATGATGAAAACTGAACATACAGACAAGAAGCATATCCTTAAGGGAAAGGAAGATATTTTATGACTTCTAATATCAATATAGCTGTTAACATTAGTTTAACGTGTAGTGAAATAACAGCATTACCAGTGGTTGGCAAATACTAAATCCCAGTATGATCACTACATTTCAGAAGGAACGGATGTAACTTATTTAAATCCTGCTGTAGATGTGGACAATATATGTAAACATGATATAAACATGCATCCTCTTGAATAAAACACAGTAAAGCTACACAAATATGATGCTGAATTCTGAGCCACTTTAGGACGGAAAGTGTCTCAGGATCCTATCGTGCTTAGTATATGGCAGTATATGACACTGAACGGAGTGAAAATAATTTCAGAGTATGCATGGAAATACCACTAAAATCCCCAATGTTATCAATGTAGACTGTCTTGACAGGATTATACTGTACATGTTCACAACTCATTTTAAAACCCTCTGAAATTCTTCACCTGCAGCTGAGAACAGTCATTTTCTGCAAAAATATTTTCCCTTTGAAAAGCATACATACACAGATGGATTGTTAAATATTAAGACAGATGCAAACAACCCATCCAATGTTTTAAAATGTTAAAGTTGCAATCATGTTAGTCTAAAGTGATGTGTGTAACTGATGAAACTACGCACATTATACAATTCTGTCAAAAGAAGAGCAATTTTCACACACAAAAAGGCAAAAAAATCATCTCTAAAGAGTGTCTGAAGTGCCAGAAAAGTCCTCACCATATGTGCCTGCAAACAGAAAAATGTTGCAAACAACTTGTAAGTAGAGCAGCTGTATCTAAAAACATAAAAAAATGTAAAAAATTAAAAAATATAAGTAGAGCAGACCGCATCTAAAATTTGTAAGGCAGCAGTTAAAACGCCAATGGTTTTCTGCTCTTAAGTCAAACTGCTCAAAAGTAGAGCCACTCATAAGTAGAGGTACCAATGTATACAGTAATACCTTGGTTTACAAGCATAATCTCTTCAAGAAACATGCTTGTAAACCAAAACAATCTTATATCAAAGCAAATTTCCCCATAAGAAATAATGGAAACTCAGTTGATTTGTTCTATATATATATAAACCACTATTAGTGCACTTGTGATCATGTGACTTGCTCCAGTACTTGTATATCAAGACATTGCTTGTTGATCAGGGCAAAATTTAGAAGAAATGCTTGTTTGTCTTGTAAAATGCTCTTAAACCAAGTTACTCTGAAACTAAGATATTGCTGCAATTTATACATATCACCAGGTTTATTTTTTCTATGCAATACTATGGTACTAAATGTATTTATTTGATATGAAGTATATACAGACTTCTCTGTTTTCCTATATTCAAGACCAATTGTGTTCAAGTTGTTCTCAACTAAAAAACAGTTGCGAATACTTGCCTTTTAAACATATCCTTTACTGTCATATCCCATCCTTGTATCTTTACCCTTCCCTTTTTTGTACTGACCCTATCTTTGACTCATAGTGCTTCCCTAATTTCTACTTCCACAATTTATCCTGTATCCCAAAATGAGCATGCATTAGGATTTTCTAGTTTAGAGAAATAATTCTGTCTGAAGTTTTAGTCGCCCCTGGTGACACAATATGAAATGACACATTATTTGTAAGCAACAGTTAACTCACATTCAGTTTCTTTTTTTATGAAGCTTTTGCATTGTGTCTTGGCACTTTCCCTAAGATTCTATACTACAATATTCACCTAACTCCTTACAAGTGCAGGAGCTACTCAAAAGACTTTAATTATTATTGTAAATACAAAATGTTCACCTGATTCCAAAAATTAAAGATTGTAACTCCTCACAAGAATGGGTCTTCATATTAAAAAAACCCCAATTTAATTAAGCCTTATTGATTCAAATCCATGCTGGTTATATGTCAAAATATTTATTTGTACTTAAGGCCCCAGTCACACACAAATCACTCATCTCCCAAGTACAATGCACGATACTGTTTCTCAAATGTGGCAAGCAGCATTATTTGCTGCAGCAGTCAAGGCATGGATAAACAAGTGGGTTAGATTATTGTCAAGTGAATTAATATGGGACAGCTGTGAGAGCAGGCCTGAAAGTCAGAGGAAAACCCCTTAAGGCAACCCATATTTGTCCCTTGCCAAACATTCTATTGACCCAGAAGCACAGGAGAGGAAATAAATGTGAACTCTCCCCCAAAGCCAATGGTTGCACTGTATATGTCCTTTTCATTCTCTATAGAAATAAACGAAATGATTGTCTTTCATTTATAAGTAAAATATGAGTCTGCAGGAGGAGACTGAAGGAGAGAAAATTCTCGTCTACCTGTGTTTCCCCGAAAATAAAACACTGTCTTATATTTATTTTTTCCCCAAGAAGATACACTAGGGCTTATTTTTGGGGTAGGTCTTATTTTTGGGGAAACAGGAACTGCAAGCAAACATGCTACAAAATATGGTAACTTTGGTGGCCCAAGCAATGGGGGGGGGAAGGACCATGGATGGAAAGGGAGGGGCAACGTGCGCTCTGTGTGTGTGTG
>JAHTLZ010000129.1:96014372-96054449 GCA_023846285.1 Phrynocephalus versicolor
ACACACACACACACACACACACACACACACACACACACACACACACACACACACACACACACACATGTATTTTCTTCCAGCTTATTCAGCATCATACCAGAGTACATATGGGCTTTTATTAAGCAGGGTGTGGCAGAATGAGTAGTAAGCATTCCAGGCATTCCCTAACTAGTTCAACACCTTTTTGGTTCCAGACTGAACTGTTTATCATAAATATCTTTAGGCATAGTTCCTATATAAGAATTGGAAATTATTATCTGTCAAGCTATACTTGAACAGCCTGGGCGTTGAGTTGTGGCAACTGGACTTGTGAGATCATAACGTTTCACTACTCATCCAAGTAGCTTCTTTAGTTTGAGAAAAGTTGGTAGGAGGCTTCCAATTAATAGTTCACCTTGGTTTTACCTCACCTTGAATAGGCTTGTTAGATGGGCAATGCCCTGGGGTGTGTGAAAGTCACACCTGTGCAACCCATCCCAACACCCATTAAGAGTATCGATTGTTAGCATTGATGTTCCTGGTGGTGATGTGAAGTGATTCTGATTTGTCTGGGAATTGATGAAAGGCAGCAGGATAAATGGAAGATAGATTGCACCTAAATCCTCTACCCCTGTTGAGAGATCAGTTTTCTATACAAACATGAATGACATCCCTGACTCATCTGTTGAACCACCTATCTTCTATATGTGTGCATTCTTATCTTTGAATGAGTGTCCTTTGTACTTCAAATGAAGGTACACTGCAGATTCTGGTCCTGAAATGTTGCCCCGCTGGGCTGGGCCATCCTCCTGTTTGTTTAGTGGCTGTTTGATTCTCCAATGTAGAGCTCAACAAACTCCTTAGTACATTGGAACACTAATGAGCCTTTGTCCATCTAAAGAGTCTATTCAGACCAGGGTGGGGTGAAGCCAAAGTGATATATAAACTGGAAGCCTCTCATGACCTTTTCTCAGACTAAAGAAGTTAGTTGGACGAGTAGCAAAATATTTCAGTCCCACCAAAAAAGGTCCAGTTTTCATGGACTCATCTCCCAGATAACCTTACATGGATGATTGAGAATCTCCACAGCCCTGAACACTGTTACTTGCGTAGTGTGGATGCTGTAAAGGTATCAATGCATTTTGATGTGGCTGCTTAGTTGGGAGAAATATATTGTATCCACAAGTAATGTTCTGCCTGATTTCAAGTAGAAATATCAATCATCGTCTAGCTGTATATTTACAACCCAATTTCAGTGGCATATACCAGTGATGGTGAACCTATGGCACGGGTTCCAAAGATGGCACTCGGAGCCCTTTCTGTGGGCACCCTACATCACCCCTTCATAGCCACCTGTATACAGGTTAAATTACTGTATTGGCACTTTGCAAAAAAAAATTACTGGGTTTTAAATTGCAGTTTGGGCACTCAGTCTCTAAAAGGTTTGTCATCACTGGCATATACAGTACTCTAAAGAAACTGCAGAGAAACTTGCACTGCTACACAGTGTGAAAATAGATATTAGAATTAACCTTCATGCGCTACGATGTTACATAGAATCATAGAATAATTAAGTTTGGAAGGTGCCATTTAGTCAAACCCTATGCTCAAGGCAGGAATACGAATCAAAGGATACCTTCCAGGTTATCTACATTTCTCTTGAATGTCTCCAAGATTGGAACACTTACCACTTCTTGAGGTAGCTGGTTCAGTTGCCATGCTATTCAAACAGATAGGACAGTTGCACAGTCGGCTCATATTCAGCTTGTGATCTGACAATTCCAAATCCTTCTCTTTCGTAATATAATTGAGCTAGATATCCCTGAGCTTGTAACCGTGTTTGGTTTCTTTTTTCTAGATGCAGTACTTTGAATTTTTCCCTGTTGAATTTCATTCTGTTTTTTTGCAACTGTGCTCAAGGTTATCCAGATCATTTTGAATTTTATTTCTATCTCCCCAGGTATTAGGCAGTCCACACAATTTTGTGTCATCCACAAATTTGATTAGTAGTCCCTGTACAACCTGATCCAGGTCATAAATAAAAATGTTGAAGAGCTCTGGGACCTGAATTGAGCCCTGGGGTACCTCACTTATTCCCTCCTCCCAGTTTGAGAAGAAGTCATTAATTGTCACCCTCTCAGTATGAATCTGTTGCTGACTGTGTATGTACCTGACAGTTGTTCCATCCATCCCACATTCTGGTTTGCTAATCAGAATATCATGGGGCACATTGTCAAAAGCTTTGCTGAAGACAAGTTTGCTCCATGTATCTGCGAGGTCATCTGATAAAAAAAATCAGATTATTCTGGCAGGATTTGTTCTTGAAAATCTGTGTTGGCTACTAGTTACTGCATTGTTTTCTAGGTACTTACAGAGTTACCAGTTCCTGATCTATTCCAGAATTTTTCATGGAATTGATATCAAGCTGACTGGTCTGTAGTTCCCATGTTATTCTTTTATGTCCCTTTTGAAGATTGGGACAACATTAACAACTCTCCAATCATCTGGTCCCATGATTTCAATAAAATAAGGGACAGTGGTTCTGAGAGTTCTTCAGCCACTTCCTTCCATATTCTTGGATGCAGTTCATCTGGGTCTGGTGATTTGAACTCGTTCAAGGTAATAAATTCCTTGACCATTAATCAATCTACAGGTACAATCCTGTCCCCTTTCTTGCAATTCACATTTTTCTCAAGGATTGTAGTTTGTCATAGAATAATAGAGTTGGAAGAGACCTCAAAGGCCATCCAGTCCAATCCCCTGCCATGCAGGAACCCCCATCACAGGATTTCCGAGAGGTGGTCATCCAGCCTCTGCTTAAAAACCTCCAAAGAAGGAGACTCCACCACCCTTTGTGGCAGCATATTCCACTGCCGAACAGCTCTAACTGTCATGAAGTTCTTCCTAATGTTCAAATGGAATCTCTTTTCCTGTAGTTTGAGACCATTGCCCTGAATCCTAGGCTCTGAAGCCATGGAAAACAAACCTGTTCCTTCTTCAATATGACATCCTTTCAAATATTTAAACATAGCTATTGTATCCCCTCTCAGCCTTCTTTTTGAAAGGCTAAACATTCCCAGCCCCCTAAGCCGTTCCTTCTAATACATTTGTTCCAGACCTTCAACCATCCTGGTTGCCCTCCTCTGTACCTGCTCAAGGTTGTCAACATCCTTTTTATGTTGAGGCGCACAGAACTGGACACAGTACTCCAGGTGGGGTCTGACCAGAGCAGACTAGAGTGGTACTATCACTTCCCTTGATCTAGACACTATGTTTCCGTTGATGCAACCAAGAATCGCATTGGCTTTCCTGTCCTCCGCATCACACTGCTGATTCATGTTCAATTTGTGGTCCACCAAGATTCCCAAATCCCTTTCACAGGTACTATTTTCCAGCCAGATATCTCCCATCCTATTTCTGTGCAATTCATCCTTTTTACCTAGATGCAGCAGCCTACATTTCCCTGTGTTGAACCCCATTCCATTAGCTTTGGCCCAGCCATCTGTCAAGGTCCTTTTGGATTTTCATCCTATCCTCTAGGGAGTTACCAACCCATCCCAATTTGGTATCATCTGCAAATTTAATTAGCATACTCTCTATTCCTTCAAGTCATTAATAAAGATATTGAACAGCACTGGACCCAGAACAGAACCCTTAGGCACCCCACTGGTCATGTCCCTCCAAGCTGAAGAGAGGCCATTTATGATCACCCTTTGGGTACAATCAGTCAACCAATTACAAATCCACCTAACAGTAGCACTATCCCACTTTCTACTAACTTCTTTGCAAGAGTATCATGGGGAACCTGATGTAAGGCCTTACTGATGACCAGATAAGCAATATCCACAGCATTCCCCTCATCCACCAGGCCTGTAATTCTATCAAAGAAAGAGATCAAATTAGTCTAGGATGACTTGTTTTTAAAAAACCCGTGTTGACTTCTTGTAATGACGGCATTGTTTGTTAAATAATTGCAGACTGCCTGTTTAATATTCTGCTCTAGAATCTTTCCAGGAATTGAGTCAAGGTGACTGGGTAATATATATTTGGGTCCACTTTTTCCCCCTTTTCAAGATTGGGACATTAGCCCTTCTCCAATCGTTGGGGACTTCCCCTGTTCTCCAGGACTTCTCAAAGATTATTGCTAATTGTTCTGAAATTACTTCTGGCAGTTCTTTTAATATCCTTGGTGTAATTAATCTGGCCCAGATTAAATTCATTCAATGTTTACAGGTGTTTCTGTACTACCTCTCTACCTATTCGATGTTGCAATTCCCATCCTACCTCATCTACTCATTGTTCTAGTGGATCCCTTTTTTTCCTTTTTGGAGGAAACTGAGTCAAAGAAGGTGTTGAGTAGTTCTGCCTTTTTTCCATTTCTTTCCCCATTTTTCCATTTCTTGTACTTGT
This sequence comes from Phrynocephalus versicolor, assembly GCA_023846285.1. Taxonomy (NCBI): domain Eukaryota; kingdom Metazoa; phylum Chordata; class Lepidosauria; order Squamata; family Agamidae; genus Phrynocephalus; species Phrynocephalus versicolor. The sequence goes on from JAHTLZ010000129.1 coordinate 96,018,762, forward strand.
TCTTCTTTATAGTTAGCTGTGTTGAACATTTTTTGGTAAACCATTGTGGTTTCTTTAGACATCTCCCATTTTTTCTTCTTGTTGGAACAGTTTTAGATTGTGCCTTTAATATCTCACTTTTAAGGAACTCCTATCCATCTTGGACTCCCTTTTCTTTCAATGTTTCGATCCATGGAATCATAGCCCATAATTCCCTAAGTTTACAAAAATTGGCTTTCTTCAACTCCAGGATTCTTGTCTGACTATGCTTAGCTTCACCTTCCAATTATATAACAAATTCCAAGAGGGCATGGTCATTTTCCCCTCAAGATCCCACCACTTTGACCCCATTTATAAGGTCCTCCTTATTGGTTAAGACCAGATCTACTGTAAAATGGTTGTGCCTCTTGTTGCCTCCTCTACCTTCTGGACCATGAAATTGTCTGCAAGTGCAGTAAGGAATTTGTTAGACCTTGCATTCTTAGCTGAGTTGGACTGCCAAGATATATCAGGATAGTTAAAATCTCCCATTAGTACTACATCTCCCCCTTTTGACTGTGTGGCCATCTGCTCACAGAAGGCATCATCCCACTCCTCCAGCTGGATTGAGGGTCTATAATATACCCCTACAGTGACATCCCTCCCAGTTTTCCCACCCCTGATTTTCATCCAGATACTCTCAACATGCTTTCCCTGCTGTTTATCTTGTATTTCTTCAGCAGTATAAATGTCCTAAATGTATAAGTCTATGCTTCCTCCTTTCTTAATAGGTCTGTTCCTCTGAAAGAGGTTATACCCTCCAATAACAACATTCTAATCATAAGTCCCATCCCACCAACTTTCAGTGATGCCAATTATGTCATATTTATTTTGCTGTATTAGGAGTTACTTTGAGAAAAGACAGAGATAAATTAGGAAAGAGCACCTCAGCCATTTCTTTATTTTCTTTTATCATTTTCCCATCTCCATTAACTAGCTGAGCCACTGTTTCTTTTCTTTGCCTCTTAATATGCATGTCATCAATGCAACCAGCATGGATTTGGCCAAACTTCAGGAGGCAGTGGAAGACAGGAGGGCCTGGTGTGCTCTGGTCCATGGGGTCACAAAGAGTCGGACACGACTGAACGACAGCAACAATGCATAATGTCCTTTTTTGTTTTCAGGTCCTCTTAGTTTTTTTGTGAAGCCACACTGACCTCTCCTTTTGTCGTTTTCTGCCTTTTTCTTGTTAGAAAAAAGTACTTGTGCCTTTAGATTTTCCTTTTTTAGAAATTCCCACCCTTCTTGAACTCCTGTTCTCGCTAAGATCACCTGCCATAGCTGTTTTTAAAAACCAGCATATAAGTATGGCTATGATCTGCTTTAGTTTAATTGGAAATCAAGAATTCTAGTAGAGCATGGTCACTCTTGCCCAGAGTTCCTTTTAGTGCTACTCCCTCTGTCAAGTTATCTCTATTGGTTTGAATCAAGCCAGGGATAGCTAGTCCTCTAGTTACTTTATGAAGAAAATTACCAGTCACGCAAGCCAGAATTTTTTGGAAGGACCATGCTAGGAAGAATTTATCTCCCAACACTACAGTGGGAAATAGCTGCTGATTAATACACTATTGCTTGTGTTTTGGGGCACATGCCTGTTTGGTTACTAGGTGTACAGTACTTTTAGTATGTGGACAAGAGAACTGTCTGAAGAATAATCAGCATAATATAGACTAGGTCAGTGGTGGCAAACCTTTGGCATTCCAGATCAAAAGCAGCATGCCAGCTTTTTCTACAAAACCATATATATAAAGAGGAAGTTAATATAAATTTAGGTTTTATTACAGGCACCACAAAATGCCTTAATTATTCATGATGCCTAAATGATCTTAGCAAGGTACCTTGGCTTCTCTTACAGGACACTGGTGTCGGCAAATCAAGCATTGTATGGCGCTTTGTCGAAGACAGCTTTGATCCCAACATCAATCCAACTATTGGGTGAGAAACTGAACGAGTATAATGCTGTGTATCCGTACATTGTCATAAAACTAAAAATGTTGTGTTTAGAAACATTTCAAACCTGATACTGAAATTGATAACTTGTGTTGAATCAACATGGAATCATTCTTTCCATTAGGCTGAAGATGTAGAAAGTTGTTTTATCATCTTTGCTTTGTGATGCTGAGACTTGGACATCATATGAGAAAGCGGAATCATTTACATTACGTCTTTCTTTGGAAGATTCTCAGTATCAAAATCCTGACAAAAAATCTGGAACAACCATATGACAAATATTGCTTACAGTCTTGAAACAATGACAGTTTCAGTGGATGACTGTATTGCAAAGCATATTTTCTATGGAGAGATTTATCCAGATGCATAAAAGAAAGCAAAATAAATATCCTTAAGAATATATTTACTTAAATACTTAAAACAATAATAGTGACCACAAAAACTCTCAAGACCAAAACTTCTAGCAAAATGCCATCAAACAAGGGGGTGAATATTTCAAAATAATAATCAAGGATGCTGAAAGGAAGAGAGAAACCAGAAAATAAGGATGTGACATCTCGACAATCCAAAGGGTTGAAAATCAGCTAACTTGCCTTCATTCTCATAATTTCTGGGCTCATACTGAGTTAGTCCTCCGCATGTTCATTAATGTGATACCTTTAAATCTTAACCACACACCCCTTTCTAAATGTTGAATCTCATCAAAATTGTCTTCAAAAGGATGAAGTAGATCACAGCTTAAAACATTGTTTCTAGATGCAACACATGATGCAAATTGAGAAATTAAATTACAATAAGTGATACATTGCCTATAGAGTTAGTATTTTGGAAAAGCACCTCTAATGTTCCTACATTTTCTGTGGTATAAGATAATCAGTATCACATGGATCGTAGACTTTTTGCTTACTATTTGTATTTGGGCTGCTGTTGCTATTCCAGTGATGCTACATTTATGGTAACCTATTAGCATATAGCAAAGCAAATTATTTTAGTTATATACCACCCATAGTGCTTAAACACTCTCTAGGTGGTTTACAATTTATTTATGCAGGCTGCACATCCCCCCCCCAACCCCAGTGAGCTGGGTACTTATTTTACCAACCTCAGAAGGATAGAAGGCTGAGTCAACCATGAGCCGGCTACCTGGGATTGAACCACAGGTCATGAGCACAATATCTGCAGAATAGCAGTTTAACCACTATGCCACGAGTGTCTTCAAAGGTATAGGTCCTGCACCTCTTAATCAGTCATATCACAACAATTGTATGTAGCTGTGAGCAACTATATGAAAAGACAAAAAGGCAAGTGTACTTCTAAAGGATCCCAGCAGACTCATATTTTTTTTAAAAAAATCCGTAAGTAAAAGATAATGCACTTATGTGGTTTAAGAATTAACCAGAAGTTGCCTTGGAGTCAGATGATGATGTGAAGTCATTCACTTGAGAACACAAGATGTGGTTTTATCTGGTTTCCTGTTGTACATATGCATACATGTGCCTGTGGATTAATTTTTAATTATAAGGCTTGATGGGTTAGTCTTACAACAATATAGATTCGTGTTTGCTCAGCTTTAGGTAAAGAATTGTGCACTTATACACAATTTATTCAACATTTAGTGTGTTAGTCATTGATTCTTGGTAAATATAGTTTAGAAATTTGTATCAATCAGTATACAATATTTTCCATGTATTAGACTTGTGTTTTTTTTTCTAAAAACTGAGGGTCGTCTTATAAATGGAAGTAAACCAAGGAAGAATCGTAAAGTTGTGAAACTGTAATTTTGGGTTAGAAAAGTGGGAGTTTTATGGAAGGGGGTGTCTTATAGATAGAAAATATGTTACAATATATCTGTACTGCTGGGCCGGACACATTAAATGAATATACCGTAATTTAAGTCCCATTTTTGAAAAATAAATTTTAGTACTTTCTAATTATTAAACAGCTTGTGCAGATAGTATTTTTATAGAATGCATCCTACATTTCTGTCTGACTTGTCATGTGTGCGGAAGTGGGCATCCTTTTTCTGAAGGGTTGGACCTCTTAGCCATGTTTCTGTCAGGGAATCAGAGTGCTCTGAAAACAAAGATGTGAATGCCTTGAGGGGAAAGGCCTGGAAGAGAACCTCCTCCCCCCTTAAGAGTACAAAATTAATCTGTTCCAATGGGATTTTCTTAACTCAGAATTTTCGTATCTCAAAATGCAGTTTCCCACAGAAATGTATGGGGAACAAATCTGTCCAAGTGAGAAATCCACCCAAAAGTTCCCAAAACTGTGCCAATTTTTTTCAGAATGTCTCCAAAACAGGCATTCCTCCAGCTACTGTATAAAATGCTTCCTCCTTGTTCACATTTTCAGTACTGTAGAGGAGGTGGCTACAAGATGGCAGTATTATAATTGCAAACAAGCAGGACCCATCTTAGGAACAGGGCTTTCATTTCATTTCAGTGGTTACTTTCTAATGACCACAAGCAGGAGTGGGGGCTTTTTGTAACTAAAAAAAACAATTAAATTTTTGTAAGTTGAATTGTCCCCATGCCTGTAGATTTCCCTTCGTAATTTAAATTTTTCATAATTCAAGACATTCGTTATTCAAGGCATCACAGTAATTCAGTTGTTCCAAGGGAGAATTGGTAACTGGGTAACACAGAAAAAAACTTAAAATAAGTTCTCTTTTAAAATGTGTTTTAAGATGAGATTTTACACACAAAAATGCTAAGTATGTAAAGAAGTTGTATCCTCTAAAGACACCTTTTCATTGGCTGTGTATCTCAGTGGTTATGGAACCCAGAGGTTGGGAGTTTGATTCCCCACTGTACCTCCTAGGAAAGGAGCCAACCTGTTGCGACCTTTAACAAGCTACCCAGTCCCAGAGTGCCACCAGTAAACGATTACTGAGTATTCTTTACCTAAGGTAAAGGTTCCCTCCACACATGCGTGCTAGTCGTGTCCGACTCTAGGGGCGGTGCTCATCTCCGTATTCAAGCCAAAGAGCTAGTGTTGTGCACATCCATGGCCAGGTGGCCGGCATGGCTGCAAGGAAACACTGTTTTACCTTTCCGCTTTTTACAGCGGTACCTATTTATTTATCTACTTGCATTTACATGCTTTCGAACTGCTAGGTTGGCAGGAGCTGAGGTTATCAGCGGAAATTTGCTCTGCTGCGTGACACCTGGGATTCGAACCACCAAGCTGCGGACTTTGCAGCCAACAGTTTTCGGAAGCCTTAGCCCATTGAGCCACCATGCTTCTCTACCTGGAAGACCCTAAAAGACTTACTATAAGTCAGAATTGACTTGATGGCATATTATTATTGTTGAAGACAGCATTGGCTTAAAGCAGAAACATTATAGTTCAAGTTGTCCTTCCAAAATTAAGGAAATTTGGATCATAGAACAACTGCTCCTCTTTCTTACTTAAACTGTGGTTACATAGATTCAGCATTCATGATGTAGTTTCCTGACTTGCACTTCAATTACTGTAAAAGGAATGATCTCAACTCTTAGATTATCTATAGAGGGAAAAAAACATTCTATTTATGTAGGACTGAGCCCATGAAGCAGAAAAAACTGCTTCCCCCAAATGTGAAACAGTTGTTCTGCTCTAGTAAAGATCGTGCAACTGTGGATAGGAGGAGTGTGCTGCATATCTGCTATTTATTGATAATGATACTGTAGAAATCTATGTTTCATTTCTGTTCTTGTAGGCCACTAATGATGTCTTATATAAGAATCATCTGGATACTTTGCTAATGAAATTTTGCTATAGTGCTTACTTGGGGAAGAACGTGAATTGAGATTCCATAAATTCCACATGTATTAGTGAATGCAGTCTTCTTCACAAAGCTCTGCATACAGAAGGATGATGATGTCACCAGCCAAAGACCCTGTTCCACTGCTGAGAGTCTCTAGGGTTTCTTTTCAACTTTTAGGAAGCCCAGGACTGGACGAGGGAGCTTTTTAATGTCCAAGGCAGACAGATAACAAAAATGTGTGAAACTAGGAAGAAGAAAAATTTTAAAAAATCAGAAGAGCAATAATATAAAGATGATTTTCCCTGAGAGTGAAAACAGGTGCAGTATCAGGCCACGGTCAGTATGGAAGGCCTCCCTGAAGAACAGTATTTCAAAGCTGCCTTCTGAACGTTAGCAAGGAAGGGGGCAGTTGCTTCCATAATGACATCGTTGCCATTTAAAAGAAGGCCTGGCTCCTCATAGAAGACTTCTGGGGCCCCCTTTGGAGTGGCAACATGGAGCAGCATATTCTTGGGGGTATGTGGTAGATCGGGTAGATGGCATTGTGGAAGGACACTCCAACATGTAACATGATTTCAAACCATGAAGGGATTGATATAGTAAGTGTATATCAAAACCTTGAACGTGTTCCAGAACGTAATGAGTAGCGGATGGAGGCAAGCCAAAAATGAAGCGATGTCATTAAATTTGCCCACACCAGCCACTAGTCTAGGTTGAAAGGGATCCCACTGGAAACCAATCTTGAAACCAAAGGTAGAGGGAGAATAGTAACATTTTAATTAAAGATTAATGTACATGGCTCCTGGCCAGTATGTCTATGTTTTGAGGGGTGGGTATTTGAAGATTTGAAGATTCTTACTGTCTTTTTCTTTAAACCAAACATGTTTCCCCCCTGTTTGGGACTTTCCCTCTCTTTTAAACCAGTGGTCCCCAACTTTAGGTAACCCAGGTGTTCTTTGACTGCAAGTCCTAGAAACTCCAGCCAGCACAGCTGGTGGTGAAGGCATCTGGAAGTTGTGGTCCAAGAACACCTGAATTTCCCAAGGTTGGGAACCACTATTTTAAGGCATAGGAACACATGGACATCAACAATGGGAAAGTAAAGTCTGCCTTCTCTGAATAACTTAAGGCTATACATTTTGGAAAGCTGTTATACAAATAAAGTAAACAGTGAATTGTAAGAAATGTGTTCAGTTCAAAGCTAACCTACCCAAGGAGTGTGATGAGTTTAGAAAACCATAATCATTACTTCACAACTGGTACTTTAAAAATATCTACTTACGGTAGGTGAAGGTCAGACTTCAGGTTTTCAGAAGGCATCAGGATTAGGGGATAGATTTGTAAGCTGAGTGAGTGATATAAAAAGTTGTGAAGAATAAAGAGAAAGCAGTCTCCACTGTTTGATCCAGGAAAGGAGGTCACAGGGAAACTTCGGCCAGAAATATACGTGTCTAGAGATTGTCAGTCCATAGAATCATAAGATAATAATTCTTGTATTACAGTAAGTATATAATACATGGTTGTCACTTTCTGGAAAATCAGGGAAACGGAAATTGGTCAGGGAGAGTCAGGGAAATTGGTCTGAAGTCAGAAAAATTATGATTAAAACACAGTATATAATATATATCTTGACTATTACTGTAATTTCAAAACTAAGATTCATAATGTTACATCAGAGAAACCATTTTAGATGGAACATTAATTTTTAGTGTACCTTTAAATCAATAACAAATATCTCATTTGTTAGCATTCAAGGTTTACTTGAATTTAAGATTGTTTCTTGGTGTAATTTTTAGTGCAATAGGAAAACAAGTGTTGGTGCACTTGATGTTGAAAGAAGCTGATATTAAATCTCATACTTTGACAAATATTTTTGCATTTGAGACTTGTGTAGTTGTAGAGTGGAACATTTCATTAAACCTAACATTAGTGCAACGTGACCTATTCATTTTTCAGCTTGTGATTGTATTTGAATGGTGGTCAGGGAAATTGACAAACTTTGGTTAGGGAAAGTCAGGGAAATGAAAAAGAAGGTATTAGTGGCAACTGTGTAATAGCAATTATGTGATCAAGCCAATCCTAACTTACTGTGTCCTTCCTAGGATTTTCTAGATATGGATTACTCGGAATTTAAGCTTTCCTTCCACCCAGGGGCATTTTGGGATTGTGGAGCTATCTATTCCCATCAACCACACATGTTCCAGGTGATCTCAGCTGGCTCCAGGAGACACAATGGGGTTTTGAACTCCTACCCTTTGTCTGCTTTTGCATCCCACTGGAGTATATATGCTGTAGGCATAATGAATACTGAAATTTGAGTTGCATTTCTACATCTAGCAAGCACTGTCATTTTTGTGTGCATTGTATAGGGATCAAGATTGTATCCACAATTCTAATCATGCCTAATGTAATTTATTTTCTGATCATTTAAAATGTTTAAATTTAGGTTTAAAAGGAAAATAAGTATATTTTAATTTGTGTGTGTGTGTGTGTGTGAGAGAGAGAGAGAGAGAGAGAGAGAGAGAGAGAGAATGTGTTATAATATATAAAATATATTACATATATTAAACTGGCTGATTAAGCAGTAATATGACAACACTGTAGTGCAAAATTGTATGTGAAGGAATGGCATGTATAATCTAAACTGGAAAGCTTATGGAAAGCTTATGTTATGTAAAACGTCAAGACCATTTCTAGACAATAATTGCTAGGAAAATTTTAAATCCCTAACTTAAATCCAAAGTCAAAGAGCAACTTGCTTTTTCATTTCAGGTTGCATAAGCTATAATGCCAATTTTAATATGTATTTTAAGTGATACCTTAGAATATGTCTGTTTCCATGACAACATACTGTGGTTGAGTGACACTAATGTAAGATAAAAGAGGTGGCACAAATAGCATACACTTTTCTTTGGTGTACTTTTAGCACATTGCCATATGTATGTGTAGTGTTTCTGTCTATTGAAGTTTGACAAATATTTGCAGTTGTGAATGAGCTCTTGACAGAGGATCCTACTACAGCTGGAGACCACCTTAACTTCATGGCTTCTTTTTAATTCAAGGGAAGGGCCAGATGTTCTTCCAGCTGTGCCTGTTGTCAGTCACACTCATTCTTACAGTATTGTGTGTGTGTGTGTTGTGTCATTACAATCGTGACCGACTCTTTGTGACCCCATGTCCATGGAGTTTTCTTGGCAGGAATACTGGAGTGGTTTGCCAGTTCCTACCCCAGGCACCTACAGCACCTAGTATTACCTGGTGGTCGCCCATCCGAGTACTAAACGGGGCCGACCCTGCTTAGCTTCCAAAATCAGGCAAGATCGGTTGTGCTTAGAGATGGGCACGACTTGGAAAAAAAATTCGAGTTGTCGTTTTTCGGGACGGGTCTGTTTCGGCTCGTTTCCGTTTTTCGGGAAATTTTTCAAAAATTTGTCGTTTTGTTTTTTCGTTTGTCGTTACCGCCGCGATTTAGCGCAACTTGACTTCCCAGAGCATGGGGTAGGGGGTAAGGGCTAGGCTTAGGGTAACGGTTAAGGTTAGGGTGGGTTAGTGGGCTGTACCTCTGGGTCCCTCTGGCCCACTAAGAACACAGTGTACTGGCGTATGGGTTCGGGTTAGGGTTAGGGTTTAGGGTTCGGGTTTGTGGGCTTTTAATGCCCTCTCTGGCACACCCAGAAGTCTCAGCAAAACCTGGCCATGCGATTGGTGGAATGGCTCCAAAAATTTGCATGGTCCCATCCCATGGCCAGCCCATCATTGCGCGTGCGCAGGTGTAAAAAAATAAAAATAAAATAAAATAAAATCAACGGAGACGTATTTTGGCAAGACAAACCCACTGCTGCTACTGTAAAAATTCAAGCATTTAAAATAGCTAATTTTCGCATGTTTCTGTGGTGCTTTGGTGTGTTTTTGGACCACGATTTCAAAAAAAATATTGCGGTCGCCATTTTGGATCCCCCCGCCCGCAAACCGCATGGCAAAGGCAGACGAGACGATGCCCCCCCCGCCTGGTACTAGCAGCGCAGCAGTAGCACCAGCCAAGGAGAGGGGGGGAACCCCCCCAAATAAAATACCCTTCTGGCCTGGTAGGTGGCCTCAGACAGTTTTTGCCTGCTTTTAGGGCTGGGAATCGGGTTTTTATTTTAACTTTTAAAAACTTTTTTTCTGTGTCGCTTGGCATCACGGGATCGCCGCGATGCCAGGAACGACAACGACAAATCAGACCCAATTATTCATTAGTCGGTTCGAGTTCGAGTTCTGGCGGAGTAATTCCCGTTACCGTTACCGTTCCATAACGGAAACGAGTAACGGAAATGGAAACAGGAATTCCGCTAAGTCGTGCCCATCTCTAGTTGTGCTTAGGGCATCTAGGCAGCTATGTCTTACAGTATTAACTTGAAGTAAATCCATAAGCATCATTGATGTACTGTAATATCTGTGATAGCAGCGGATCTAAAGAGAGCTGCTGCTCATTGTTTCACTTTATTTATTTTTCACCTTGTCATCAGAAGGGGTGTTCTGCAGTACTGTACTACTAATAAAGTACAGCTGTTCAGGTTTATTATTAATAAAGAGTACTAATAAGGTGAAAATTAAAACATTACATTAAAAACAGGTGAATTTTAAAAGTGACAGCAAAAGACAAAGCCAGCACTCAGTGTTAACATTTCTTTCAACAACTGATTGGTCTGCCTTAGTTAAACAAAAAAGGCTTTGTCAGTGGAAAAACAAGAGAACAAGCTGCCCAAGCTTCCAGGGGCAACATATTTCTGTGTCTGGCATGAATCGAGTATCAATGTTATTCCAATCATACGGATTAAATCCTTACGTGATTATAGTCATTCACAAAGCCAAAGAAATTATGGAAAGGAAATTCAGCTGTGCTGCTGAAAATAAAAATTAGTCCTGGTTTTATTTTTTATGGGTTGGGGAACATTTCTCAAGGTGCAGTATTTTGATATGTACTAACTAAATAATATACAGTTTTATAATGTTGAGTTACGGTATCTGTAACTGAGTATTTTTCGGTACTGTATTTCATTTTTTGTCTTGCAAACTTGGTGAGTTTGCAGTTGGGATCTTGAGACTGTCTAGTGATTTCATGTGCAAAGATGGATTTGGTTCTGTGCTCAGTTCTAAACTGTCTTCTCAATCATATTAGTAACCTTTAATGTTGTTATGAGATACAAAACAATATTTTTCGAGTTAATTTCTCATGGACAGAACCATAGTCTAGTTAAATGAGAATATTTTGTGTGTGTTTTAATGTGGCAAGTTATACAAGATGCTGTGCAGTACAGTTGGAGTATCATTGCTCAAAGAATTTTCCTGCCTTACTGTGTGCTTTCTGTACTATCAGAAAAGGAAAACATGAAGTTAAAAAACATTCAACTGACATTGTTAAATAAGTATCATTAATAGATATGTAGCAAGGTGTATAAGAGTTGTACATATCTGCATTTTGTACAGTGTCTGTAAATTGGAATTTATCCAATTCTTAGTATTTGTGGAAAAACACAATGTTGATAGTGATTATTGGTTTTTTTCTGATACATTTATGCATTACATTTTTTTCAGAGCATCTTTTATGACCAAGACTGTACAGTATCAGAATGAGTTACATAAATTCCTAATATGGGATACAGCTGGACAAGAGCGAGTAAGTACATAAACCACTGGGTTTTATTTGTGAAGTAGTATAGCCAAACCTTTGTGTAAAATACATGATAAAGATACAGAAGTGTGTTTTTCACCTAGTTCAATGTAGTGTAAGTTCATACTTTTATAAAATGTGCCTTATTGTGCTGTAGCCACAAATACATGGCCATTGTTTAAATCAGCAATAAGGAAGTAGAACATCTTTATTTTTTGTTCCTTTGATTACTCAGGCTATGTATGAATATAATGGAAGAACAGAGTGCTATACCTATATGGATGTATTGGTTAAATTCACCTCCTTTTATTGTAATTCTAAAGAGAGAATGTGTTCAAATGCATTTATGGATTAAGCTATTGCTGTTGCAATCCATAGTCCATAATGCTAGTTCCTCAGATCTGAAAAATCAAAACAATGACCCTAAGAGCAATCTCACATGTGTGCTACAATATATAGAAAATAATTACAGATGCCTACCACCTTTCAATATACACTGATAAAGATAAAGGATAGGATTTATGTTCTACAGTAAGAACCCCATATCCACTGATTCATTAACCACTGATTCAGTCATCCGCAGTTGACAGAGAAAAAAAATTATTCAGCAGCATTAAAACAAGCTACTGTCACAAAACAGCAGCCCTAAAGCAAGCTACTGTCACAAAACAGCAGTTTGGGGTTTTTTGCTGTTCTCTTTTATCCATGGGAAGGCCTGGAACTGATCCCCAGAAGATACCTGGGTCCTACTTTATACTGGTTTGCTACACATAGAACTGGCTTTGCAAGTGGCAACTTTTGCTATTCAAACAGCTATAGTTACATGAGAGTCATGTGCCTTTGATGTTTAAATATCTTGACAATGGTACAACAGTTATACTTTGTGTATACAGTATGAGTTTGCTTTGTGTTTCATTTGAAGCATGGCCATTTGTGAAGATGCAGTTCATAGAACAAGAGAACAGTCATTCCTTTCTGTGCCTATTCTGTTCCCAATTACACACCTGTCTCACCTTGTACACTAGGCACTATTAGGATACCCATTCTTCCTTCCTCCATTGCTACTGGTTTTTAAGCATACAAGGATAGTTACATTTCCCACTTCTAGTTTCTCTACATGTCCATTCTGTTCTTAGCTCTTTTTGGAAGTTCACTTTCTGATCAGTATTGGAATGAAAAATTAAAACCCCAATTCTCCTCTTCACCCACTCTACACAGAGGAAGTGTCCAGGTTCTGTTGTTACACCGGTGCACTACTCTCACATACTACAATGGCAATCCATATTTTTTCATTTTTAGGAAATCTAGCATGAGTGTGAATAAGTCTGCAGCTTATTCATATGTTATTTCTACCTCATTGGGTAGATATTCACTGGAGTGAGCACGGTTCAGAGTTTTGTTTCTCACTAAATAAGATGCCTGCTTCAAACAATAAGAGTATGCTATCTTCTTTGTTAGTAAGTGTTGGGAAATTTTCATTATGTGTTCTCCCTCCTGCCAGTGCCCCCAAAAAGATGGATAACTTCTGTATAAAGCGGGTAGCTAGTTGGCATTTAATGCTTGGAACATTAAATTTTCATTTAATGCTGGGACATCTTTAGTTCCATCTTTAATCTCTTTAGCCAGGAACACAAGCTTTGGAAGCCATTATATGTAAGCCAATCTGTGTGTGACTGATTCTGCAGTATTTTTAGGAAGGAAAAATATTGGATCCTCTTTTCTATTTTTACTGTTGGAGTAAGAATTTTGTTCTAAGTTTTTACAATGGAAATAATGCTGAGCTTGGTCAGCATTCTGACTCAGCTGTGCTGCTTTCTCCTCTGTGTAGCAAGTATTCAGGGATCCTTATATGGTGGGCTTAGCATAACCGGGAATATAAGGAATTATAGTACATGAGGCCAGAAGCTGACAGGACTGCCACTGTCTGTAGCTACAGTTTTCTTCCCCAGCATTTACAGTATATCCAAACTATAGAGGTTCTGTTATTGTCAGGGTTCCTTTTCTTCCCTTTTTATTTATTTATTTATTTATTTTATTCTATTTTATATTTGTGTACCGTGCCAATTTCCCAAGAGGGAACTCTTGGCGGTTTACATAAAAGACACAAGAAATCCAAGAAATAATGAAATAATTGATTAATTAATTTATTATTATTATTATTATTATTATTATTATTATTATTATTATTATTATTATTATTATTATTATTATTATTATTATTATTATTATTAAAGGGGTGGAAATAATTGGCAAGAAGCATAAGACAACTGATAGCAGGCACAAACTTTAAGAAGGGGGAAAATAATGCACACCCTTGCGATTGCCGAAGGCATCCCTAAACAGCCAGGTTTTAACAGCTTTTTTGAATGATGCTAGGGAAGGAGCCTGGCATATCTCGTATTTTCCCCTTCTGATTTCCTTAGCTTTCCTTTCTCTAGGTTAGCACTTCAACAGCAATCAGAAGTTTCCCACTTTGTAGGTAATTTGACCCTGATGAAAAGTTTTAGTAGCTGGATCGCCACCCCCACCCCCTCTTCTGATACCCATACAGCTCCCCAAAGCAGCAAAAGGCAGTGACTTCCAAAGGACTAGAAGTGAGAACCTAGACAAATGGAAGGAAAGGCATTAGCTTTTTCGCCATTAAGATTGCCCTTATTGTGGAGGGATTGCGTTTCTGAGTGCTGAGCCCTTTGTTAGAGTTCGAACATAAGAACACCAGTGTTTTTCCATGTTGGTTTCCATCCCTCATAATGGAATTTTTCCTTCTTATCGCATGCTTGTGGTAGCCTTAATGTTACCTTTTAATGTTGTAAAATACATCTTCTAATTTCCTGCCTTAATATGTCTTAAATGTTCTAGGCCAGTGTTGGCAAACCTATGGCACGGGTGCCAAAGGTGGCACTCGGAGCCCTTTCTGTGGGCACCCAACATTGCCCCTTCACAGCCTCCTGTATTCAGGTTAAATTGCTGCATTGGCACTTTGCAAAACAAATTACAGTGGACCCTTGTATAACAAACAGCTTGTATAACATAAAATTTGTACAACATAAAAATTCTGGAGATAGGGGAAATTTGCTTAACATAATCTCCTATGGGGAAAATCTGTACAACATAAAATGGGATTACTCCATTTTCAGTGCATTCCTATGGGAATTTGTATAAAGGAAAATTTGCTTAACATAATTTCATTTGGAACGAATTAATTCCTTTATACAAGGTACCACTGTAGTAGGTTTTGAATTGCAGTTTGGGCACTCAGTCTCTAAAAGGTTCGCCATCACTGTTCTAGGCTATTTATTGACCCTCATTATTGTAAGCCACCTTGAGTCCTTTTCCAAGGAGAAAAGCAGAGTAAAAATATGCTAAATAAATAAATAAAATAAACAAATATAGCATATATCACTAAAGAATTGGAAACTAATAAAGGGGAGGTGGATTAAATTCCCAACCCTAAATTATTCCTCTCACCCTACACTGACCAACATCACCTACTTTAAAGAGCAGGGTACAACTTGACAGACAGTGAAACAATAATAAAAGGCTAAAGGAAAGAGAAATACAGAAGAATAAGAAATGTTTGTGTTCCTTTCCTTAATTAATCCAAATCCTTTGTGCTCCAAAGGCTATCTATCATGAGTGGACAACAGGACATTGAAAAGGAAAGCCACTTCCATGTTTTTCCCCATTTGTGTGCTAACACAAAAATCCCATCCCTACTGGTTTCTTTGTGATCGATCTCTAAAACGTGTGTTTTGGCTAAAGCAGTTTTTCTTGACAACTGATTTATATTGTTTTTTTCATCTACAATGTAGTGCAGCCAATAAGCTTGTGATTTAATGAACAACATCCCCACTTGCTGTTGTAAGCAGCCAGTATATCAGTCAACTGCTTCCATTACTCTGCAAACTTGCATGGTTTTGAATTTGCAGTTATGAAATCGTACTCCTTCCTCTCAGTGCAGCATCAGTTTAAATAATGCATTATAGAGCTCATTTTTCCTGAGTTTAAATTTACCAGAACACAACAAGAAATTCAAACTAATTTCTTCATACCCCAATTAATGTGATATTCTGTTCTTCTAATTCGAATGGTTTTGTGTGCATTTGCCTTTACAGTATTTAGAGTGACAATATTTTCTGGGTTTTATACATAGAATACCCACTGCTGTAGTAGGATCTATGCTTTGGTTAGAAGGACTCAAGCTGAGAAGAACATGTTTTAACTACAGCTGTATCTAAATATGCAGCATTGGATAGAATCTAGTTTGCTCAGCTGTAATATAACATTACACCTGAGTAATCTATAATCTATAGATCTGCATAGATTAATGCTCATACTAAAGGGGCAATGCATAAATCAAATGAATGAATATATGCAATAGATATCCATGTGCACCATCTTAAAGATCTTGGAAAGTAAAAATGGAATGGTGGTCAATTAAGAGTGTGATTACACATGTTTTGGACTTTAGATGGATGGCTATGCCTTACTACTCTGATTGGATCTTTAATAGTGTTTGTTTTTACCATTTTTCAGAGTGGTACTTGTGCATGTTTAATACTTGTATACATTTTGTTTAGCTTTAATATTGTCTTAATGATGTAAGCTGCCTCTTTATACTCATTATTCTTAGCTTTAAATGTTGAATTTCAATGATGTGAGCTGCCTTGGGTACGTTTTAAGGAGAAAGAAGGGGTAAAATATTTTAAATATAAAAAATCAATTTCCTGAAAGTAACATGAAAAACAGGGAATTGCAACCAGTCAAACTATGCTCTTTGCCCAAACTAGGCTTTTTTGGTCAAGCTGTAGGAACGCCTTGGCACAGCGGTTAAATGCCTGTACTGCAGGTAAAACTGTGTACACGACCTGGGGTTCAATCCCAGGTAGCCGGCTCAGCCTTCTATCCTTCCAACATCAGTAAAATGGGTACCCAACTTGGGGGGGGATGTGTAGCCTGCATAATGTAATTAAAAACCGTAAACCACCCAGAGACTATTCGAAGTGGTATTGGGCGGTACATAAGCAGAACACTGTGCTTTGCTTTGCTTTGCTTTGCTTTGCTTTGCTTTGCTTTGCTTTGCTTTGCTTTGCTTTACTTTACTTTACTTTACTATTCGAGGCCAAACTAGAGGGATTCTCTGAGAAACTGATGAGTCCATGTAAGGAAATAATCACTTCAAAGCAACCTTTCTAGTGCGATTGGATGTGTGCCCTTCCCATCTTCAGAGACACACACATATTCTTTGTCTCATGCCTATACAAATTTTGCATCCTGTCTCCCCACCACCACCCCTGTATATGATTTTAAAGTGGCTCAGAAGCCATTTTACATGGTCTTTTTCTTTACAGTTCCGTGCTCTTGCACCAATGTACTACCGAGGGTCTGCAGCAGCTATTATAGTGTATGACATCACAAAGGAGGTAAGTGAAAATATTTGAAAATGTATGTATGAACCATATTTTATTCATTCATTCATTCATTCATTCATTCATTCATTCATTCATTTATTCATTTATTTATTTATGCATTTCTAGACCGCCCGATTTCCCAGAAGGGACTCTGGGCAGTTCACACAAAAGACAAATAAATAAAACACAAAATTTACTGTCTTTTCCATTTTAGGAAACATTTTCAACATTAAAGAACTGGGTGAAAGAACTTCGCCAGCACGGACCTCCCAATATTGTTGTAGCTATTGCAGGAAACAAGTGTGATCTTAATGATGTGAGGTAACCTGTCTTAACCCTCTATGGAGTAGTATTCGAGTAAAATTCTGTTCCTACTATTACTGTTTGTAGTTAG
The DNA here is from genome assembly GCA_023846285.1 of Phrynocephalus versicolor. NCBI lineage: Eukaryota > Metazoa > Chordata > Lepidosauria > Squamata > Agamidae > Phrynocephalus > Phrynocephalus versicolor. Next base: position 96,035,939 of record JAHTLZ010000129.1, read on the forward strand.
TTTACAGCTTTAGAGACTCTTGGCTTTATGAATTGTAGGATATTGACCCAAGCAATTTGCTTGCTTGCTTCTTTCTTTTTCTTTCTTTCTTTATTAAGCATAAGCATCCTTTTTTAAAAAGGAATAAATGGCATGGTTAGCATTCAGCTTCCTGTCACAGGAAACAGTAAAGAAAAAACAGTGATATGGTCAGTCAGAGTACTGTTTTTCACAGATGAGCAATAGAGGTTCGTTCAGAGCAGGAGCACCAGCTCTTGGTCCCTAGCATAACAAAGGTGGAGATACTATTTAGAGGCAGAGATATGCAGAGAAGTAACAGCCTTCAAATCTAATAGAAGTAAAAAAAAGTGGGTTGAGCTGTGTGACCAGAAAAGCAAATTCAAAAGTAGGCTAGGTGATACCTTTATTGGGCACTACTAAAACAAAAAAGTAAGCTAAGCTTTCAATAGCAAGCTACCTAATTTTTAAAACAATTTTTTAAATATTAGATAGCAAGTTATCTAATATTTAAATCTAATTATTTACTCATGTAAATCCCATTGGTTTGTTACTTAGGCAGCAGGCAAATGGCATAACATTCACTTCCTTCTAGTTAGCTAATAAGAAGTCCCTGCTGGGATTTTCAAGCACACACAAAGCCAGCAAGCATGTGTGCCCATGGGAATCATTTTAACAACTTGTCTGAGGAAGTTGACTTATTCACAAAAGCTTGCATTAAAATTAAGCGGTTAGTCATTGAAGTGCCACAACATTTTTGTCTTCTTTATTTTTTATCTTTCTTTTGTTTTTGCCCAGTATATCAGCAACTTGTTAACTGCTGGCTAAAAGTGAGTGAAATCATTTGTTTTACACCTGTATAACAGCAAAAGGATTTTAGCCACTATATCAAAATAAGCTAGTATGAGAAATTTTGGCCATTAAACCCTATGCAGTCTGAGTGGTTGCAGTGCTTTAACTGTTTTGTCAAGCCCCTGACTGAACTCATGTAACAGTTCAGAAATGTTTGAAACTGCCTCTGTGCTTTGGGGGAGGGGTGTGGTATTTCCAGCTGGATCCCCTTTGATAAGTGTGGGAGCAGTGAGACCATGTGCATGCACAGCTCACAGGTGGTTGGTCCTTAGTTCTTGCTGATGGCAGACACATCTACTAAGTGGCATATGCCTGTGTACTTAAACTCATGTTGCTGTCATCATGGTGCCTACAAAGCAACAAAAGCAGCAATTAAGGGTTAATAATCAACTAATAACAAAACATATTAATTAGTAGACAAATGACGAAGTGGTATAATGTTCTCTGCTGAAATGAATTATTTATTTATTTATTTATTTTAGGGTATTTTACCCCGCCTTTCTCCTTGAAAAGGACCCAAGGCAGCTTACTGTAATGAGGGATAATATACAGTCCAGTATAATTAAGACATATTTAGGTATTGAGAATAGGGAACTGAGGGACATCCAAGACAACATTACATTAAAAATATTAGGGAACACAAGCAGTTGAAAAGAGAGTAAAATTCCATTTAAAGTTGTGAGTGAGGGAAACTAACATTGCAAACAATGTCAATGCAATCACAAAGTCTATAAACAAAGTCTATGTGTTCATGTATGATAGATTCATATAAAAATCACATAATAGGTAGTTCATCCTTCAGGGAAACCTTGCCTGAAGAGAAAGGTCTCTGTCTGTTTCCAGAAAAACATAACAGATGGGGCAATTCAGGCCTCTAGTGGGAGGGAGTTCCAGAGTCTGGGCACAGCAGCTGAGAAGGGTTCCCACAAGACGTTCCTGAGAGGGTGGTGGGATGGAGACAAGGGCCTTTCCTGATGACCTTAACACCCGAGCTGGTTCATACTGTGAGATTTGATCTTTAAGGTAGCTAGGACCCAGGTTGTAAACCATTCAGAATGGCTTTCCCTCGCTATTGATAATCACTGCTGCTGATCTGCTTTTGATAACTTAATCTGCCTCTGTTTTGTCTTTAGAGTATCTTTGATTCTGATTATTGTTTCGTAATTTTTGACTCAATTATTTTCTAGCATGTTTGTTTTATTTCAGTATTGTATATGTTATTTCTGTATTTATGTCAAAACATAGAAATACTATGGTGAGTGCTATGACACATGTTCTCAGATTTCCAGATGTAAAGACAGTCATGAAGTGTTCAATTTTCAGCGTCTTTTAAAAGGTTTGAAGGCATGATGCTTGGTGAACTACCAGTGGTAACTTGTTCCACACTACGGAGGCAAAGCATAAAATGCTCAGTTTCTCGTCGTGGATTTTCTGGCCTCTCTTGGCATTGGCACTGACACTTTCACTTACATATATTATAATAAGCAGAGGGGACAAGTAGATTGCTTCAGGGAGAGATGGTTCATTAGATATCAAGGTCCCAAGCTATTATGGGCTTTATATATCAAGCCAGCACCTTAAGAACATAAGAAGTGCCATGCTGGATCAGGCCAAAGGCCCATCTAGTCCAGCTTCCTGTATCTCACAGTGGCCCAACCAAATGTGTCTGGGAGCACATGAGACTAGATCTCTGTCTCCTGTTACCACTCCCCTGCATCTGGCTTTTAAAGTACAGTATCCTGGTTTTAAGCCTGGAGATTTACACATCTCCATCCTGGTTTGTAACCTGTGATGGACTTTTCCTCCAGGAATCTGTCCAACCCCCTTTTGAAGGCATCCAGGCCAGATGCCATCACCACATCCTGTGGCAAGGAGTTCCACAGACTAACAACAGGCTGGGTAAAAAAAAAATCTTATGTCTTGCATTTAACCTAGAACCAAGCAGGGAACCAGTGTAAGTGAACCAGAACTGAAGATACAGTATGTGATCTGAGTCTAGTAGTGCCTATAATAAATCTGTCCACCACATTCTGGATCTGCTGAAGTTTCCATATTGTTTTCAAGGGCAGACTTGCAGAGAGAATGTTAAAGTAGTCTATTTTTGAGATTACCAAAGCTACTGTTTTAGGGACTTTCTGTCTAGATAGGAACAGGAATACATTATATGGTATTTATTCCTCTTTTATACTACTAGAACCTTCTCTATTTTATTTGTAGTAAGTACTGCTTTATGCTTCTGATCCTAAAGTGACTGATGGGTGTGATATGAGGAGCATTCCACCTTCATATAGTTTCTGCTGGCTCAGCCATGAGTAACTTTTGATATCCACTGTGTCGAATACCTGCTACTGAGCCCACCACCATTGCTACTTGATGACTTTCATGTGAATAGCTGTTGCTGCACAAGAATTTAGTACAAATGCTTACATCAGGTATGTCCAAACTTTGGCCCTCCTGATGTTTTGGACCACAGTTCCCAGAATTCTAAGCTTAGATTGCCAGTGACAAAGGATTGTGGGAGTTGTGGTCCAAAACATCTGGAGGGCTGAAGTTTGGACATGCCTGACTTACATAGTTAAAGACTATATTATGCCTTTTGTTATATTTGCATATCACTTTGGCAAGTTTAGATTAGATGCTGAAAGATTCTCATGCGGCCTTGAATAGTAGCTGTTTTTCTTTTCTTTTCTAAAACTAGAATAAATTGATGTGATTTATTGAATACTTCCTCTCTCTCTCTCTCTCTCTCTCTCTCTCTCTCTCTCTCCCACCTCCTTTTCCCTTTCATTTTTATGGCCTCCATCCACTCATCCCTTGGAAATTCCTGTAGAGAAGTCATGGAAAAGGATGCGAAAGATTATGCAGACTCCATCCATGCAGTATTTGTAGAGACAAGTGCAAAAAATGCAATAAACATAAATGAACTCTTTATAGAAATTAGTAAGTATACATGGGATTTGTCTTCATTCATATCCATTTAAGGACAGCTGAAAGAAAATTAAATTAGCTTTCCTTTTTGTTTCAACTAATTGTATATATGTCATTCACATTTCGTATTTATACTTCACATTTGTTATTTATCATGAAATAAGGATATGAACTGCAGTGTGATTTCTCCCAGGTCTCATTAGGGCTTCTGCATACCCATATCTTACCCCAATTAATCATCCTATTGTCTGTGCTAAGTAATAGCAAGAAAGACATTTTGCAATCAGATTCATTTGATAGCAAGTATTAGTGGAAAGAGGCAGTGGAGAAATTTGTTAAGGAGTGCTATGTTGAGAATTCCGATTTCTGTTTTGCATTCTGAATGCTATCCTCGTTTTGCAAGATACAAAACTAGTTTGAACAGAATGTTTTGTCTCTGGTGATACTGTAATTTATTTTGGTATTACAGAATCCTTAGTTAGTCTTATCCCCCATGATTTAGTCTGAACAGTTTTTAAACATCAGAGCTATCCAGGATCATGTTTTATCATAGCGTATTCTACAAATAAATTTTACACTGTGAGTGCATTTTTTAAAAACATAAGTGTATTGCTAGACAACTTTATTGCAGCAACAGTGTGTGACTGGGGTAGGAGGCTCTCCCCAGGATTTGGGAGTTAGGTGCCGCCTGTCTCGGCCCATTAGCCACCAATGTCTTATTGGAGAACTCCATGTTCCACTGATGTCGAACATGACATTTAACTGTTTCGTTACAAATCAATTCCTAATTTTACAGAATTAGGCAGAGTGGGGTCTGGCGTTTGATTTGAGATATAAAAGCCCCTCCCCCCTTTGAAATATTAAGAACATTTCAAAGATACAAAACTTTTATGTATTTTACCAACAAGATTGCATGCTTCATTCATAATTCAGTTTTCGGTGTAAAATTGCATTGTTTGGTGTATTTATGAAGCTGAAATATAAAAGCTATTGATGTGGAATCAATACTATGCAAATATTCAGTATTAGAAAGAAGTACATACTGGTACTCTGAGCTGTAGAGGTAACTTGACAGTGGCTTTAGTTTTTCCAACTTTGAGAAGCAGGGAAAAAAACCCAACTTGAAATTCAAAGAATATATTCTTTGTACTACTATTGTGACTATATCTACCAAAATACAGTGGACCCTCTTATAACAAGTAGTTTGTTTAACAGAAAATCCACTTAATGCCAATAAAGGTTGATTTGATTTGAAAATCCACTTAAAGTAAAAAAATCCCGAAGACAGGGGGAAATTGCTTAACAGAATCTACTATGGGGCAAATACGTACAACAGAAAAACGGTAACAATTAGGGATTAATCAGTTTTCAATGCATTCCTATGGGGAATTTGTACAAAGGATTTAAGTGATTTCCCCCTATCTCTGGAATTTTTTCCCTTTAAGTAACTGTCAAGTTAAACAAATCACTTGTTATACGAGGGTCCACCGTAAACCAGAGAGCACTAAAAGCAGTACCAGTATGCAGACAGGGATGCCCTGCTCCCAACTTTCTGTTTCTCTCTTGAAGATAGCAACAGACTAGATCAGGGATGCATAATGAATTTAAGTGTAATACATACATGTCTATCGTATGCACAGGAATTATCATTCTGTAATTCTCTTGACAGTCCTAAGTACCAATCAGCACACTGTGTACTATCTGGCATTTTGAATAAATAAAATCTTCAGAAGTATTTTGCTTATTCTGAAAGAGAGAATGGTCCATATTACTTTATGTCTCCAAAGCTTCATTTTCTTTCCAGTGGAAAAATTGATAATTTTCTAAGGGGGGTTGGGGGCAGAATTTTTCAGAGTTCAAATATTTCCACCTTTTTTCTACGTCTTTCCACCTTTTTCTTAATCGCACAGCTGTATAACAACCCACAATTAAAACCTCTATGAAAAAACCTTGGATTTTTTTTCAAAATCCAGTCATTGTCCCTTAAATAATGCTGCTTAAAAGATGCATTTTGTACCACTAAAATAATCATTACGTAGAAAATACATAACCATTATATTTAAAAGTGTTTGCTTTTGTTTTGGGGACTTACAGTACTATGAGTGGTTCCTTACTTATGCCTATCTTATGAAATATCTCTGGGCAGACAGATTTTGTTCTAGCCTTTAAAGTAAATATTGCATAAGAACAGTACTTCTTTATACTGTAATACTAAACTGTAAGCGAAGGATTTTCTGGATCTTTTTTTAAATTGCTATTTTTTTTCATCCTCATAGGTCGTAGGATTCCATCAACAGATACCAACCCCCCTTCTAGTGGCAAGGGTTTCAAACTTAGAAGACAGCCTTCAGTGACAAAACGCAGCTGCTGTTGACTGATATTATCCAGTTAGCTTTTACAAAGTATTTGCCTTGGACATTAAGGATTTGTTTTAAGTATATCTTAATGATATTGGATTCCTGTCTGCCTGATGTTCATAGACCCCAACATGGACCAGCTCTGGCATATTTACAGATGCTGAGGAGGCTACAGCAGTCACACTGTCAAACTTTTTCCTTGTGTACAACACACAGACTTACTCTTGTACTCAAAGGGAATCATCTTTAATTTCTGCATCAGCCATGTGCAAAAAAGACTTCAATATAAAGATTGTAAGACTTGATATTTCATAGTTTTTGTAAAACAAAACTTTGCCATGTTTTTGTAAAGGGAGGACGGGAGGGAGGGGATCTAGCACTTTCAATTGTTCTTGTAGGAGGGAGCAAGCCCTGTGGATAGAAATGTAAACTCTTAATTCATTTCTGCACTCCTCATCATTGTTGCTATAAGCCTTACTGCATTCATTGTTGCTTCTCCAGAGGATGGAATGAAAAGCTGATTTGTAGATGGATGCAAAAATAATGAAATTGGGGGAGGGGAGAGAGAGACCAAATCAACCTATCTAGTTCCCAATTTTAATTGCACTTTTATTATTTACTGTTGGCATTGCAGAAATACAGATAATATGTCCTTTTAGGAAAAAAGAGGGAAAAACTTAGCCTTAGACAATCTTACATTCTTAAGCATAATTATTTTAGAGATAAAACATACACATTTTTAAGAAACCTCTTAGTAGTCATTTCATTAAAATGGTAGTAAAAATTCTAGATGAACCTGACCAAAATGAACCTGACCACAGCTGGCAGGCATCAGTTGCTGTCAGTAGTTTTGGAACAAGCATGTTGGATGGGGAACATTTTTAATTGCTTAGCATGAGCAATTTTTATATTGTATGCCGAAAGTATTACAAAATATGTAAGTGCCATAGATAAAGTCTGTTTCCATTCATCTCTCTGTCTCTTAGCTGTGGGGCAGGAATGGAAGAGAGTCCTGAACTCAGGATTACTGTGGACACAGCCTGTGAGCATGAGGCCTTACATCAGCTGGCATGTTCTAGTGTGTTCTGTCAGAAGACACTCCCCTCTCTGGCCAGTAGAGGTTGCTGTTAGTGTAGCTTGAGGGTGTCTTGTGGAAGAAATCACCTCGGTGTTAGAAAACAGAAACTGGGATCCAAAGCCAAGTAACTTGAGCAGCGTAGATCGTTGCCTTCTTACTCTTGGGCCTATCCTGAAGATTAGTACTTTTTAAAAAATCTTGTTTTAAAGCAGACTAGTTCTTGGCTTTGTATTGTGTTTTCATTTTATATTAAACTATAAATTAATATCCCCTTATTATACTATTTCTCATTATTTATTTTTGTTGCAACCTGATGGTACATATGTATGGCAGATAGTGGTGTGTGTGTGTGCGTGCGTGCGTGCGTGCGTGCGCTATAAGATATAACCACTTAATAAACTCATAGTGTAGAAAATAAATGGTAAAGGTTTTATATTTCATGTTCACAGAAACATGTCTGTGGTGGCTTCCTCCCAAGCTGTTGCTTGTCATTTGACCCTGTTACAGTAAGTAAGTGTTTTCAGCTGAGGAGCAAAATTCAAAGGATAAATAGGAAATGAAACAGCTTGTGCTTCAAAATGCTAGTCATATTATTCTGAGTAATCCTTAAAGCAGCTGAACTACTAGAGTTAACTAATGTGATTAAAAATTATAAAGGCTTCTTCTGTTTTGGAAAAAGTACGGGTGGACTTTGTAAACAGTTCAAAGACAGTTCAAAAACAGTTCAGCTTGTCTTGCACTATACGAGCAGCTTTATGCAAAGTGATGCCAAACAGTAATTTGCACAGTGATGGCTGAAATCCAGTTGCGTGAACTACATAACATTTGAAAATCAATCGATGTAAGCTAAGAAATCTCCATAGACATTACTGTATCTTTTGTACGCTGAGTCAGCATGCAACAGATAATATCTATGGAGATTTCTTACAGCAGCTCACTTCTGAAAATTACATGATTTGCCTAATTGCACATCAGGATTTCAACCATTGTTTAGTTGCTGTGCAAAGTGCTTGGTTACAGTAAATTGAGCATGATACTTTCTCTTAATGGACTATGAAAATATGTATCTTACTATTGTCATTTATAATGCATTCCATCACTCTTATTTTTGTAGCAGTAACGTGCTCTGAGTTTTCATTTCAAAAGCTGACTGTAATCCAGTGCAATGAGACTTGTGCAGGCAAAAGAATTGAACATAATGACAGTTGCACTTGTTGTGTTGGGCAGACTGCCATCGCAAAATGATCCCAGATGACTTGATGCCACAGTAGTCCGGGTTAAATTATGATTCAGCAAAGACACTGCTGCCGGTATAGTACTGTATGTGCAAACCCCATTGTGTACCATGGATTGGTCTGAAAAGAAGTGTGGCATGATAAACGGTTAGCAAACTAGTCTATCTGTTTCAGGCAGTTTAATCAGCAAATTAAAAAATAATATATAATGACCTTGTTTTAAAGAATACTAGGGACTATAGCAGGGAATTTAGAGCCCCCTTTTCCTGATGACGGTATGAGAGCCACTGATATAAACAACAGAATGACAGACCCTAATAGGACCTGGGTTCAAATCCCCACTCAGCAGTGTAAACTCATGGGGAGGTGTCAGTGGTAAAAGCACTTCTTAACTATATTGCATACTTCAAAAACTATGATGGCACCTACAAACAACTTGCTAATGAAGCATCATATCTTGTACTGCATGCCAAGCTGGTTTTGGTTTCATAGATTTTCTTGAATTTATCGCAGTGGGTTGAAGATTGGAGACCAAAAATTCTGATGTATGCCTCCAGGCCCTTCCTTGATTGCTTAATATTGCTCTGGATCCCAGTTAGTTTGTCTAAAACTAAAAAACAGTCGTGATACTGCAGTTGACTAGCAGGTTGCATCTGTAGATATGTTATAAACCCATTCTATCCCAATACAAACATGTATAAATATAGAGTAGATACCTAGTGCCTAGTTGTATATATGACTATAAACACGGATGGTTATTAAAGCTTTATCTGTTCTTGTCCACATGGCCTTTTTCTCATCTGTGTCCTATTTTGCAAATAGTTCGATTAAAAATCCTTGTCTGACCTTAAGCACCTGTCTGTGATTAATAAAATTCACTTTCAAAAATTTCACTTTCAAAAATATTTAGGACTGTGTACACCAAACAGTGAGCTTTCCTTTGTAATACTGCACACATACCTAGCAACCTGCTTTATGCACAGTGGCAGTGTCATGCCTTCATCCAGCAATGTAGCTTTCACACTTCAGTGGTGTCATTATTATGCCAATTAGCTCCCTTCCTTCAATTATGTATAATTAGGATTTTTAAAAATTTAACCTCCTTTGCAAAGAGAGTAACTTTGCATACACCCAGTAGAATAATCTATTACTATATCCTTGTATTCTGTTTCCACATTATTATGCAATGTGACACTTCCATCTACAAGCTGTTGGTCTTGGCAACATTTCAAAAGCTTCTTACCCTATTTAAACCATCAGGTTTATTGTCAGTGTGTTGACCTTTCATAGAGTTCATTGGGTTTATTTCATTAAATATTTGTGTTAAATGATTTCAGTCTAAATCCTAGCATATTTCTGGACAAAAGGCCTTGTTTGCAATGCATGATTGTTATCTGAATACAGTATATGAAATTACAGTAATTAATACAGTACTGTGTAGACTGTTGAGTTTCACCATTTACTTTGGAAACACTAGGAAACCTTTGTAGCTATCCAGTTATTGTGCTTAAAACAGTCCCTGAGTGGAGGATACTCAAAATGTACCAGTTTAGTTGGTTGTATAATGAAATTTGTACCAAAAGAAATCTTTCATTACTTCCTTGTCTGTACCATAGCCATTGTCCTACGTGGATGGCATCAGTCAACCTTGTGTCTTACTTGTGTGATTTATGGTCTTGTTTATTGCATGTTGCCATGTATCCTTGTACAATGGTACTAAAGTACTTAAACATAAAATAGCATCTATCAGGGTGACATTTTTCCTCTGCCATTCATCCTATAGGACAGTCTATTTACCTCAACATAATTTAAGTTTCACAGTCAAAAGGAAACCTAAGGTGTAAATTAAAAGTGGGAGATGGGTGCTATGAGTTTTTAAAAATAAATGCAGTGTGTGATCATTTTTAACAGTGAAGAACTTTGCATCACACCTGATAAAAGTTCCCACTGACTTCAAAGGGCATTCACTTCTATGAAATGGGAGTGTAGGGTTGCAACCATGATATGAAAGCAGTTGGACAGCAAACCTTTAGATTTTCTGTGAAAGAACCAAGCACAGCCCCCAGTGTTCATACAACAGAGTATTTGTACTTTTCATTTAAAATGGCAATTTGGCTACTGCAGCAAAAGTGGGATTCACAGAATCATCTTGGGAATTTCTGCTAATGCAACATTTAAAATATTTTAGCCACTGTTCATTAATTTCAAAAGTCACGGGCTGTGATATATTATAGGGTAATGAAACGAGATTGGAGAGGAGATGACACACTATTTGTTGCACACAGGTATGTAACATGTTGACCATGCTTACCAAGATTTGTTTGACAGTCTTTGGAAGAGCTTAATTTGGGACATGCCCAACATATTTTTTTACAGGTTCAATACAAATACACCTAAAATTAAGAGCAGAAATTGCAAGTTGTTCAGAAATTCCAAACAGTTCGTGAAATATTGCTGCAGGACAGCCGATTGGAGGCTGCTCTGTCAAAGTTCTTTCCCTGAATATTCAGCTGTTAGACTGCAATTCTGGACTCATTTACTTGAGATGAGCATCATACTGCATATTTCTGAGTTGGTGCTTGTAGGACTACACTTTCAGTTGTGGAGAGAAAGGAGTGTTTTACCTAGTTATTTTCTAAGCAGTAAGGCTTCCCAATAAATGCAAAGACGCTGCAATGACTGAAAATATTTGCGCATTTATTTGTAATGTTTAAAATGGAGTAACCACATAAAACTCCTTGGACTAAATGATGTCCTACATTGTGGTGAGTGCAGTAGATCAAAAATTCTTAAAAGAAACGGCACAATATGAGATATTGTGGGAAAGCAGGCCCTGTAACAGTCCTTGATGTTGGCATGTAAATTTATGCCTGTAGAAATTTTATACATATTTTATTTTTATTTTATTTTATTTAAAAAAAAGACATTCACTGCTTTCTGAAATGAGCCTTTGTTGCTAGATGGGCGATATATAAATCCAATAAATAAATAATAAACATTCCGTTTTGGCTTTCCAGGATCTAGTTTTCCACAGTACTCATACCTATGTGCAGAAAGTCATTATCCAGCTTAAGAAGAGGACCAATTCAGGATACTGGCAAACAAAACACCTCTTCTTATCCATGGAGGGTTAGATTAAGCAACAACACTGTATTAGGGGAAGTACCAATGTATAGCATCATTTTTAAAACATGAAAACCTCCTCCTGGAAGTGGGAGGGGGCAAAGACAGGCACTTTTACCCTCTGCTTTGACTCATCTCATGCAACCTTATAGGTTCCGTTTGGAATCTGCATGCAGCTGAATCCAATAAGTCCACTTCACGATAAAGAATTTGAATAAAGAAGGTACCTTGACAGCTGAAAGGGTGTTTTGCTTTATTTCCAGCGGTCACAGAAACCAGAAGAAAACCAGAATGGAGTGAGCGTACCTGCACCAACAAAAAGGAGAAGGGTGTAGATAGGAATGCTCTCAAGTACAGTCTGGTTCACTCCAGCTACTATGTTGATGACGGAAAAAGGAATGAACCATCTCACCTCCATAGCACACCAAATGCACTAAATGATCGTCTAATTGCACCTTTTTACTGAGCTACTCAGACCTTTTGATCTGTTTGGCTCTGTGCTGTCTACTGTAATAAAAGTAACTGTTCAGGCCAAACAGAAGTTTTAAGGTTCCTGCTGCCATTATCCAGGGACTGAACCTAAGGATTTATTGTTTTTCCAAAAGTAGACATGTTAGCTATTTCACTGTAAATTTAAAAAAAAAAAGATATAAACGTCTTGTGGCATCATTAAAATTTAGAAAAAAATCAGATTGTAATCCTTTTTTATATACAAGGAGGTCTAAGGTATTGGCCCCAGTTCTCTCCAGAAATAAGAGCAAAAGAGTAAATATGGCACAATTGTGGCACAAACTTCAAGAGACAAATAAAAAATAAAAATAGGCATAGACATAGACATAATTTGCCTGTGCTCTTATTTTCTTTATTCTTATGGTCTCATTATTTTATATACATCTCAATAATGTGATTACTAGGAAGGAAGCATAGATGTGGAGCCTGTTATAACAGAATACTTTGAAAGATGGCATATTCTGCATTCACAAATTACACCCCACAGGTCTGTTTTTTTTCTTCAGCTGTCTGCAAGGTCAATTTTTTTAAGAAGCTGATAATTTATCTGTAAACTATTACCAGCTTCAGAGGAGAAGAGACTTAAGCGCTCCATCTGGAATTTTTGAATCACCAGTTCTTGTGGAACTCTCAAGTCATTACACCAAAAAATGGAGACCTGTCTTGGCTTCAACTTACTCTATGGGTGATTATTACTGGGTTGACCCCTGCTTCTTTAAGAAATTGGGAAATAACGTGTGGAAGCTGCTGTACTATTCTTCTTATTCCTACCAGCAATGCTAGAAGCATAGGTGGAAGTTGAAGGCACTGAGTTGCACTGAGTCTTGCTTTTGGTCCATCTAGCTCAGTATTGGGCACACAGGGACCCTCAGGTTCAGAGCAGCCATGGGCCATTTTCTGCCTGTCATGCTGTTTACAATGTTCAAAAAGGCATTTTAATGGATACAGTATTGCTTTTTGAGAGGATGCCATCCCTCTGTGTAGAGCTGCCTAGATGCCCTAAGCACATCCGATCTCACCTATTTCGGAAGCTAAGCGGGGTCAGCCATGGTTAGTACTTGGATGGGAGACCACCAGGGAATACCAGGTGCTGTGGGCCCCTGGAGTAGGAACTGGCAAACCACTCCAGTATTCCTGCCAAGAAAACTCAATGGACATGGAGTCATGAAGGGTCGGTCACAACTGTAATGACACAACACACACACACATCCCTCTGTGTGGCACATATTGACAAGACATTTTTAGCATTTTGGGTCAGCAAGTCTTCCTCTCGATGCTGTCTGGGAAACTGCTGATTTGCAGTGGCATGCTGCCATTTGAACTGTGGAACCTGCCACTCCTTTTCTGCAGTTTATCTTTATAAATAGCAGCAAGAAGAGCTAAACAAAATTAAGAAATGCCCTAGCAAATGTTGAAAGAAGCCAGATTTTGTTGTCACTTAAAAATAAAAAGGCATCTTCCCCAAGCAGACCATAATTCATTTTCTTCTTTGGGAGTCACAGAGATGAACACTAAATAAATGTCTGCAATTGATTTTTCTCTTCATTTGAAATCACCAATAAAATATCCTTCAGTCTCTTCCTGGATCCATATATAACTATATTCAATTTTTTATGCTATGAGACTCATGCATCCGGAACCACAATACTTAATAGCTCAGCATAAAAAAAATTGTACAAAACATTATGCTATTGATGTTCACATCCCATAGCTAACAGCCTGTGTTCTGACTACATAACAGCAGTCTAGTTTACCAGGGAGGAAACTGAACTCCTTTGGAGGTGTTCGTTGTATGAAAAACTATGAAGCCCTCACGTGAGCCCTGTTTAGCTAGAGAGAGATTATGTTACCCCCTTTGCATCCATCATGATGCATTGGTGTGGGGAGGGGGAGCAAAAACTAGAAGATCTACCATGGTTTTGCACTCAAATTAGACCTCTTAAAAATCAGCATTCCAGTTCAAAAGGCGAGTTCCCACAGACTGAAGCAAGCCTCCTCTTCAGACGTACCACCCTCCACACATGGAGGGGCAACACAGGTGATACTGGAAAGGGGTAAAGTTGTCATATCACCCTCTTCCGTAGTTAATACAGCACATGCCAGAACACCTCAACAGGCCACCGACTGCCAGAACTGATAACTTTACAGAGATGTGGCTTTTACAGAGACGTACAGATGGGCAGCTCTGTTATACAGTACAGTACTTTAAAAGCTTAATTACCTGATACCTCCCTTGTTTCTTCCTGTTTTCTTTGTGTATCCATGGCACAGTACTTTCTAGACCTTGCTCACTGCTGAGGAAGTGGCTAGTTGTATTTATTTATTTATTTATTTATTTATTTATTTATTTATTTATTTATTTATTTATTGTTGCATTTATATCCCACCTATCTTCGGAACGAACTCTAGGCGGCTAACAACAAGGGTATACAATAAAGAACAACAAACAAATCAATAAACAGTGCAAAATAAAACAATTAAAACAGGCACACCCTTTCATCGCCAAAGGCGGTGAGCCTGATAACTAAAATCTTAAGCAATCTATATTGATGGCGGGTTTAAAAAAAAAAAAAAAAGCTAGGTCTTGCCAAAGGCCTCTCGGAAGAGAAAGGTTTTTAATGCCTTCCGAAAGGCCAGCAGGGACTCTGCAGAGCGCACTTCGCTAGGGACGGTATTCCACAAGATGGGGGCTGCCACAGAGAAGGCCCGATTCCGTGTGAGCGATTTATGGGCCTCTCGTTGTGTGGCAACCGGAAGTGAGTGCGCTCGCGACTGCCGGACAGGTCGGGCCGAGGTGGATCGCTGGGCGATACGCTCCGACAGGTAGTCTGGTCCCAAGCCATGGAGGGTTTTATAAGTTAAAACCAAGACCTTGAATCTAATCCGGGCTGCAACGGGCAACCAGTGCAAGCGGGCCAGGACTGGGGTTATGCGGTCATAACGACGTGCACCAACCACCAGCCTGGCCGCCGCATTCTGTACCCGCTGCAGATGCCGGAGAAGAGTCAAGGGCAACCCCATGTAGAGCGTGTTGCAGTAGTCCAGCCTCGAGATCACCAGCACTTGGACCACTGTTCTCAGAGAGTCACCATCCAGGTACGGGCGGATCTGGGCGATTAAACAAAGCTGGGAATAGGCGGACCTGGTCACCGACGCCACCTGGGCCTCCATGGAGAGCGCCGGGTCCAGGACCACACCCAGATTCCGCACCCTTTCCGCAAGCTGAACGGAAACTCCCCCCAGACGCGGAAAGGGGCCTCCGAACCCAGATGGCGAGTTCCCAAAGAACATAACCTTCGTCTTCTCGGGGTTGAGCTTAAGCCTGTTCGCCCCGGTCCAAGTCAGCACGGCGTCCAGGCACCCATCAAGGATCCTCACAGCTTCCACTGCAAAATAAATTTTAATAAATTTATTTTTAAGTACAAAACTGTCTTGAATGTCACAGAGCTAGATTAAGAGACACCACATAGGACACAGGGAAGCCAAACATTCATTCCCTGGCATCTCAATTTTAGAAATTGTTTGGTAACAGCTGATGGCCAAATCCTTGATGGAGACCTTGAAAAGATGCCACCATACTAAAGAATGCTAGAAGGACAAATAGTATATTCTACTACAAGTCAGTTCCCTATGATTACATGGCTGCCATGTTTTCTGTTGCTCATGCCAAACTGTTGATCTGATATTTTAGTTTTTGTTGCATGGATGTTAAATGCACAGGTGCCCTTTAGCCAAGATGAAAAAGATGGAAGCCAACTTCAACAAATGAAAGTTTATCATATAGTACAGTGGTGGCAAACCTTTGGCACTCCAGTTGTTTTGGACCACATCTCCCAGAATTCCAAGCTTGTATTGCCAATGACAAAGGACTGTGGGAGTTGTGGTCCAAAACGTCTTTAGTACCGAAGGTTTGCCACCACTGATATAGTATATAAGAGCTGTCAAGAGCATTCCTCCCCATTTGGATGTTGAATCATGGCGACTGAACCTCTTTTCTTGAGAGATCGAAACGTTTTGCTACTCATCCAAGCAGATCAGTCTGATGAAGCTTCTTGGATGAGTAGCAAAAAGTGATCTCTCAAGAGAAGTAGTCCAGGTGTCATGAGTTTACTTCCAGATAACCTCACCTCTATGACTGAGAATTTTCACAGACCCACCTAAACACACACAAGAGGCTTCAAGGAAATAAGTTGGCTGCATGCTGGTTATGGATGGCATTAAAACCAACAGTGAGTTGAACTACCCCTACTGTTTCTCTCTCTCCCTTTTGGATTGCTCTTTCAAGGGATCTAAACAGAGTGTTTGAAATTAGACTGAAAGCTGCATGAAATTACCCAAGGCTGCTGTAGGACAAATGTGTTGGGTTGTTTTTCGTTCTAGTAGGAGAGAGAAGTGAAGGCATTTAATGTATGGTACTCTATAAGACTGGAGCTTGACAAATGAAGTAAGGGTGTTTCCGATCAAGATGAGCTTGCAAGTGACAGGAATGCTGAATCACTGGTCCAAGTGACAACTCAGGAGATTAGTGGGAAGCGATATGGATCACCTTGTACATGGCGATTCGACAGAGGAGAAAAACTTGTCCAACTGTGTACAACTTTTCTAGTCGTGTCTCTTGTAATACCAGTTTAGCACCATGCTGAACAATATGGGTAATCTGCCATCTGGGCGCAGCCTTCAAGACTGGATCTTTCTCTTCCAATTCACTGAGATAAATAATGGCATGATGTGAACTCTCCTCTCTGCAATTGAAGTGTGTGATATGGCAGAAATATATTGGTAAACACGCTAAGTATAATAATACATTAATTTTAGCAGTAATCATTCCCAGAATAAATTAAGATCTCCATTAACAGAATGGCAGATAGGAGGTCCCAATTTGCAAAACTTGCCTAACAAAACTTGAGAGAGGGGATGGGGGAAAAAGAAAAGTTACAATAGGGATTCACGTCCTTTGTTCTGGTTGCAGTCTTCAAAAAAAAAAAATCCATCCTTTGAAGCTGATTTTTGTACCAGGGTTGGCTTATGTCCAGGGGCAGTAATGTACTTCTGCAAGGTATATATCCTTTGATTTGTATTCCTGCTGGACACAATGGCCTTATATAGGCTTCGTCCAACTTCATAATTCTATGTAGAGATGGGCACGACTAGGGAAAATGACATTTTCGAGATGTTGTGTGTCGGAGGCGGCCCGTGTCGGCTCGTTTCCATTTTTCACGAAACTTCGCAAAAATAGTTGTTTCGTTTTTCGTTTTTCTGTCTGTCGTTAAACTGGTTTGGGGGGGAGCGGGCTCCTGGAGGCACCTCTCTGGGGTGGGTGCCTTCTCTGGCCCGCTGTAGGAGAAGCGGGCTCCTGGAGGCACCTCTTTTTTTGGGGGGGGGTGCCTCCTCTCCTCACCCACTAGGAAGGGAAAGCAGGCTCCAGGAGACCCCTCATGGCATGGGGGTCTCCTCTCCTCACCTGCTGCTGCAAAAGGGCATGCATAGCCATATGGATATGCATACCAAGTTGCACGCAGAGACACAGCAGACTGGCAGAGGCACCCCTCTTTTTGGGGTGCTTTCCCTGCAACAGTCGGTGACGGTGAGACACAAGCAGCACTCGAGGGCATGGTTTGCATGGCACTGCTGCTGCAGGAGGAGTCAGCCAGAGCCACAAGTGACGGACTGGCAGACTCTGCACCCGCTGTGTCTCACCAAGAAGGGAATTGTACTTGCGTGTAGTACAATGCAAGTACAGATCTGGCTTAGGCAACAGGGTTAGCGCAAGGGCTAGGGTTAGGCTAGTTACTGGTGAGGTTAGGGTGAGTATTGGGGTGCACCTCTGGGTGCCTCTCTGACCCACTAAGAGGACAGTGTACTGTGGCGTATGGGTAAGGAATCAAGGATTAGGGTTAGGGATAGGGGGCTAGGGCAGGGTTTAGTGGGCTTTTTGGCACATCCCAGAAGTCTCAGTGGCCAAGTGGCCATGCGATTGGTGGGATGGCTCCAAAAATTTGCATGGTCCACTCCCACATGGCCACTTGGCCAGCCCATCATTGCGCAGGTGTAAAAAAAATAAAAAATAAAATAAAATAAATGGACAGGGGAGCCGGAGGAGACATTTTGTTGCAAGAAAAACCACCACTGCTACTGTAAAAATTCTGGCAGCAGCATAGCAATTTTCGCATGTTTCTGTGGTGCTTGTGTCTGTGTGTTTTTGGACCACCCCACGATTTCAAAAAAAATATTGCGGTCGCTGCCCCATTTTGGATCCCCCGCCCGCACCGCATGGCATGGCGTGGCGACTCGAGTCCGGCTGCCCAGGACAGAAGGGGGGGAGGCCGGGACCCCCCCGAGAAACCACCCCTCTGGTAGGTGCACTACTGCACATGCACAGGCTTTCCGCCTGCTTTTTTTTTGGCCGGGAATGGGGGGGGGGGAGTTTAAAA
>JAHTLZ010000129.1:96054459-96100909 GCA_023846285.1 Phrynocephalus versicolor
TTTCCGCCTGCTTTTTTTTGGGCCGGGAATGGGGGGGGGAGTTTAAAACTTTTTTTCTGTGCCGCTTCCACTTTTGCGGCGGCCGGCGGCGAGACTCCCCCCCCCCCGCCGTTGCTGGTGCGAGCCTGCGGTGGCGAGTCCAACAGAGCAGCACAGGACAGGACAGGAGGAGAGGGGGGGAGGCCGGGACCCCCCCCCCAGAAACCACCCCTCTGGTAGGTGCACTCTCAGAGGCAGGCATATTTCTGCCTGCTTTTTTGGCCGGAATGGCCGGGAACTTTTGAAAACTTTTTTTCTGTGCCGCTTGGCATCGCGGGATCGCCGCGATGCCAGGAACGACCACGACAAATCAGACCCAATTATTCTTTAGTCGGTTCGAGTTCGAGTTCTGGCGGAGTAATTCCCGTTACCGTTTCCGTTCCGTAACGGAAACGAGTAACGGAAACGGAAACGGGAATTCCGCTAAGTCGTGCCCATCTCTAATTCTATGTCATCATGAAAAGTGGAATGAGATCCAGAAGGAAATTCCCACTATTAAAGAGATCAGCAGGTAACTATAAATAGATGTGAAGGAGCAGTCAAAAAGCAATCTGATGCTTCTCAAAATCCTTCTAAGTAATATGGGTAAATAAACAAGCAGTACATTGATCAAACTGACAGGTGATACAAAAATGGAGGCATTGCCCACTTCATACAGGATGCAATGGAACTTCAAAATGCTCTCCCAACCGGAAACTTAGGCAGACTGCATAAAATCAAGTTGTGTCTGTGCTCTGTATCCTGATCAATCTATGGGCTGCCCATTAACATGCACTAAAAAAAGCAACTGACTGTAACATTCTTATTTTTTGTTTGTCTGATATGTTGGAAAATTGGACATAAAATAGATTCTAAGAAGATGATTAGATTTTCCAGATTTCAGTCACTGGGGTTTTGCTGCTATAAACAGTACCTTTAAATTAAGCTTTTTAAAAAAGGAGTAGAGGGGGAGGCTAACATGATCTGTGCTCCATCTAAATGGATTTATGCTCTGGATTAAAATCAATGCATAGTTTCACTTTGCTTTGCACCAGAAACAAATATGGCCATTCTACCACATCCAGATTGCCCCTAGTCAGGTGAGTTTGCTTCATGATTTGGAATTCATACACATCCAAGAAGCAACCCCAAATTCCCAGAAAGGATTCAAAAGCCAGATATGGAGGGTAATTTTATAGGGAACATCAAAATGAGGTTACAGATTCAAAATACACACACACACTTTAGTTCTTCGTGTGATGCTATATTACATGGGGGGAAAGCAGACATGTTAAAAAGAATTCTTCAAGGAATCAAGATGCTTGATCCAATTTATTTGGTTTTAGATCTGATCATATTGTTCAGGGTTGAGTACTGCACTTCAAAGCAAAGCAAAGTGTTCTGCTTATATACCGCCCCATACCACTTCAAGTAGTCTCTGGGCGGTTTATAGTTTTAATTACAGTGCGCAGGCTACACATTGCCCCCCCCACCCCCAGCAAGCTGAGTACTCATTTTACAGACCTCGGAAGGAGGGAAGTCTGAGTCAACCATGAGCCTGCTACCTGGGATTGAACCCCAGGTCGTGAGCACAGTTTTACCTGCAGTACAGGCATTTAACCACTGCGCCATGGGGCTACTTCACGAAGTAAGTTGGCAAGTTAGACAAGTATTTCTGATCAGAATTAAAAATATTATAAGGATTTCAAAACATAGCATGCTATGTCTACTTAAGGAAGCAGAATATTAAGGAAAGCATACACTGTGGACTTTAAAAGACACCCTGAAAGAAAAAGCAAGGAGCACTGGTATTTAAACTTTCTAGAAATGCCAAGTGTAAGACAGTGCTATATATTTAATTCCAGTAATAGTCTACATCTGAAGGAAGAGTATATATAGCATGCATGCTGTCCCCTGTCTTGGGCTATCTTTTTACTCAGATTTGCTGCGCTGTGGAGCAAGGTAAAAGGTAAATGTTCCCCCCACACATGTGTGCTAGTTGTGACCGACTCATCTCCATTTTCAGGCCAAAGAGCCAGTGTTGTGCAAGTCCATGGCCATGTGGCCGGCATGGCTTCATAGAAAACTGTTTACCTTCCCGCTTTTTACGGCAGTACTTATTT
Source organism: Phrynocephalus versicolor (assembly GCA_023846285.1). NCBI lineage: Eukaryota > Metazoa > Chordata > Lepidosauria > Squamata > Agamidae > Phrynocephalus > Phrynocephalus versicolor. The sequence goes on from JAHTLZ010000129.1 coordinate 96,056,601, forward strand.
ATCTACTTGCATTGATATGCTTTCGAACTGCTAGGTTGGCAGGAGCTGGGGTTAACAGCGGGCGCTCACTCCACTGCGTGGCATCTGGGATTTGAACTGCTGAGCTGCCAACTTTGCAGCCGACTGTTTCAGCACTCTAGTCTGCTGAGCCAGCTGTGGAGCAAATCACAACACAAATTTAGAAGAAGCAGATAAGGATGCAGGTGCGACATTAAACCATAGGATAACTTTCAGCCTTTTTTTTATCTCCCTTCTGAAAATCTGTTGATGGCCATGTACAACTTGAGACACAGGAGTGGGGAAATGAGGTTTTGAGTCTCAATTCCAATTTGGGAAAAGGTTTAGGGGCTGCATTGCTGTAAGCCAACACAGGCAGAGGAAAGCAAAGCTGAGAGAATCAATGGTCTTAATCAATTTGACTGTTTCCAACTTTAATTTTTAACCAATTCATTCTTTTTCTCTTCAACCATGCAAAGCACAGCTATGCATATGTGTTCAAAAGTTAAGTCCTGCTACAACAGCTTCCTAGGCTATGAAACAGACCTTGATTCTGAGCAATAGCTTGCATGTCTTTAAATGTTTCTCTCCAGCAATCAGAGATGAACATTGTGGAGTGGATAGAGAACGTCCCTATTTCCAACGTATTGTACAATATTCCTGTGCTATCAAGTGAATCCAGCAATCACAATAATTGGAGTGTGGCCATGCAGAAATACAATATTAGGAGGCATTTTTTTTTAAAAAAAGTAGAATTGGCAATGTTATGACAGATACCATCTTCTACAAATTTAAGTTGGGTTTCTGTCTTAGGTCCACTCTTTTCCCTGCCCCAAGTTAATATTTTGATTTTAGTAGGTCAGAATTCTAAATGTTGCAATGCATTTTACCTCTCCTTACTTTGCATGAACTGCAGCCTGATACAGAACTGTTAAAATATTGATCATTATTTTTCCAAGCATATGAAAGTCTCAAGACTTGATCTCCCCTCCCCTCAAATTTTCTTGGGCTGGTCCTAAAGACACGTAATTGTCAGTTTGTAAAGGCTGATGTTGCAGGGAACGGGGAGTTTCATGCCATTTGTGCGTTATTTTTAAAGCTATCTTTCTGTAGTTCAAATTCTGTTACAGAATCCTTGATTTAACCTACTAAACTTCTTTGTGTTAGGTTTAAAATGTACTCTTACAGTGTAATGATATTTTAAACTCGCAAGTTGGATATACTGTGCAAAATAAAAGTGTAAATGATTTACAAGTGCTGCAAATCGCCTCTGTAGACTTGCTTTTCTTGGCTGCAACTTCCAGAATCTTGGATGCAGGAATTCCTGGTGAAATCTGATAATTGCAGTGCAAGAAATAGGAAAGTTTCTCCAAATTACAATTGTAATGTAATTTAATTATGGGTTAGATATGTGGGGGGAGATTGGATTATGTATAACAAATTATTTGCAGTTAATTGTTTCTGACCCCTCTGGAATAATGGAAAGTGAATGTTCTTATATTGCTTGCATCTGCTTTTACTCTACCTGTATTTTTATAAATAAATATTATTAAAACACCACCACTCTCCAGTGCCATCTCTTCAAAAGAAACGGAGGATCTGGTAACTCTTCACTAAATTTTATCTTCTCAGCAAAGTGAAGAGTACTGCCAGGACCCTGCCTGCCACAGAACCTGACTCTGAGGGGTTAAATGGTGAAGAGCTGCTGGAGGAGCCTTGCAGCTCAAATCAGCAAGCAGCTGGGTCTGATGACTCAGCTGAAAACATATCTTCACCTCCTAGAAGGGCCATGAGCAGGATTCTGCAATGATGTGCTACCAGAAGAGCTAGGGAAAGGGTCTTTGATGCTAAGCGGAGAATCAGGTCGGTAAGCCCTGAGTACTAGCAGAAGCCTTTCCAGAAGTAAGGGTGTGTTCCCTGTTTTGGGATAAAGCTGGCAAGCTCACCTTGAGCTCTCTGTGGGAGCAACGAGTCATTTGAACTTGCAACCACGTTCCTGTCTGTTTCTGACCTTGGCTCTGTTTCCTGACTTTGGACTGGTTTCCTGGACAACAGCTTGATCTGTTCCCTTGGGTTTGACATCTGGTTTCCATGAGATATTCTGGTTTTGACTTGGACTGGTAATTACTGGGAGTTGGATTCTGTTATTTATCTGGCACTTGATTGTTAGCAAAGGACTTGAACTTGCCTGGCTTTCCACTAAAGATCTTGGCAAAGAACTGAGCCCTGTTTTTGTGTGTGTTCTCTGTGCGGGGCTTGACAGTTTGCCCCCACCCAAACTTCTTCAAGCAGAATGGAAGAGGAGGGGGCTGTTGGGATGACACCGCTGGCAGTTTTGCAAAACCAAGTGCTGCTTTTGTCTCAGGCAATTGCTCAATTGCAGCAAGCTCCACCACCAGTTGAGTTGCAGCCCCATTGCCCTTTGCTGCCTCCTGACTGGTTTGAAGGCAAGTTAGAGGAATTTCCTGCATTCCTGGCTCAATGCAAGCTGTTTATTGAGATGTGTGCTCAAGAATTTCCTACTGAGAGGTCTAAGGTCTGCTTTATCATCAGTTTGCTGAAAGGACAGGCAACCAAATGGGCTACTCCCTTACTCCTCAGTGCCTTGCCTCTACTGGATAATTATCAGCCTTTCCTCAATCACATTTCTTCAGCTGTTCAGAAGCCCGTGCAGGCTGCTACTGCCAACAGGAGACTCAGGGCTCTGAAACAGGGCAAAGATTCAGTGTTTGACTACACCATTGCGTTCCGTTTGATAGCACAGGATCTACATTGGAAGGAACCGGCACTGATTTCTCAGTATATGGAAGGATTGGCAGATGAAATGCTTGATGAACTCTCTAGGGTGGAACAACCAAGCACCTTACAGGAACTCATTACCCTGTGTCTCAGGATAGATGGACGCCTGGAAAGCTGTCGCCTCTCCCGAGGCAAGAACTACAACCAGCAACCTCTGCCAGCTGTGCCTAATCTGCAATCCGGTGAAGCCCGCTGAATGGATCCAGAACCTATGCAACTGGGAGCTGCTCGACCACGCCTCACCCCAGAGGAAAAGGCAAGATGACGCTCTCATAATCTCTGCCTGTACTGTGGAGGAGGAGGACATTTCGCTTCCATTTGCCCTTTGAAGCGCTCCTCAGTAAGTGCTGCTACCTCTTCAGCAGTAAAAGGGCAGCTCCATCCTTGAAGGAACCCACAAGAATGGAGCATACCGAAGGGTTCCCAGACAATACCATCACGCCCCAAGGACCTTTCCTGGTACCTCTAACTCTAGGGCTTCCTGATGGCCGGAAAGTACACTGCTTTGTGGATGCTGGGTGTGTGTGGCCACATCGGATTCCAGTAAAGAACAAGGAAACTCCTTTGCTGGTAGAATCCATTGAGGGTCAGTTACTTCGTTCTGGGCCGATAGCTCAGGAAACCTGTCCACTTACTCTTCAGGTAATGGACCACAATGAGCAGTGCTATCTCAACAGGATGATCCCTTCCAAACCCTGCTTCCCTGTGCCTATTACTCTCGGCAGTTAAAACCTGCAGAGAAGAATTATACTATCTGGGAGCGTGAACTGCTGGCCATCAAGACGGCTTTTGAGGTATGGAGACATTACCGTGAGGGAGCTTGACACCCTGTTCAAGTATTGACTGATCATCGAAACCTTGAACATCTACAAACAGCCCAGTGATTGACTCAGCGACAAATCCGGTGGTCATTATTCTTTACCCGGTTCGATTTCCAGAGCAAGTACATTCCTGAGGCTCAGAATAAAAAAGCTGATGTGTTATCCAGAAAACCTGAGTATGCAGCGCCTGTGAAAGAGACATTAGTGGCGCCCATCTTGCCTCCCTCTGTGTTCGCAGCCACGAATCCATGTCTCAGCTTGGCAGAAGAAATCTGTGAATCTCAAGTTCGTGATTCATGGACTCAGCAACGTCTTCAGGAACTCCAAAATGAGAATCATGGAGAGTTTTCTGCACAGCAAGGGTTATTATTACATCGAGGGAGGTTATATGTTCCTGCTGGCCCTCTTCGTAACCAGGTGTTGCATCTCTCACATGACTCTTTACCTGCTGGACACTTTGGACTTTACAAAACCCTGCATCTTCTCACAAGGGAGTTCTGGTGGCCACATGTCCATGCTGATGTTGCCCGATACGTGGGTTCCTGTGAAGTTTGTCGGCGGGAAAAGGATGTTGTGACCAAACCCTCGAGTCTGTTGCATCCTTTGCCAACACCCTCTGGTCCCTGGAATGCTGTCTCCTTAGATTTCATCACAGATCTTCCTCGCTCAAAAGGGTTTACCTGCATCCTGGTCTTCGTGGATTTATTCACCAAAATGGCCCACTTCGTTCCTTGCCCTAAATCCCCTACCACATAAGAAACAGCTCATCACTACTTGCAACACTTCTTCAGACTTCGCCGTTTACCTGCACACCTCATTTCGGATCGTGGGCCACAAGTCACCTCCCGCTTCTGGCAAGCAATGCATAAGGCACTAGGAACACAAGTTCACTTGTCATCAGCTTACCACCCCCAGTCAGATGGTCAGACTGAGTGCACTAATGCCACCTTAGAACAATATTTACGCTGTTATACATGCTACCAACAAGTTAGCTGGGCGGATTTGTTACCTTTAGCTGAATTTGCATATAACAATGCTGTACATTCTTCCAGTCGCCAGACCCCATTCATGGCTAATGATGGTCATCATCCTCTGTATTTTCCGACTACCCTTCCTTCCACCTCTGTGCCGGCTGAGGATGCATACATTCAAGAACTCCATGGCATTCAGGAATTATTGCGAGAGCAACTTGACCATGCTAAGGAAGTATATAAGAAAGCAGCGGACAAGAAAAGACAGGAAGGGCCAGAGTTAAATCCAGGCATGAAAGTTTGGCTCTCTACTCGATACCAGAGACATCCTGGACGATCCCGAAAACTAGATCCTCATTTCACCGGTCCTTATTCCATCTTTGAACAAATCAATCCAGTTGCTTTTCGTCTCCAACTACCTGCTTCCCTTCATATTCATCCAGTATTCCACCGATCCCTCTTGGTTCCAGCTGCAGACCCTGATCCCAACCTACCACCAACTCCTGAACCTCCTCCACCAATTTTAGTAGAAGGAGAAGAAGAATATGAAGTCCGTCAAATCTTGGATTCTCGAATACACCATCGAGGATTGCAGTATTTGGTAGACTGGGAAGGTTATGGACCTGAAGACCGGTCATGGGAACCTGCGTCCAACTTGCATGCTCCTGAGTTGGTTCAACAATTCCATGACAGTTACCCTGATAGGCCTGGCCCATCGGTGGTGGGAGGCAGGGTGGCAGGGGGCGGCGCATGGTGGGGGACGGCGACAGGCACGGGGGGCAGACAGCGATGGGCACGGGGGGTGGGCAGTGATGGGCGTGGGGGCAGCAGGCGGACGGCAACAGGCGGTGGGGGGGACGGACGGCAGTAGCCAGCGATGGGGGGTGGCGGCGGGGGGTCAGCAGGCTGGCCAGCGCCCTCTGTCCATTTTGGCGCCCTAGGCAACTGCCTAGTTCACCTTAATGGACGTGCCGGCCCTGTTAACCCATCATAACTGAACTCAAGTTTTGTTCTCTAGCTAATGAAAAACCTAAGTGTTCAGTCTAAGGGAATAAATAAACCTAAGTGAATAAACAAATAAATACATTTGAAACTTTTACAAATAGAAACATTAGCCAATTGGCTGAAATCCAGTAGTAATTCACAACTCAAATAGGGCCAGGCCCACTGAATAACAGAGCAGTTGAGTTAACTCACTAAATCCCCATTGATTCAATGGGTGTACATTCGTTGTGACTTACTACCTACTGGCTGTCAGCTATTATATATCTGTCTGCTCGAAGTCTTCATCCAGGAGTTAGAAATTGTTACTTGTGGCCCAACCATTCAGAAGTCTGTTGATGTGTCACCCATATCGGCCCTACCAAGCATAGCCAATGAGTAGGAATCTGCTAGTTGTAGACCAACATTAAGGTGGGCTGAATCCATTTAAGTCTGCATCTCCTCCCAGCCATCTGAAGATAATGGCCCTGCAGACTCTGTGAGTTCAACATCAAGTTGTCCATTTTTCTCATTATCTTCCTCTCTCCCCACTTTCTACTTTTGGTCACATCTTACCCGATGAACAGATCTGTGGGTTTAAAAGAACTTGCTAACAATTTTATTTTTCTATCACAGCTTCTTCATTGTGGCCTTCATGAAGCCACCACACAGATGGGTTTCCCAGAGCGGACTTCCCTAGCAATAGGAAAGTTCATTAGTCTCCTTACGAGCTCCAGTCCTCCCTAGGTCTGTTTCTTTAAGTTGTAGACTTAAAATGTCTCTTGGAAAGAGAACTAGTGTGGGTTCTATATGAAAAACTTCTAGATTTCTCTCAAAAGCAGGAAATTATTTCATTTCGCAGACAATGGGAGCAAAGTACTTATGGTAAATAAAAACTATAAGGACAACCCAGCAAAACAATAAGGCAAAGTTATGTCAATTTCTGAAGTAAATTTAATGCTGCAGCTATTTTTCTGATCCCCTTCCCTCCCCGCCCTCATTTGCCCACCCTAGCTGACCTAACTCCTACCTCTCTTGCATTCTCTCATGTCTCCTTGGTAACCACCAACACTTTTCGTTCCTTCTCCCTCCTATCAGCCCAACGTCGCATAACTCTTCACTATACCCTCTATGAAGAGAGCCCATATAATCTCTCCAGATGCTTCTATCTGCTGCGCACACTCGCCCTCACTGACGTCTTTACCGTATATACATACTTTAAAACCCCACACCCAGAAGTTTTGTTAACTTACGGGATGACTGTCTGTTAAGATTCTCAGTCATCCAGGTGAGTTTATCTAGAAGTTGAATCATGGCAACTGGACTTCGTTTCTTGAGAGATTGAAATGTTTCACTGCTCATCCAAACAGCTTTGTCAGTCTGAGGAAAGCTACCCTGTTTCCCCGAAAAAATAAAACATTTCCCCAAATTAAGACCTACTTACAGTTTTGCCTCTTGCTGAAAAATAAGTCATCCCCCTGAAAATAAGGCCTCCCTGATAAGATAATAAATGTGTACCATATTCTTCTTCATGGAAAAATGGCATCCCCTGAAAATAAGACCTAGTGCATCTTTGGGAGCAAAAATTAATATAAGACACTGTCTTATTTTGGGGAAAACACGGTAGCTGTGAGTCCTCCATTTTATAGTTCACTTTGACCTCATGTCACTCTGGTCTGAAATAGTCCCCTAAGATGAATGGCCTGAGTAGGCTCGTTAGGTGGACAGTAGCCTCAATAGGCTCATTAGGTGGACAATGGCCTAAGGTGCACCTTTAGTGGATGACTACACAGGCATTTAACTCGCTGTTTGGTCTCTGTGGGGGCAGGTTGGTTCCTTCCTTTTCCTGGCAATCACATAATGCAATAGCTGGCGTGAACTAGCCCATCACCAGAGCATTCCTACCTGCATGTCCCTGGAAGTTTTTGGGTGCAGGTAGGATTAACCCAGTTTGGTTCATTTCCACCCTGTGCCATCATTGAAAACAAACCAAAGCGAGCTGAGAAACTAAAAGATGCTGCCTGTTTCAGTTTGTTTAGCTGGTTTCAGTTTTGCCATATCATTAGTGGTTTAAACAGGTATGTGGTAATTGGGAAAGTCACTGTAAAATGTCCCGTTTCTGCTCAAGGAAAAGAGGGAAGGCACAAAAAAAATTAAGGTAATTAGGGCATGGCTTTATGCACTGTACCTTCTAGAGAGAAAAAATAACAAAATCCCTAACTTGTTCTTACAAGTGGTAGGGATTAAGGAGAAGGATTTGCCCCCTTTTATTTATGGGTTTTCTGTCCCTGGCAAAACACATTGTCTTCCCTAGTTCTAAACAGAATAAATAAATCACTTGCCTCTTCCTGCTTCCGAGAGAAAGCCTTGAACTTTATTTTCTCTAACAAGTACTGAAGACCAAATAGGGTCACTATGCCACGTGTATGCAGAGATCTCACCACATGGTACATAGGATTTCTACCCAACCATAAGCAATTCTATTTAGTCTGCACCAGTCTGTTCCAGCCAGGCCATGTAGCTAAGCCATGTAGGCCAACCATACTTTGATTCTAAAAAAAACCAACCATCTCAGTGTGAAATTTCTGGAAAACGCCCAATGACACACTTTCAGTCTTTTCTGTGACAACAGCAATATAAACTGTCCCATTTTTATCAAGGCAATCTGACCTGTCTTGCATAATGTTTATGTTGCATTAACCTAGTGTACATAGGGAATGCTTCCCAACTGATAATGTCAGACAAGTACTATAGTTTGAAAGTCCAGAGACCAATATAAATGGAGTGATAAGGTTATCTCTGTAAAGGAGGGAAGAGAGATTTATAATGGAAGACTTATAGGAAGACATAATAATGTAATATGATAGGCTTTTTCTTACAATGTTTTTCTTAACCACGTTGTGTGTTGTTCTAAACCTACAGATTTATGGCTAGGTTGCTTCCGGATATTTAGCCTGCATGGCTTTTCTTTCATTCTTTGACTTTTTATAGAATCCAGATGACATTAACTGTATCCACACTACATAGTAACAGCACTTTGATACCACAGTAAGTGCCATGGCGCCATGCTATACAGTCCTGGGATTTGAGTATGATGAGATATTTAGAATTCTATGCTGTAATTCAGGGAATGCTCTCAGGCCCTCTAGCAGAGAATTCAAAGTATCTCACCAAATTACAAATCCCAAGAGTCCATAGGATGGAGCCAGTTATTACCCTAAGCAGCACGAGACCAAGCTGTCTAGATTGTTGCAACATCTCTGATTTTTGTAGTGGATGGAGCATCAGACAATGACACAGGAGACCTTGCATTAAATCCTTTCTTGGTGTGTATGCGACCATCCATTAAAATCCTTACATGAAAATCCTGTTAGGATCACCGTAATTCAGCATACTGGCAATTTTTTTTAGAAATGGCAAAATGTTGTAACATTTTAATGACTAACAGTTTTAATTCAATATTTTATTCTTATTCCGGTCTGCGACCAGCAAAAACCATTAACCATAATGCAGGCTACAAGTCAGTCACAGTGCTAAAACAGAGGGGAAAGGAAACAAAGGAAAGTTATAGCTTAACATTGAACCTTTACTATCTTGCAAACAGCAGCAAGAAAATTTGCTTTATTTCAGTGTGAGCTTTTTTGGTTTGAAATCCACTATGTTGATTTTGGGTCAACTGGGTTTAGAATACTCCCCGCTTGCCTCCTGTCTTGAAATGTCATCCTAAAATGCTGTGCCTCAAATGTTCTCTCTCAGAGACCTCTTGTTCCACCCTGTCTCAAATATGGGCTTGAATATGCTTTTGGACTATAAAGCTAGGCAAGCAAATGTGTGTGTGTTCTGTCGTTACAGACTCTTTGTGACCCCATGTCCATGTCCATGTAGTTTTCTTGGCAGGAATACTGAAGTGGCTTGCCAGTTTCTACTCCAGGAGCCTACAGCACCTGGTATTCCCTGGTGGTCTCCCATCCAAGTACTAACCAGTGCTGACCCTGCTTAGCTTCCGAAATCAGGCGAGATCGGATGTGCTTAGGGCAGGCCTGCCCAAAGTCCGCCCCGGGGGGGGCAAATCTGGCCCGTCAGGCCATTTTGAGTGGCCTGCGGCTGGCTGGCCTGCTAATCCCTTCCCCTCCGCTCCATGTTTATTTTTTTTTAAAAAAAATATTCTGCCAACACTGACACCGCTGGGAAGCTTGGACGGCTGGGCGGTCTGCCGCCACCGGCACCGCAGGGGAATGTGTGGGTGTGGGCAGGCCAGTGGGCCTCTGCAACCGCCAAGGGGCTTTGGGTGGGCTGGTGGGTGAGGCGTCGCCACCGCTGGGGAGCCTAGGGGGGTGCAAGGTCACATAGATCACCTCTTCCAAGGGATGACCTGTGGCCACAGCTCCCTGTGCTTCCTTTGGTCCCCACCTTCCTTCTTGCCTCCCTCCCTTGGTCCCCACCTCCCTCCCTCCCTCCCTTGTTCCCCACCTTCCTTCCTTCCTTCCTCTCTTGGTTTCCACCTCTCTCCCTCCCTCCCTTGGTCCCCACCTTCCTTCCTGCGGGTGGGGTTGCAAGCGGCCAGTGGGTGGGGCTTATGGGTCAGTGGGTGGGGCTTGCAGTGGGGTGGCAGAGTCGGGGAGCAACCGGCCCCTGACACATTCTCTCAGCCACCAAATCTGGCCCTCCTTACAAAAAGTTTGGGCACCCCTGGCGTAGGACATCTAGGCTGCTCAAGCAAGCAGATATGTCATGTAGTAATTCTCAGAAACTCTGACTAGACGGCAATGATGGGAATTGTACTCCGACTTCTGGGGAACCAAATTTGGAACAGCCTGCTTGGACCTTCCCCATAATACCCTATACCACCCCGTCAGAAAATACGTTTGGAAACTCGCAGCTTCCCAAAATGTTATGTTACAGGTTTTAAAACTTTATGTTTAATTTTTATTATAAACCTAAAGTATATACTCACACCTATTTAAGGAATCCTTCACAATGTAGAAATGAGTGTTGTTTTTTCTTGATTTCTTTTTTTGGGGTGTGTGTGTGTGTGTTTTATGACCCCATTTTACTTCCAACGTGATAGGCATCTGAATAGGTAATTAGAAGAAATGGAGTACATATGGGTGCTTTACTGCTGCTGGATTTTACGGATGTTTTACTATGTTGTTTTATTCTATTGTAAATTGTGCTGTATTGAACAGCTCTGTAAGCCACCCAGAGTTCCCTTGGGAAGATGGGCGGGGTATAAATTTAATAAATAAATAAATAATAAATAAATAAATACAGACACAGCAATTAACAGCAATAGTCATTGTTTGTCATATTAAAACAAGGAAACCCAAGCCATTCTAAAGAATCTGGTTTTGCAACCACTCCTTTGCAAAACCAGGCAGGAAAATAAATGGGCGTGATAAAGCTGCCATGACATAGAATGAAGAAAATATATCGTTTTCTTGCTGAATAGACTAGGTGTGATGCCTTCTTGTAAATGGCTTTTCCTATTTCATTTAGTATGCCATGATTTAAAGCTCCACTTCATAAAGGGACCCACCAGACAAAACTCATTACATCTTCCATGGAAGGAAGAGCTCCACAACTTTAAAGCAGGCATGCTTTTATTTTTATCCTAGCATTTTTATGGAGTAACCAATGAAGCACTGCTCCCTGCCCCAAAGTACTGTACCTACAAATGAACTTCTGAGTAGGAAAAACAAGAAATGGAATAGAAGAGAATAAAAGGATAAGAGGCCACCTTGAGCTCACCGGAAGAAAGGTGGGATAAAAATGTAATAAATAAGTAAAATAATTGCTCAGAAATACCGGTAGGTCTGCTGTGTTCAGCAGTGCTTACCCTGTTACAAGTTTAAACATAGAGTCTTAACATTCTGTTCAGAAGTACTGTAACTGATTGGGATATTCTGCTTAGATAGAGGTGTACGTACAGTATTTCATTGCAGCCTTATAATAGTTTTAAAGAGAAGTCTAAAGGGAGATGTACCGCAAGGATAGAGATGAGATGTGTAATCTCCAGGCTTAAAACGGGGTACTTCAAGGGCCAGATGCAGGGGAGTGGTATCAGGAGACAGATATCTAGTCTGGTGTGCTCCCAAATGCAATTGGTGGGGCAACTGTGAGATACAGGAAGCTGGACTAGATGGGCCTTTGGCCTGATCCAGCACGGCTCATCTTATGCTCTTACGATAGCTGTTCTGGAAAAATCCTAAGCATATGAGAAGACGTTATTTATTAAGCCCATTGAGTTTCAAATATTTTTATCTGGGGTACCCAGTTCTGGTCTACTTGTTTTTTTGTGAGGACTTGGGGGAGGGGTGTCAGTCAGTCATGTTTTGTCAGAAAACATAATTCTGAAGTCCCCTTGTAACTTGGTTCTCATTTCTTCCTCTTAGCACGGCTATTTTATGGTGGCATTCAAAACATTTTTTTACACCTTGGTGTTTTATTCTTGTAATGAGTTGCATTTGCATTTTTTTTTATTCTGAAAGGCTTTTGTGCTTGAATAGACCATGTATATGTAGTCAACAAACAATAACATGTGATAGGTGCAGGAACAGAGTTGAAAGAGCAAAGATCATAGATAGGCACATAGTGGGAATACTGTAGTCTTCCACGAATATTATTATGTCGCTACACTGAACTTATTTTTCTTTTCGTTCAGATGCTTCAGTCTGAGGCAGATCCCTCTAATCCAGTGGTTCTCAAAATGTGGATCCTCAGATGTTCCTGGACTTGCAAGTCCCAGAAGATTTCATGACTAGCTGAGCTGGCAAGGATTTCTGGGAGTTGCAGTCCAGGAACGTTTGGGGATCCACAGGTTGAGAACCACTGCTCTAATCCATAAACCCCACTTCTCTTCTTCGGACTGATGATTCCTCTTCCCACAGGGCCAGCCAGGAGAAACCTATGACCCTGAATATTACAAATTACAGACCAAACAAATGATCTGGTTCAATGCCCAAGCACGACCCTCGTGGTGCAGTGGTTAAATGCCTGTACTGCAGGTAAAACTGTGCTCACGACCTGGGTTCAATCCCCGGTAGCAGGCTCAAGGTTCACTCAGCCTTCCATCCTTCCGAGGTCGGTAAAATGAGTACCCAGCTTGCTGGGGGGGCAATGTGTAGCCTGCACACTGTAATTAAAATTGTAAACCGCCCAGAGACCACTTGTAGTGGTATGGGGCGGTATATAAGCAGAACACTTTGCTTTTTTGCTTTGCTTTGACCCTCCGATGTTCAGCTGTTTCACCAAAGAATTCACCAACCCTATAAACTGAGGCTCTAAGATTACTAAATCCCATTAACATCGTCGGATGCATCCTAACTAGAAATATTAACAGCACCCGTTAAAAATATTTCTCGTTGCTGCTGCAATCGTTCAGGGCTTTTCTGACGCGTGGTGACCTTAGGCATGCATGACCTCCAAAACGTCCTTTCCTTTTAAAGAACCCTGCTCCAGGCTTGCAAACGCCGGGTCCTGGCTTCCTTCACGGACTGAATCCCCCTCACGTTACGTCTTCCTCTTTTCCTGCTACTGCCTTCCTCTTGGCCCCTTCTTACCGGGTGTCCCAGGGCCTCCGTTCAGCCCTTGGGCACTTTCCCCCTCGCGGGTAATATGCCCGGGGCAAGAGGATTGGCCTGTCCCGGCCCGGCGCAAGGCGGGCGGGTTCTCTGGCGCCGCGTCTCCGCTTCCTTTTGCTCCCCATCTCCTTCGGTTCCTGAAGCCCTGCCCAGGATTACGCGCGGGCGGCGATCCCTCCCCGGGCTTGGAGACGTCAGCTTGCAGTTTTATGGCTTGCCTGCCTGCCTTGCCTCCGTGTGCCTTCCCCCACCCAGCTCCCCGCCCCCGGCTCCGTTGCTGCAGCGTCCTCCCCGCCTCTTTGCAAGGGAGGGCAGCAACGTACACAAGCAGCGAGCGGTGCGTCTTGGATGCGCGCCGGCTGATTCCCGGGCCGTGCAACCAGGCGCCGGGCCGCGGACTCGGGGACCCTCGGGGGTGCCTTGAAACCGGAGCCGCCAGCCGCCTCTCGCCCATATTTCTTGTTATTTTCCCCCTTTGCTTCTTTCGGCTTGTGCTTTCGGCGAGGCGGAGCTCGCGGCTCAACCCGTCGGCGGGGCTGCGTTGGTGTGCGTGTCTGCTGTGAGCGAGCGAGAGCGCGCGCGCCCGGGCGCGTGTGTGCGTGCGTGCCTGCGTTTGGGTCGGATCGGGCCGTTTTCCAGTGGCTTCCTCCCGCTCGCCGACCCCCCCCTCGCTTGGTGCCTCGGTCGCCGCTGCTGCCGCCGGAGGAAGAGGAGGAGGAGGAGGAGGAGAAACATGGCGAAAGCCGAGCAGGTCCTGTCTCTGGAACCGCAGCACGAGCTCAAATTCAAAGGTAACCCGAGGAAGGGGGCTAAGGGGCGACACACACGCACACACACACACACACACACACACCGGGCGTTGGCGGCTGTTGCAGGCGCGCGCCGGCCCGCGCCCTTTCTCCGCCCTTCCTTCCATTCCGAGATAGATATGTTTTTTTCCCCCCTCCTTTCGTTGGAAGGGAAAAGGGAGAACCAGCCGGGCGCGTGGAGCCACCGCGCTCCCTTTTGCCTCCGCAGCCGCGTTGCCCCCCCCCCCAAAAAAAGGCTCCGAGCTCCAGCGGCAGCCATTTTCCGGGGGCCGCCGGGGTTGGGCAGCCGCCGCCGAGGAAGGAAGGAGGGAGCGCCGTTGCTTCGGCGCCCTTCGTGCAGGCAGCAGCGGCGGAGCCGTTCCCTCTCTTCTCGCTGCTGCGCCATCCTCCCCGGGGTTAAGCTGTGTGTGGGGGGGGGAGAGAAGAAGACGACGAGGAGCATGATGATGATGATGATGATGATGATGATGATGATGATGATGATGATGATGATAGGAATGAGGGGCCTCATTCAAGTGTCCCCTCCCCCCGTAAAGGAGGAGAAGGGTTTTGAAATGGTGTGCTTATTTTACTTTATTTTTATGCCCGCCCTGCTTTTTGGCCCTGGCCTTTTCGGGCCTTGGCGCCGTGCTCTCCTTGCTTAGATTGGGGGCGAAGGGGAGGAATGTTCCGAGGTGGGGGTGGGGCGGATGACCCTCGGATCCAGTCCACGTGTGGGGTCGTGAGAGGGTGGGAGCCCCGCGCAAGATGGGCTCTCTGACAGTGATTCATTCATGATGGTGTAAGAAGATAAAGGTGGGGTGGGCAGAGACTAGGATGGGTTTCAGTGTGGGGGGGTAAAATGCCCCCTTCAATTTACGACGCCTCATGTCTTAAAGTACAAATAAATAGCCCCAGCCAATCTCATTATCTCGTTACACGACCATGTGTTGGGGTGTGTGAGGAAGCGTTGAGGTTGACTCCCAGGCAGACGTTTGATTTGCCATCATATTAAAGAGATCTTTTTTTTGGGGGGGGGGGAGAAATAGAGGCACAACCCAAACGCCCAGTACTTTACCTTGTGGTTGTTGCCTGTAGCTGTGGGTGTATTGATCAATCACATGCCTGTTGTAAGCCTCCATAAGGCTCTTTTATTAAAAAGCCTGCATAGGATTGCAGCATTTTGAGTTTGTCAAAGAGATGCAAGATGAGCCAAGTAAGCCATTACTGGATTTTACGTTCTGGCATGATGTCTCAGTGCCTCAGAAATTAATTGCACAAGAAACTGTGTTGACCCAACAATACTCGGTATTTACGCATAGGTTCTACACCGTCCAACAAAATCTGCATTGGATTGCTCTGTTAATAATTGCTTGTCCAAGGCAAAGGGCAAAACCAGCTCAGTACAAAATGGTATTTCTTGGCGTTTTATATTGCTCTACTGTACAACAGTCTCATAGCTGTCTGAAACAGTCATGATTTATCAGAATATGCCCAGAATAGGCAAAATGTGTAGATTAGTGTTGCATTGGATTCTGGGACCTTTGGCCCTGTATGTAACAGCAAACCACTGTAGTGTCCTTTCTAAGGAATGTATGTGTAATTCAGACCAGTAGCATATCTAGTCCAGACAAAACTATCTAATTTTGTACAGTGACCACCCATATTTCTGGACAGTGCACTGTCATGAAACCAAACCTGCTTGTGTTCCCCAGCAGCATGATTTTAAGGGGCATGTTGCCTTCAGTACTAAAGATAATTAAGTATATCACCATTATGATTAATTAATTAATTTTATTTATTTTGGGGTATTTTATTTTTTACCCTGCTATAGTCCTGAATTTCTCATCATTCAGCTTCATTGGAATGATCCCGAATTCTCCTGGATTGAGACGGATAGGGGAAATATCTTCCAGCCCTCTTTTTTCTGTACAGTGTGTAATTTTATCCACTTTCTTCATGGTCCCTCGCCTTGTTTTAGACCTTGTTCTTTTGTTTTGTTTGTTCTTCTCAGCCTGTTTTTGTTTTGGCTGCCTTTCTTTTTTCCTGGATAAGTTAGAAATACCTGCTATTGGAATTACAGCTAAAGAAAAAGTCTTCCTACAATGAATGGATTCTATATTGGGCTTTCATGTGAGGCTTGTCTTTGAGAAATTAGATGTGCAGGACTTTTGGTATTGTAATGTTATGATAATAGGCAACAACAGCTCCCAGGTTTATTTTTGTATATTATAATCAGTTTTTCTCCCTGGGGAAGTCAGTGTTATGCTAGCAAAGTTCATGATTGGTTCCAAGTAGTCTGTGTGTTTAAGTGAAAATACTGTAAGTCTAACTGAATACAGTGGCATGTATTTTTGAATAAAACATTGATAACACCCTGCTGTAGAGGGTACGTAGAAATAAAACAGATTGTTTTCTGTAACTGCTTAGACCTATGCATAAAACGACAAATTTGCTCTGTTTATGGAAGAATAATGCTCAGTTTACCTTCATTGGAAGCCTTTTTCTGTTACACACTTGTCGACGAAGCCTTGTCTGTGGAAGGCAGCATCCAATAATATATATATTTGGAAAGTGACCGTTGTTTAGTAGACAAGGCTAGAGTAGGCAAGGGTGGAAAAAGGAATGATATGGGACAAGATTGATCTAAACTAGAAAAATGCTTCAACAGATGTAGTGTATACATGCATGCACATGTTTTTCTGTTGGTGCATATACATATGCACACACCGTTCTAGTCACTGGAGAAAACTGGAATAAGACGATACAGTATTAAAAATAAATGAACACACACTGAAATAGGAGGAACCATGCATACATGACTTATCCTCAGTCAATTGGAAGTAAACAAGATTTGGTCACAAGGGGCCCTCAAGCCCATAATAGGTTTCAGATACACCCAAGTACTATAGTCTGGATTGGGGTTGGGACTTGGTTTGTATGACTGCACATATAAGATTACTAGTACTTTTAGTTCAACACCCGCCCAAAGTTGCCATTATGTCTTGATGAAATTAAGTAGAATAACCAGCCCTCTCTATCTCTTATACATTTGTTGTTTTGACTGAATGTTGTCCCCTTCATGTCAGAAATGTGAATTTCCTGGGATATTGAAACATGAATTTATGGGTTTTTTCTATGTTAGCATTTCTAATATTGATAAGAATACCGTAATTCCATTAATTTGAAGTTGGGCTACTTTTACAGGTTTTGCACATGCAGATTTCTCCTGTATAGAGTCAATCACACATGACTGAAAGTGACCCATGAACAAGTATCTGTGTCTTTGAATGCATTGGAAGCCTTTTTGTGTGTATGTGGAACCCATTTCATTTAAGAACTTTCCCCCCCAGTTTTGGGAAACATGAAGAGTTTGGCACATCGTAATATGCTTTAGCAATCTGTGGAATGTGTTCAAGGTTGGAAACAATAAGCTATTTGTTAAGGTAAAAATAAGGAAAATGTGCTGAATTCATCCATGAATGCCAGTAATGCTTGGCGTACTTGGTTATATTTGTTCAGTGCCATTTTGTTTAGTAGTAGTAGAAGAAGGGTGGAATGTTGAACATCATTTTTCTTGGATGGTGTTACCAAATGTATGACTGGGACACCATCTTCCTAAATGAGATGTGAGCTAGGGAGAGTCTCTGCACTTGTTTTTATGGTGTCCCGATCTTCCCTGGAACTCCCCTTTTCCTCTTCCAAAAATGGGTGTTGAAC
Organism: Phrynocephalus versicolor; assembly: GCA_023846285.1. Taxonomy (NCBI): domain Eukaryota; kingdom Metazoa; phylum Chordata; class Lepidosauria; order Squamata; family Agamidae; genus Phrynocephalus; species Phrynocephalus versicolor. The sequence continues at coordinate 96,074,258 of JAHTLZ010000129.1, forward strand.
TGTTGTTCCTTGAACCATTTGGGAGTGGCGGGCTGCTATCCCTTCCTGTACCGATTGACATCCCCCAACCTGTTTGTCAGAGACAGAAGTAGACTTCCAGCCACTTTGACTTCCATGTTTTGTATTTCGTAGTGGAAGTTCCTGGGCGTCAGTGTAAAGATGGGATTAGGTGGCCCCAGTATGGCAAGAAACACAAGCACATTTAAAAAGAAGAAGAAGCTTTATTAAGCTAACCAAGAGAGAGATAGACAAACAATTCCCAGTGCATTAGGGGTGTTAGGAAGGGGCGACTAGTGGGGTCTGCCCTTGCTTCCTAACACAATGGACGCAGATTTTTCAGAGTCTTTTATACTATCTCCACGCCCATATCAGCATACCAGCTGGCTCTATCCAATCACCTTTCAAGATACCCTGGCCATTGTAACCCTCCCATGCTTCTCCAGGAAGCTCTCGCCTAACATCAGGTCATGATGACCAGGACGACTCCACAGATGTTTCATCTCCTAAGATGACTTTGCAGAAAACAGAAGTAAAATTGACCTTTACTCCAGTTTTCCCCTAGTTAATGCATTTCAATGGATACATACAGAATACATTATATTAAATTGGATATTTATATGAATTGAATTAATTTCATCTTAACAGCAGAAACAGTTCCTGACCATGTGCTATTGCAATTTACCCCAGCAGGCATTGAGAGCATTAGATGATAATGAGATCCCCAGACGTTTTTGGTTTGGGGATAGGCAGGAATGCTGATGGTTTGGAAGCAGAAGGCTGGCACCTTGGCAGTTGCTGGTTAAGTTTAGAAAGACTGTCTGACATGTTGAAGAGCTGACGTGAGTTGGTATTGCAATGGTTCCCAACTTTGGGTCCCCAGATGTTCTTGGAAGAGAGTTTAAATGCAACAAAAGCATAATAAATGCTAAACTTTCTTGGGTTTTTAGTATATTTATAATTATTTAGCAATCAATAGTTACCTTTTAAGTTTTTGTTTTGTTTTGTTTTTGTAAAATGGAAAATGGGCTTCCTTACAAGCCATTAATTTCCCAGTTCTGTCTGTTAGAGCAGGCTCTTTTTAGTTATGGTTACAAAGATAGTAAGAGCAAGGATTTTCAATGCAGTTGAGTTCATGTAGCCAACTTGGAATTCTACTAACTTGGGCAGAGGAGCATGTTGCCTCAAGAATTGAGCCTCCAAGCCAACGATTCCCAGCCTCGGACCCACAAACGTTCTTAAATGATAACTTCCAGAAATCCAGAACAGCATAGCTAGTAGTGAAGGCTTTGGGGAGTTTTAGTCAAGAACTCCTGGGAACCCCTGCTCTAGGTTGTGCTGTTGCCTCTCTTCCTATGAGTTGTAAGAGGTGTGAGAAGTTCAGGCATGAGATTCATTCAGTGTTGCAAGGCCTTCTCAATGACGTTTCCCATTTTATGGACCTCTCAACCAAGAAAGGCTGGACTTGTCCCCTCTTTGATCTTCCGCCATAAGGATAAGCTGTTCCTACTCAGACAAGCCTTCAACAACCAACTGGCTGCTAAAGGATGGGCTTTTAACAGGTACTTTATATTGTATTTCCTCAACTTCTTAATTTTTAATTATTATTTTAATTGACTTGGTTGGCACAACTCTTTTTATTTTTGCTATACCTGAGGATGATAAATACTGCTGCTGCTGTTATATGTCGTCAGGTCACCTCTGACTTAATGGCAATCTTATGAACTTGAGACTTCCAAAAGGTCCTGTCTTTATGGAGTCAATCTCATATTTCGTTTTCTTCACTTTCTGCTTTTCCAAGGATTATTGATATGCTACCAGAATTTTATTCCTAGTGAGTAGAATAAAAGTACTTCTTAAACTTCTGTGCTACCTTTCTCTGATATGCCATGTGTATTAAGTAGAAATACTAAAGATGAAATCACAGTGTAGCAGTTTCAGATTCCCTGGCTTTCCATCTATCCTGAAAATGAGCAAGCATTTGCCACCTCTGCAGACTGTCTTCCAAGATACATCTTAATTAGGGCAAATTGTGCTCCATGTTGGCAATTACCACATCCTGCATTAGCCAGATAAACTAGTTTGCCATAACCGAAACTCCACAATCAGGAAAGCTACATTCTGCCAACCTACAGTGAACAGAGCAGATGTGAAATGCTTTGAACTGATTGGAAACTGTGCATGACAGGAAGGTGAGAAAGAAAGAGGAAATCTCACATAACCATTATTGTGCGACACAAACTACCTCGGGTTTTTCCATACAAACAGCTGCTCTTGCTATTATATTATGCAGCTCTTCCTTCTTAACACAGTTTTTGGAAAAAGTAAAGGGAGCAGGAGTGATGGCAGTGAAGCATAATGGGTTACAAAATGGAAACAGTGACATCTGGAATGCTTGTAAACATCACTAGTTGCGGCAGGCATATTGCACAATGAAAGCCTCATCTAGAATATTGCCTTCTCTTACGTCTGATGAAGTGGACATGTCCATGAAAGCTCACATTTAAAATATAGAAGATTATCTTGAATATGCCACCATGTTTTTGTCTTTTTTTAACACCCCACCCCCGGTAATCTAAAAGTACCTTCCATTCCTCTCACAAGCTTTCTGAGTGGATTGGTTGTACTTTCAACTTGAATTGAGAGGAAGGTGTTTGCTGGTTTACATAAACATTGCTGAGCTGCAGTGGGGGAAAACCCCTTTCTCTTCCATTCTTTCTATTCAATTTTGAAATCAAGTGGTTTCTCCTGCTTCACCAGAGTGACTGATGAACATTGGGACTGGTAGCTACATGGTGCCTATGAAAGGAGAAGGATGAAACTGAGAACCGAAGAGAGCTGGAATCTTGCTTACAAGCTAATTTTGATATGCAGCTTGATCCTCTTCTTTTGCTGGTAGACAGGATACTCCAATTGGAACTGGACAAGCAGTAAGCATACATTTAAAGCTGTTTTAGTTTCCTTTCCCCTGAACCTAAATAGGCCCAAAGTCTAGTTGAACAAATGTGCATCTATATGGAGCTATTACTTCTTCCCAGAAAGATGAAACTCTTATGAATATTTGTGTACATCTCTATGTTAGTTCCACCCACCTTTACTTAATTGTCTGAGCCTCTAAAGGCAGGTATCATCGTGTAGCTTGCTAGATCAGTGTTAGGTAACTTCTGCTGTTCAAATGTTATTGGACTCTAATTCCCAGCATCTCTCACCATTGATTATGCTGGCTTAGACTTGATGGGAGTTTCCACCACTCCTTTGTCTAGATGTTGGTGGACTGCAACTCCCATCAGCTCCAACCAGAAAAGCCAGTCCTGGAGGATGATGGGGATTATAGACAAGAGAGCATCTGCATAGCCACATGTGCACTATCATTGCTCTATAGTGTGCTGCTGAAAGCATATTTATGTAGATTGTTTGCAAAAAGAGGACAGGTAGACTATGATTTTTTGCTACAGTGGTACCTTGTATAAAGGAAATAATTCATTCTAAATGAAATTCTGTTAAGCAAATTTTCCTTTGTACAAATTTCCCATAGGAATGCATTGAAAATGGATTAATCCCTAATCGCAACCGTTTTTCTGTTGTACGCATTCACCCCATAGGCTATTCTGTCAAGCGATTTTCTCCTATCTCCAGATTTTTTTCCTTTAAGTGGATTTTCTGTTAAACAAACCACTTGTTATACGAGGGTCCCCTGTACTTGCTTCCCAGTTGACTCTTTAAAACCCAGTCTTGCAACAAAAAGTTTGCAACATTAAAAGATAGTGATTAAAACTAAAAACAATATAAAAATACTAACAGAATTAAACAAATACTACACTAAAAGGTGAACAAAAGCAAGATCAAAAAAACTTCAGAACCAGAAGGCAAAACCCATCTATATTTTTTTAAACCCAGGTGGCTAGTCGCTCAAGGAAAGCTTTCCTAAGGAGAGAAATCCTTGCTTGCAGGTAGAAGGACAGAAGAGATGGAGCCAAGCTAACCTAGTGGGAGGAGGTTCTGAAATCTGGGAGCAGCAGCTGAGAAGGCCCTCTCCTATATGACCACCAAAAGCACATGGGAAGGTGGTGAGGCTAAGAGGCCCCTCTCCTGATGATCTTAACACTTGAGTGGGCTCATCAAGGGGTGGTGGTGGTGGCATATTTGAGATAGCTTGGACCCAAGCTGTTCAGAGCTTCCTACATTAGAACTAGCACTTTGAATGGTGTCCAGCAATGGACCAGCAGCCAGTGAAGCTGCTATAACAGCTTCTTTCTTTTCATTGAAAAGTTTATTTAGTAGAGGCTATTCTGGTAATTTCTGCTTGGAGAAAACCAAACTGGTAGAATTCAAACACTGTTTTTGACTAGCTGTGCTAAACGTGGCCATGGTGGTGTTTGTTTGTTTTTTGATTTCCTCGCCTGCTGTCATGCAGAAGAGTTAGAGCTCTGTATATAACCCATATTAAAATGACAAGGTGGGTGGATTCTCTTTTAACACCTAACCTGGGAGTTTCCTTTGTCCATTAACCTGTATCCCCCACCCACCCAAAACAGTCCAAGGTAATGCTTTCAAAATGGCTTGAGTGTTGACTCCAGTGTTGGTTGTAGAAGATCGCTTGCTACTGGGGGTAGAATCGAGATGACACCTTAAAATATATCCAAAAGTGTCTGCTGTTTCCCAGGAAAGGTGAGATTGACCCTCTGCCTTCACACAGTTTTGTCCATCATTTTCACAGAGATGACACGATTGACAGCTTTTCCCGACTGTGTGAGTAGCTCATTTAAGTACTTGAGCACTGGGTATTTAAGTAGAATAATTAATCCTAACATAGTTTGTCAAAGTAACTAAAGATGCAGATGGTTTAGAAAACAGCTGAAGTTTATCTTGTAACAAAGGAAGGGAATAGAAGAGAAGGCAAAAATAAAGAGGTTAATGAGGGTGAAAGAGGAGAGTGAAAAAAATGGGCTGAAGCTCAACATCAAAAAAACTAATATCATGGCCACCGGTCCCATCACCTCCTGGCCAATAGAAGGGGAAGAAATGGAGGCAATGACAGAGTTTATTTTCTTGGGCTCCTTGATCACTGCAGATGGCAACTGCAGCAATGAAATTAAAAGATGCCTGCTTCTTGGGAGGAAATCAATGGCAAACCTAGATGACATCCTAAAGAGCATAGACATCACTTTGCCAACTAAGGTCAGGATAGTCAAAGCTATGGTTTTTCAAGTAGTGATGTATGGAAGTGAGAGCTGGACTTTAAAGAAGGCTGATCGCCGCAGAATCGATGCTTTTGAGCTCTGGTGCTGGAGGAGAGAATTGAGAGTCCCCTGGACTGCAAGGAGATCAAACCTATCCATTCTGAAAGAAATCAACCCCGAATGTTCACTGGAAGGACAGATTTTGAAGCTGAGGCTCCAGTACTTTGGCCACCTGATGAGGAGAAAGGACTCCTTGGAAAAGTCCCTGATGTTGGGAAAGATTGAAGGCCAAAGGAAAAGAGGACGGCAGAGAATGCGATGGTTGGACGGTGTCATCGATGCAACCAATATGGATTTGACCAAACTCCGGGAGGCAGTGGAAGATAGGAAGGCCTGGCGAGCTCTGGTCCATGGGGTCACAAAGAGTCGGACACGACTGAACGACTGAACAACAACAACATCTCCTAAGACCCATTTTCAACCCCAGATGGGAATTCTGTATAAACCGTTCATCAGAATTTTATGTCAAAACATGATTCTGTGCATAGATCATCTCCACTGTGTGCTTACGTAGGGATTAAATTTCACTGAATTTTCACTTGTGGTTCAATTTGAAAAAGGTTGCATTGCATGTGTATTACATTACAGTGATCCCCCACCGATTGCGGGAGTTAGGGACCTGACCCAACCCGTGATAATTAAAAATCCATGATATGCGGATGCAGGTCAGGTTGGTCCTAGCTTGGGGTCCTTGTAATTACCCCCAGCCTGGTGCTGCCCTGAACTGGCCTGTGAGGGCCTTCCTGGGTCTTCTGGAGGCCCCAAAAGGGCCTCCCTGCAAACCGGAAGTGACTTCTTGATTGCCAAAAATCATTTCTGAGGCCTCCGACAGGCCTAGAAAGGCCCTCGGAGGCCTCAGAAATGATTTTCGGCGAACCAGAAGTGACATCTGGTTCACAGGGAAGCCATTTTGGGGACTCTGGAAGGCCCTTGCAGGCCCATTTGGGGCAGCACCAGTCCTGGGGTAAGTATGGGAGGTCTGAAACAGGCCTTACCCCCTTGCCCAAGGGGGCCTTTTTTCATAAACTGCGGTCCCGCAATATAGTGGAACCGCAGTATATGAACCACGAAAGGGCAGGGGGCCACTGTATACCAGTTCAGATATTTAGCAAGTGCCATGCTGTTTTTGAAGTTTATTCCTCATTTCTAGCTGAAATTGCTTGTGTTCAGTGTTTTAAGGCTACATATGTCTGGGTTTTAGGTCATTGCTGGAATGGGTACATACAAATAAAGTATGAGATGTTATTGAGGACAATAAAAAAGTAAAACCCCACAGTGTCCCATAGTACATAAAGCATTCTGGGTGGTTCACAGTTTAATTCTGCAGGCTATGCATTGCCACCCCATCCCCCTGCGAGCTGGGTACCCAGTTTACTGACCCTGGAAGGATAGAAGGATGAATCAATCTTGAGCAGGCTACCTGGAATTGAACCTTGGGTCATGAAGACAGTTTTGGCTGCAGTAGAACAGTTTAACCACTGAACCTCGAGGCTTGTTGTGAGTTGGCTGCTGAATCAAAAATTATGAAGGTGTGTCCTCGTTGCTCAAGTTTGCATCTGCTGTCCCCTCAACCCATTTTTCATTTGAATATTTCAAAATAGGTGTTAGGTGTCTCATCAGTAAATATTTCTTTTTAATTAGAAAACTGATTGCTGATGAGATGGAAGATGCTAATTTCCTCAAGGGTACAGATGCCACTTGCATTTTATATGTCCCAGAATATTGTAACAGTGCTAGTAGTAAAATGGAATTTCGCTAAAGCATGGATTGATTTTCCAAAGGTCTGTTTCCTCAAGACCATTGTTTTTCAACTTTGGGTCCCCTCATGTTCTTGGACTACACCTCCCAGAAATCCTGGTCAGCACAGGTAGTGATGAAGGCTTTTGGGAGTTGAAGTCCCAAGAAAATCTGATGACCCAGTGTTGGGAACCTCTGATACAGATAATCTGTGCTGTTTGCTTGTTTCTTCTCTTTTGATAAGCTTTCCTGCCTCTTAGCATACAAATCAATAGATGCAGAACAGTAACTGGAGTTGTGGCTTCTTGACCTGGCTGTCATGCAAAGCCATAGTAAATGGACATTTGGTAGATGCTTTGATAAAGAGGGTGTTGCCCTTGAAAGCTTGCAGTGATCCTTTATTATTTTCTCAGTGGTCTATAAAGATATCATGGTTGTTCAGAGGACTAAGGCTCCGAAAACTGTCGGCTGCAAAGTCGGCAGCTCAGCGGTTCGAATCCTGGGTGCCACGCAGTGGAGTGAGCTCCCGCTGATAACCCCAGCTCCTACCAACCTAGCAGTTTGAAAGCATGTAAATGCAAGTACAGTGGTACCTCTGATAATGAATTTAATTTGTTCCCAGAGGCAATTTGTTATCCGAAACATAGTTTCCCATTGAAATGAATGGGAAACCGATGAATTCATTCCAGAGGTCCGAAAAAAGGCTAAATAGCTGTTTTCCCCCCAGACCTCTTCATAAAGTGCACTTTAAAGGCATGCAGTGCTGGAACACAAACCCCCAGAACTAGCTGACTACCTTTCCAAGTTTGAAAGGTTCAAATTCATCAGCAAAAAAATGTCCAGAATGGCTCCAAAACACCATTAAGAAACACTCTAACTCCTCCCACCCCTCCACAAACTGGGGGATGCAATGCATCCTGGGTACACTTTTTTGCAAGGCATTTTGAAACATTTGTTATCCGAGGCAGCCCATAGGGAACATTTGTTATCTGAGGCAACCCTATACCTGGAAATTTCCGTTTGTTCTCTGAAACATTTGTTATCCAAGGCATTTGTTATCTGAGGTATGACTGTAGATAAATGGGTACCACCGTAAAAAAGCGGGAAGGTAAAACAGTGTTTCCTTGCAGCCATGCTGGCCACATGGCCATGGACTTGTACAACACTGGCTGTTCGGCTTGAATACAGAGATGAGCACCTCCCCTAGAGTCGGACACGACTAGCACGCATGCGCGGGGGGAAGCTTTACCTTTTTATAAATGTATCACTTGTAGCCTAGTCTTGCATTTGTATTTTGTAATGGCCACACAGCTCCTCCCTCCTTTTTTACTCTAATAGTTGATGCCATTCTAAGTGCAAAAATGCTTTTACTGTTGTGTGATTAATGTGTGATTAAGTGCAACTTTCCAAGTGTTGTTGGACTGCACCTCCTCACGTCCCTTGCTGTTGGCTATACCAGCTTGGATGGGAGTCGTAGTCCAGCAACATCTTGAGAAAAGAAATTTGTCCATCTTGCTTCAAATAATATTCAGAATGGAGTCTTAAGCCAATCTGTGTAGAGTATGATCATTGTTGAGTGAAATTTTCATATCTACAGAAATTGTAGATATCCAAGTTTCATAGTGATTTAAATATTGGAGAATAAAGTTCAGTGGTACCTTGTATAAAGGAATTAATTCATTCCAAATGAAATTCTGTTAAGCAAAATTTCTTTTATACAAATTTCCCCTAGGAATGCATTGAAAAACGGAGTAATCCCTAATCGCAACCATTTTTATGTTGTACGGATTTGCCCCATAGCAATTCTGTTAAGCAAATTTCCCCTATCTCTGGAATTTTTTATGTTGTACAGATTTCATGTTACACAAACCATTTGTAATAGAAGGGACCACTGTTATTACCCAGATCAAATAATTGGTAAGTTTGGCCTGGCTTTAGATTTATACATGTAGTAAACAGAATTAGCTTATTTTGAGATGTGGGGATTTGTCAGCCAACGTAGAGTTAAATTAAATAAAGTCTGAATGCTCTGGACTATATGTAGCCACAATACTGGATTCCAGATCTAATACCTGTTCTCCAGAATGAAACTGCAGTTTGGCATGGGTGGAGGGAAAGCACATCTGGAGGGAAAGCACATCTGAGTGTACTGAGTTGCTACTACCAGTGTTCCAGTAATAAAAATGCAACATATATTCTGAGATGGGTAAAAAATATTTGTTGGGACTAAAACTCCTCCTAGAAGTTATAGTTCAAAACAGTGAGTTGGACCAGTTTTGATTCTGACTTATAGTCCAACTTCTGTGTGAGGCTTTGGATCTTCTCTGACAATTATTGTATTCTCTTGTGAGGATCAGCCTCTGGGGTTCTGTTTAGGGCAGGGGTGTCCAAACTTTTTGCAAGGAGGGCCAGATTTGGCGAGGTGAAAATGTCTGGGGGCCTACCATTCAGCCACATTTGGCCCCTGGGCCGGATTTTGGACAACTTTAGCATGCAAGGAAGAAGGGAGGATGCTGCAGCAACAGAGCCGGGGGCGGGTACTCTGGGAAGGTGGCTGGGTGGTGGTGGAGGACAGAGACAGCAGGCAAAACATAAAACTGCAAGCTGGTGCCTCCATCTGGTATGGGGAAGGGCCAGCTGGTGGGGATGCATGACAGGCTGAGCTGGTGAGGAGAAGAGGCCGCGGGCCACTTGAAATTTGTAAACGGGCCCCATTCCCCCCCCCCGCGCCTGATTTTGAACATGCCTGGTTCAGGGAGACCCTGCACCACACGCCTTGCTTTCAGGGAGATCTGGGGCTCTTTGTTCACGTTTTGTGCACACCAAACTTCATTCCTGATGTGTCTCCTTTTATGAATACTCTGGGATAACATGTTAGCCATAATCAGGATGGATAAAAATCAGTAGTGTTTTAAAAGTTTAGTTTAAATTAGGATGATTTAAATAATTGTTTACATTTTTGAAAATCATTAATAATAATAATAAATCAATTTTGAAAAATAAATTGTGATTTGAATTGATATGATTTAAATCAGATCCATACTGGTCATTATTATATCCAGCCTGTCCTCCAGTGAGCTCAAGGTAGCACACCCTAAGAGGTTGGCCAGACTTAGATATAATATTTCCGGAAATTTTGAAGCCATGGAGGGAAAGAAATCTTGGGCAAAAATGGAAACAAATTGGGGGTGCAGAAACCAATTAAGAGAACAATCCTTAAAACAATAAAGCTAACTATGGAGACGAATAATGATCTCTCAGGACTACAAAATCCATAGTACCTAATCGACATACTACTTTTAATTCGAGATGTGAAGGCCTTGGGGGGGGATGGAAAAATTCAGGGAGGGGGGCAGTTTTTTCTTTCATTTTTTTTCCTTAAGCCTTTTTGTTTTTGTTTTTTTTTTAATTGAAAAAAATTAAAAAGAAAAAATGATTGTGGATGGTTTTACTTTAGCATGGTGAATAAAATATTTTAAGACAGGGTGTTGAAATATTCTTCAAATCATTTCTTTTTAAAAATATGTGTAGTATCAGATTACTCTAATTTCTGTGCGCCAAGGATAAGCAAGTCCTGGGTTACAAACTGAACTCTTCAGTGCAAGAACAAGATGCATTTCTTCCTTTAGGAGATACTGCTGTTGTCACAAGAAAAAGAAAAAGGTTTAGCTTTTGTTTTTGCATGTGGGTGGGTATGTTTGGTTCAGTTCTGTCTACTTCACTAGGCCTCAAGGCACTGGGAGAAAATACAGAGCAACAGATTTGCCAAGTCAATTTGTCCATAGTCATATTTTATGTTCCTAAAGTAACAGAATGACTTTCAAGCTATAAAAGGGGGGAGTGCTGATGAAGCATTTTTTTTTCAGTTTTTCTGAAAAGTTCCATTTCCCCCAGAAAAACAAAACAAAACAGGGAAATATGTTTTTTTTCTGAGCTTCAAAATTTCCAGAAATTGTACATATCTACTTCTAATTTAAAAAACTCTCAACCATTTTTAAAAGCTCTCAACCATTTTAAAAGCTCTCAACCATTTTTAAAAGCATGTTAAATAAATTGCTACTAGATCCTTTATCTTACCCATTTTCCAATCAGCATCCAGTATTTTCCCATTCCATCAGCATTCTTCGCCATAGTCCCCTCCCATCAGTTCTGTTTGGTCTGCCTTCAGCCAGCTTCATCTGGCTCTGCCAATCCAGATCTCGTAAGGTAAGGCATGCCTATGTAAACTTACATAGCGAATGTTCACTGGAAGGACAGATTTTGAAGCTGAGGCTCCAGTACTTTGGCCACCTCATGAGGAGAGAAGACTCCTTGGAAAAGTCCCTGATGTTGGGAAAGATTGAAGGTAAAAGGAAAAGAGGACGGCAGAGAATGAGATGGTTGGACGGTGTCATCGATGCAACCAATATGGATTTGACCAAACTCCGGGAGGCAGTGGAAGATAGGAAGGCCTGGCGAGCTCTGGTCCATGGGGTCACAAAGAGTCGGACACGACTGAACGACTGAACAACAACAACAATGTAAACCTATTCAGTTCTTGAGTTACACACACACCAGTATTTTCTAGCCACTCAATATATATATTTGGGTTAAACGGCAAAATAGCCCATGAGTGCTGACTGCTTCTTCTAAAACCATCTTGCAGACCTTCCATGGTATTGTTCCAAGTTATCAGTTTGACATACAGCGTCAAACTTATTCCATATTTATCTTGGTGAGTTTATCTCCTGCCTGCTGTAGCAGTTCTTGTAGGAAGTACCAAAACTATCAAAATGGTTGCTGTGGGTTCCCTTTGGTGGGTTAGATAAGGCTGTTGTCCATTTTTCACATTGCTGTCATTTCTCTAAACATCTCTGAGTTGTTACAGACTTTTCTTATGCTAACTAGAAACATGCTAAATGAAACATATTAACAGATCATAGCATTATTGTGAATGCCATGAAGTCTTGGAAGATCAAGTACCCAGTCTGGCAGGCTTGGTGAGCAACTACCTAACCTTCTTAGAAATTAGAGCAGTATGCAAAAGGTATTGAGTTAGTTAAGGACCCTCAGTTAGCTCCAAATGAGTGAATCAGAGAACCATAGAGTTGGAAGAGACCTCAAGGGCCATCTAGTCCAACCCCCTGCCATGCAGGAACCCCCATCACAGTGCTCCTGACATATGGCCATCCAACCTTTTCTTAAAAACCTCCAAAGAAGGAGACTCCACCACCCTCCGTGGTAGCATATTCCACTGCCGAACAGCTCTAACTGTCATGGCTGTGGGGTGTTTCACATTTGTCTAACCAAGGCTAAAAGGCCAATGGAGCACATGCTGTCTCACACACATTTGTTTTAGTTATTGCCTCAGAGCAAAAGAGAAGCAGTTGAGCCCAGAATATTGTATACATTTGGCTGAAGGTACATGGGATGGGAACCCTTGGAAGTATGTGTAGTCCCCTAAAGATGCTCTTAATTTTTAAGATCTCTGTGAGAATCCATACTGGCTTTTTTTGTCCACTAGCTCCATACTACTTCTAATTTTAAAAGCTCTCGACCATTTTTAAAAGTGTGTTAAATAATTGCTAGCTAGATCTTTTGTCTCCGCCCATCATCCAGGATATTTTCCAATCAGCATCTAGTACTTTCCTTTAAAAAAGAAATAAAATGCTGTAGAATTGTATTTTAGTCTGAGCTTTCACGGATGCATCCACTTTTTCAAACATTTAGAACTGCCTGTTTGTTTGTTTTTAAATATCAGTGCTGAAAGCAGACAGTGCAAGTGGATAAAAGGGGAAACCATTGCTTATGATTCTGCTGAATTCCATAGCTAACAAACCACTTCCTTACATCATATATATTTTCCTTCCTCTTCCCTCCCCTCCCCCCAAAAATAAAAGGCAGACTTTAGGTTATTTACAGACTTCATACTTCTTCCCTTCAGCTGTTTGCATATCTGAAGATTTTTGTCTGGATCCACAGCCCCTTTCTTGATTTCTCCCAAGGATGACACCCTTGTATTTGGATGGCTTGTTGCCATTTTGCCTTCATGCTGGGAACAGCTAATAAGCACGGAGAGGAGCTAGCAGATAGTACAACAGAATGCTCCTTTTCTTCGCTTTTTCCTGCCTCTGCACAGGGCTGTCTTTGAGCACTTGTGTTAGATAAAAGTTGTGAGCAAACCAGAATTGTTAAAATGATTGTCCTGAACAATGCCCTTCTTATGTGGAGAAAATAGTACAGTACGTGCCTGCAACTGTCCTTGTGTTTTTTGCTCACTCTTTGACTCTTTGTAAGCTCTTTTCTGTACCATCAGCTGGGTGGGATTTTAACAGGTACAAGTGAAACATTTTTTGGATTGAGGAAGTGTTGCCTTTTATTCCTAGTAAAGAGGAATCTGCTTTCGTTCTTAAGCCTTGTTCTTCTCCCTGTGTGTGTGTGTGTGTGTGTATTGTGTCGTTACAGTCGTGACCGACTCTTCGTGACCCCATGACCATGGAGTTTTCTTGGCAGGAATACTGGAGTGGTTTGCCAGTTCCTACTCCAGGCGCCTACAGCACCTGGTATTCCCTGGTGGTCTCCCATCCAAGTACTAACCCGAGCCGACCCTGCTTAGCTTCCAAAATCGGGCAAGATCGGATGTGCTTAGGGTATCTAGGCTTTCGTTCTTCTCCCTAGGGGCGTGCAAATTTTACCTGGCCTTGCTAGCTAGCTGTTCCTGTGTGAATAAGAGGAAGAATGCAGATTTTAAGAGTTAAGTTTTGGTCTAGAATAGTGATGGCGACCTCTGGCACGGGTGCCAGAGGTGGCACTCGGAGCCCTTTCTGTGGGCACCTGACATAGCCCCTTCATAGCCACCTGTATACAGGTTAAATTACTGTATTGGCACTTTGCACAAAAAAAATTAGTGGGGTTTGAATTGCAGTTTGGGCACTCAGCCTCTAAAGCAGGGGTGCCCAAACTCTTTGTAAGGAGGGCCAGATTTGGTGGCTGAGAATGTGTCAGGGGCCGGTTGCTCCCGAGCCTGCCATCCCACTGCAAGCCCCACCCACTGACCCATAAGCCCCACCCACTTCCCCCTTGCAGCCCCACCCGCAGGAAGGAAGGCGGGGACCAAGGGAGGGAGGAAGGAAGGTGGAAACCAAGAGAGGAAGGAAGGAAAGTGGGGAACAAGGAAGGGAGGGAGGTGGGGACCAAAGGAAGCACATGGAGCCTGTTTAAAAATACATGGGGTGACGGAGGGGGAGGAGGGGTGGGCCCGCCAGCCGCGGGCCACTCAGAATGGCCTGACGGGCTGGATTTGCCCCTCCCCCGGCCGGACTTTGGGCAGGCCTGCTCTAAAGGTTCGCCATCACTGATCTAGAATGTTGCTTCCAGAGTTCTCCAGCCTGCGTGATGCAGTTGTTGCATGGTTGTAGGAGGTGTTATTCAATGCATTTGTGAGCCTTGGATGGGAGTTGTGTCTCTTCTCGAGCCTGTGCCAGGCTTTGGAGACACAGCCTGTGACTGCTTGTGTGCTTCTGCCTTTTCTTTCAGGACAGTTACAAGTCCTTTACTTCTCCCCCCCCTCCCCGCAAATTGACTATGGCTTCCCATGTTGCCCCTCTGGCCAAGTTCTTAGACCATGATTTATGACTATATCATTTTTACTGGCTGGAGATATGATTAACCACAGTTTGAGGCTTTGATGAATTACCAAAAGAAGCCATCCTGCATACACAGCAACAGTGCAACCAAAATTCATCAAAATACGTTTGTTTATTTCAGTAAGTCAACTCAAAGGGTGAAACTAATATATGAGATAGACTCATTACATGCAAAGCGAGATATGTCAAGCCTTACTTTGGTATAATTGTGATGATTCTGACATACAGCTTATGAAAACCCCAAATTCACAATCTCAGAAAAATAGAATAGTGAGAAAAGGTTCAATATTCTAGGCCCAAAGTGTCCCACTTGAATCAGCTAATTAATCCATAACACCTGCAAAGGGTTCCTGGGTGTTTTAAATGGTATATCAAGCTGGTTGAGTAGGAATTACAATCATGGGAAAGACTGCTGACCTGACAGTTGTGCAGGAAACCATCATTGACACCCTCCATAAGGAGGGAAAGCCCCAAATGGTACAGATTGCAAAAAAAGTGGGATGTTCCCAAAGTGCTGTATCAAAGCACATCAATAGAAAGTTATGTGGAATGGAAAAGTGTGGAAGAAAAAGGTGCACAAGCAGCAGGGATGACCGCAGCCTGGAGAGGATTGTCAGGAAAGGGCCATTCAGAACTGTTGGGGACTTTCACAAGGAATGGACTGAGGCTGGAGTTAGTGCATCAAGAGCCACCACACTGAGACAGATCCTGGACATGGGCTTCAAATGTCGTATTCCTCTTGTCAAGCCGCCCCTGAACACTGTTTCTCAATCGTCCAAAGTCCTCGTTTCTGATGAGAATAACTTTTGCATCTCATTTGGCTTTTTAAAATGGATGTTTAAATATAAATACCTGCACACAAATTTCAACTGCAAATTCCCTCATGGAGAATTATCTAGTGCTAGAGGATCCCAGCTGAGTATATGATCTGTATTCTGGGTGTTGGTGAATCTATGGCACAGGTGCCAAAGGTGGAATGTGCAGCCCTTTCTGCGGGCATGCGACATCGCCCCCTCACAGCCACGGCACTCTCCCCTCCACGCGGAGCATGCCACTGTGCTCCATGTTGGGAGCCACGCAAAAGGGAGGCAGCAACTTGTAGGCTTGTTTGTAGTCCCTGTTTACTCCCCAGCCATGCCACTCTGGGCATCCCAGAAGTGACATGGCTGGAGAGTAAACTGGGGCTACGAAGGAGACCACAAACCACTCCCCCCCCCTTTTGCCTGGCTCTCTGCACTGAGTTATTTCGCGACCTCCGGAAATGGGCAGTCCCCATTTTTATAATTGCCTCAGGGAATGTTGATTTGCTCTACAACAGCGGTTCTCAAACTGGGTGTCATGGCTCCCTGGGGTGCCATGGCAATAATATTTAATTAACTAAACTTACTTCCCATAAAATTCATCCAAACAGTTTAATTCATCGCACTAACGACAACTGAGCATTAAAATTACACTGTTTTTTCTTCTTTTCCTAAGTATTCAAACTGCTTTAAGGGTAGCGCTCCCACAATTTTTTTTTAGCCCGACAAGGATGCCACAATGAAAAAAGTTTTGAGAACCGCTGCTCTGCTCTACAGCATAATATTTTGTTATATGCCTCCAGGGAAGAGCCTGAAGGGGAAGTAAGAGAGTGGTGGGTAGCCAGTAGATTGAGTGGAACAGGATTAACCCCTCCAATGTAAATAAGCCATAGAACAATGGACAGCATTTCAAGTTGGGCACACCTTTTTCAGGTCCTTTGATCAAGTATAGGGCATCTTTTGTTTCACATTCCTGCTGTAATATAGAAACGATTTGTTTGTTTGTTTGTTTGTCAGCAGGATGTATCTGGGGGCAGGAGGAATTTTTTTAAAATTAAGTAAATTAAAGAAATTAGAGCATGAAAGGGTTTTAATTAGGATTTTATTCTACGCTATCTACTTGTTGATTAGAAAGCATTCTTTTCCCCTTTTCTTTCTTTCCTTCACTCCTTGTCTAAAATGTAGTCTTGGCTACAGTTCCTATGTTCTAAGTATATGCTCATTTCCTCTTGTAGCCTGACTACATGACGTGAGTTCCAGACTTTGCATTTGAGAAGATTTCTTTCACACACTTGCAGTGTTGTCCCATCTGACCCACATAGACCATGGAAATAGAAGATTTACATGATACACATGTATGATATAATACAAGTGAAAACATAACAATACAAGTGTTGAATGATTTTTGAACTAATAAGTTTTTTGAAGAGTTACAGTGAACTGCTTTGCTAATGGTGCAAAAAGCTTAAGCAAGAGGCAAATAATTACAGCAACGTTTCTGAGAAATCTTAAAACTTTTTTATTTCCAAGGATCATTTTAACTACTCCCATTGTATCCCATTGATAGATTGGTTAGAACAATTAGGAATTCAGCAATAGCTGGAGGACCACAGTTTACCCAGCCCTGGCATATAGCATATAGCCAATAGTAAAATAGACTGTATAGTCCTGTTGTTCTCAAGTTTTGATCTTCCAAATGTTTTAGACTTCATTTCCTAGAAGTCTAAGCTGGTATGGTCAAAACTCAAGGATTTGGGGAGTAAACTCAAGACTTCCGAAGATAAGTGACAGAGAATCAGTAGTCTAGACCCACCTTGCTCAACTGGTGGTCATACTGGTTGATGAAGGTAAGCACATATTGTATTAAGGGATACCTGGCTAGAGAAGACAAACCAAGAATTATACCATATGTCTAAACAGAATTTGAGATTTATGGAGAAAGAAATTGTGAAAGCAGCTGGATTATGGAGTGAGGCCAGGACACAGTCTTTCTCTCTTTCTCTTTGTAAGTGGGAGGAGGTTCATTTGAAGCCCTGAGGGTCAGGTAGCATACGTTGATAGGGCAAAAATTTACCGGGGATTCACCGTCCCAGCCCTGTAGACCTGTTGTTCTTCATCTTGTGTTCCAGAATGCTTTCTCAGTTTAAAATTCTCCTCTTTGACAGTACTTTATGGGGAAGATTGATAATGATGGGTAAGCTGTCCCTCAAGGAATTCGGTCTTCACTGATTTTTCACAGGGAGGCATCATGGGGATTCATGGAATCCACTATGGAAATGCCCAGTGAGGGTGAAGGGTTTTGAGGCCTTTTGCCAAAACTCTTTAGTCAGTTTACTAACCTCAAATTGTGGCCATAATCCTGTTGCTTACTCTCATAGGTCCTCTGTAAGTGGATTTAACTCAACAAATTTCCATTGATTTAATGAGCATACTGTAGTGTGATTTACTGTGAAACACCACAGGATTTTTGCCTTTAATTTCTTAACCTAATACTGTACTGGTGGTCGGGGAATAAAAGGAAACTTCTGAACCACCACCACTTCTCCTTAAAACAACATGTAGGTTGTGGATTCTTCTTTCTTCTATTTTCCCGCAGGGGTGGGTTCCGTTCTTCACGTCCTGAAATGCCACTTGGCCCTGCTGACCATGTCTTCAGAGTGCAGGTCAATAATTTGCATGTCTTTATTGGCAGTGCCCTGCTATCTCTGTTTCAGTTGCCCTTCTGGCTGCCAGACATCAGTTTTCAGGTGGTAACCACTTTTGGCCACTGTTGAAGATGCCACACAGAGGACACATCCATAACAGCAAAGCTGGCTTTCTTTTTTCTTCTCTGTAACCTAGTTGCTCATGGATCGTATCCTTTTGTAATGTGGTCAAGTAGAGAAATACTGTACCCAATATCCAATGCACATTTCCAATGCACAGAGATGACTCCCTATGTCCATTGTGGCTGCCCATCACTCTGTGCAATATATTGCAACAGGGTGGACAGTCTTAGATCTGAGACAGATTGGCATTGTCTGTCACAAAACACACCAGTGAGTTCTCACCAGGGCAACCAGGCACATTCATCCTTGCTTGCACGTTGCCACAGATGCCACCATCCCCTTTGGAGATGGAAGCCAAGATACCAGAAGATATTCACATTAAGTTCTGTCTACTTATTTGGAGTATGTTTGGAAGCCTAAATTAGGTGAACTGTTTTATTCCTTAAAAATAAAATCAATCCATTTTCTGACATTGCAGGACATATCTGTTTCTTAAGTTTGCTAAGTCTGTTGTCAGAATTTGGATGAGACTGGATTCCATCAGAAACTGCCATCTTCCTGATGTAAATGTGGTGTGAAATTATATCTCTCTTCTCTCACACATTCCATCCTGTTATTTTTGATGACAGGCTCATGCTTTCATGGTGGCTATGAAAGCGCTTTTGCTATGGTCTAATGGAGTTTCTCTAGTAGTATGGAACTTCACCCATTGGTTTCCATGCCTCTGGACAGGGGAATAGATTATCTTATCTTGAACCTAAAACCTTGTTCTATTCCAATATTTTTTAAAGGCCATGCTTGGTACATGGCACCTCTGTAACTAGGGCTGTATGGGAATCATTCTACAAAAGTAGTTGGGTAGATAGTGGTGGTAACATTCTGGCTTGTTTAGGTACAGCTAGATATAAAAGATTCTCCATGTATTAAAGTTAAAAGAACAGAAAGCCATTAGCATTTGGGGCGGGGGAGATACTGAAATTCTGCTCATGAACCTGTGTTTTGAAATGGATGATACAGTCCAGAATTCTTCCATTTCATTCTGTATAATATTGTATAGCCAGAACCCCCCTGTCACAGAGCAGTCATACCAGAATACCAGTGGTAACATTGAGAGAGTTTTAGTCCTTGTTGAAGATCCTGTTGTTGTGAAAATACTTACAGTATTGTCACAGCAGAATGAACATTGATGCGGTTTGTGGAACATCCTAATAAACTGGTTTGTTAATCAGCTGCAAAAAAGGTGTGTGTGTTTAAATTCTTTTTTTAGTTATATTTGTATTTGGGATTACTGTAATTTTGTTGTACAATGACAATAAAGTTAGATTTATATCTGTCTATCCAAAAAGCATGTAGACACCATAGTTTGGTTTTCATTTAAACAAATCTGGGCTTGTTTGCTATGCTTTGGACACTTTGAACTTCACCCCCTTGTAAGAATTATGAATTATAAGTTCCCCCAAGTGCATCACAATCAGGTGTTTGTAAGGCATCTGCAGGGTAGATAGATGCCCAGGAATGGAGTAGTACATCATTTGTAGTGAGGAAAACAAACAAAAAGCAAACAGAAGAGGAAGAAGGAAAGAAAAAAAAATCCCATCCTTAGTTGCCATTCATATCAGATAGACTTGCTCTGCTACTGAAGTGAATCTGATTAACTTTATCTGTAAAACTCATTACTGCAATTAACTCTCTGGCATCGCAGCCTGTAATGAAAGAAAGTGTGGCACGGTTCAGAAAAGCATAGCTTTCCACTGCAGAGCACTATCATGTGGCCAATAACGGGACTTGTTTGAATCCACACGCTGCAGTGAGCTCCCGTTGCTTGTCCCAACACTTGCTAATCTAGCAATTTGAAAGCATATAAAAATACAAATAGACTAAATAGGTACCACTTTTGGTGGAAGGTAATGCTGTTCTGTGTTCTTGCCTGTTTAGTCATGCCAGCCACATGACCACAGAAATACAGTATGTTGATGGGCAAACACTGGCTCTTCAGCTTACAAACTGAGATGAGCACCAGCATCTAGAGGTGAAACAACTAGACTTAACGGTCAGGGATAACCTTTACCTTTTACAGCCTACGTTCTTCTATAGTAACAGTTCTAGTTGCTGCCCCACTGTCTCATTGCCCTCAGTTCCCAGTTAAACCAGGGAACTAAGCCAGCTCTAGAAGCAGGGAGGGTTGCTTAGAAGCAATAATAGGCCTTTTTACACAACCCCTAAGATCCGCTGGTCCCTTAAATTCGGACCAGAGATCTTGGGGGTTCGTTGCTGTTCCTCCGTCCCCACCCGCTCCGCACTTCCTTGTTCTGTCTGCGTGAGGGGAGGGAGGAAAAAAAGCCTTAAAAAGGGACAAAAGAAGAAAGCCTTACCTCCGGGTGCCAGTGGAAATTGCTTGGAGCCCCGGTCAGAGCCCTGGTTACTTCCTGGTTGCTCTTAAAGGGGCGGGAGGCAAAAAAGCAACAACAAAAAGAAGCGAGGAGAGCCTGGCAGATCCGCATAAAGGACTTGTCACCTTCTGAGAGCAGGTACTTAAAAGGTGCGCTGGGTCGCGCTTAGGTGGGCGTGGTCGCACTTAATTTTCTGTTAGCTCCGGACCTGGTGGGGAAACATTTTTAAGGTCCGGAGCTTGCAGCCCTTTGCTGCGGAGCTTAGGGGTCGTGTATAAACGCCCAATGTTAGCAGCCCTGTTTCTGAGTTTCACAGAGCAGTCAGGGCTTTGACAGAACTGCCAGCTAAGGGTAAAACATCCCCAGCACATTCAGGATACCATGAAGCTTTGTCAGGTGTCTTGGGTGGACCATCCTTCTGGTCCATTACTTCTGGAGAGGTTTTTGACGGTTACTATAGAATAAACAGGTAGTCTGTCTATTATGGCAGAATCATCCCGTAATATTGCTCCTTTACCAAAAGAAAATGTCATATCCACAATATGCTCTGAATATGTAAGGTTCCCTGGTAGTTGCAGTCCAAAAACACTGGGTTTCCCAAGGTTAGGAACCCAATATCTGAAAGCCTTTTCCACAGTTCTGTAGAAAGTGGTGTGCTTAGCCTGGGACCAATTAAATTCAAAATGGTCAGTGGTAGATGTCGGAAATTACTGAGCAATCTCTGACCTTTTGAAGTTGTCCCTGAGACTCCAAAGCTGCTGTTCCAGTAGTTGGCTAAATCCCTCATAAGATTGTAGTTGGGTGTGTTGCATTTGAATGCCTATGCGTGAATTATATTTTTTTAACCTCTGTCTGTTTTTCATCTTGACAACAAGCTGGCTGATTATTGGGTTTTCTGTGAAACAATGATGTACTTGGCATTCCTAAATTCTCACTCCTAACTTTTGATTCATTTTGATCTTTTCAAGCACCTTGCCTTTTCCCCTCAGCTACACTTAAACTCTGACTAAATGGCTTTTTAATACACATAATATTCTTTCAAGAGGACTCGCTTCCCCAGTCTAAAATAGTGATCCAGAAGGATTTGTGCTCATCTTTGTTTGGACTGTTTGACTTAAGGCTGAAGTACCGTATCTGGACTATCCTGAAGGCTGTACTTCAGCTTAAGAAAATAAGATATGTCTTAGATGAGAAGATCAAAAGGAGATGCAGCCTTGCACTGTGTTTTTGGTAATGGAAAACATTCTGTTTCTAGGAAATAATCCATACAGACAGTATCTTACTTTCCCCCAGTCTTCTGTGCTCCAGTCCTTTATCATCAGACTGCACGGAGCATAAGAGTGGACATGTGAGAATGGGTTGTGTGTTGTTGTTAAATGCTATTATATCACCTCTGGCTTATGATGACCCTGTGAATGACTACCTTGCTCAGCTCTTGTAAATTCAAGCCTCTGGCTTCCTTTAGGGAGGCAGTCACTCTCATCTCTGAGCTTCCTCTTTTCCTGTTGCCTTCAATTTTCCCTGTCAGCTTTCTTGATAGACCAGCTTTCTCACCTGTACATGGTGATCAGGAATACAGGAGTATGGATGATCTTGGCCTTGGTCTCCAATGACTCATCCTAACAGTTGGGTGATCTTTTCTAGTTCCTTCAGTGTTGTTGCCCTTCTGAGTCTCAGTTTTCTTCTGATGTTTTTGGTTGCTGTTTCCAGTTGGATTGATGATTGAACCAAGGTGGTGGATAGGTGACGGGGTTTGTTTGCTGCACGTGCACAGGTGTGTCTGAATGTGGTGAGATCTGACTTGGGTCCACTCAGCTTGGTCATAGTCTGTGTTTCACCCAAAAGTTCAGTAGAGAAGAATGCTGGTCTTCAAGCTGAAAAATATTGCTCACATCAATTTAGGGATGTGCGTTAATTGTCGAGCTGCTATTTAGTAACTGTGGTTAAACATCACTGGTAGATAGGTGCTTAGACCTATTTCATTTTTTAAAAATGTAAATGAATAAACATTCCTTGTTCTTATGGCAGTGTTTCTCATAAGTAAGCTAAGTATCGTATGTACTATTTTTTGTCTTTATAATGTAGATTGCTTTTTCCAACACGCATACTTTATGTTTAATGCAGTGATGAGGAAAGACCATTTCTGTCTCCTAGTGCAAAATCAACTTGCATGAGTATGTTGGCAGAAGACAAAGAGTGCAGCTTAGGAAGGTGAAATTGCCTTGTGTTTATTAATCACCGTATACATGCCTGTGTGTTGCATATTGAACTGCAACCCAACATTCAACAGATGATGTATATTGTGGTTTCTTAATTTGAGGCATTCCCCCTTTGAAGAGCACACTGCTTGCATTATGCTGCCATAACTATAGAAAAGGATTTCGACCATAAATTTATAAACCTCTGTTTATAAATCTATTATAAACCTCTTACATGTACCCTTCTGCATATATGGGGGTGGTGAAGAAGATACTTTAATACTTTACCTTGGGTAAATCATTAGCTACTCACAATCAAATATGTTTTTAGATAGATAGATAGATAGATAGATAGATAGACAGACAGACACACACACACACACACACACACACACACACACACACACAGAGAGAGAGAGAGAGAGAGAGAGAGAGAGAGAGAGAGAGAGAGAGAGAGAGAGAGAGAGGAATACATACAGTGGCCAGAATCCTATTGGGTACTTCTGGCAGAAGAGGATGGAGATTAGGAAGGGCACCAATGAGGGAAATAGGAAAGATTGTCAGGTATAAGGATTTGTCACTGGACACCTAGATAAAAATGTCAAAGCCCAGGTTGTTCTATTTTGAACACATCACAAGAAGGCAGGATTATCTGGAAAAGAGAATAATGATGGGGAAAGTGGAAAGGAGCTGGAAAAGAGGAAGACCAAATACAAGATGGGCTGACTCTCTAAAGCAGTGGTGGCAGACCTTTGGCATTCCAGATGGTTTGGATCACAATTCCAAGCCTGTATTGCCAATGACAAAGGACTGTGGGAGTTGTGGTCCAAGACATCTGGTGTGCTGAATTGTTGCCACCATTGCCCTAAATCCAGAGGATTGAGACTGTAGGAGTTGAGGAAGCAAGTTGAGAACCGGAATTTTTTGAAATCTCTCATTCATAGGGTCGCACTCGCCATAGGTTGGTAGAGACTTGGCGACACAACAATAAGTTATGGTAGTGGAAGTGCAGTGGTATAAATCACAATTGGGAGTTGCTGCCCATTAATTAGTTGCTGTTTGCCTTCCTTTTGGACCAACTCTTGCAGCTGGCATGCAGTGAAGAAAATGAACAATCAATTAGGAGAAGTTCCCTGTCAGCTTTCTTGATAGACCAGCTTTCTCACCCGTACATGGTGATCAGGAATACAGGAGTATGGATGATCTTGGCCTTGGCCTCCAATGACTCATCCTGATTGTAATCTATTATACTGTACTTGCATCTGGATAACTGATGCCCTAAGAACATCCAAGCTTGCCTGATTTCATAAGGTAAGCAGGGTCAGCACTGGTTAGTACTTGGATGGGAGACCACCAGGGAATACCAGATGCTGTAGGAGCCTGGAGTAGGAACTGGCAAACCACTCCAGTATTCCTGCCAAGAAAACTCCATGGACATGGAGTCACAAAGACTCGGTCACGACTGTAACCACACACACACACACACACACACGAGTAGGGTTGCTGTAATCTTATTGTTTACTCCATTTAGAGGCCACCTCTGCTCTGACCATGAGAATGTTAGGAAGGGGCGGATTTACAATATATGGATTTTAAAAGAGATTCAAAATCCCCTGTTGTCACATCAATTCTGTGGGTTTCACTCTTGAAAAAGCAATATTTAAAAATATGAAGTTTATATTTAAAGGGATGTAGAAAAGAATAGAACAAACTGAAATCACAACCCGCATCTGAAATTTTAACACCGGTATCTATTTACTGAAGAAGTAGTTAACTCCTGACCTTTTATTTCTTCCCATAATAGCAACATCCCATTTGGAAGCTCCAGAATTTGCAAGCTGGGTTATAATATAGTTTGCTAAGGAGATATTTATAACTGATGCTAATGAGCCCTTGCATACCCTACTATTTAAAGTTGGAAACTTAATATGTCTCACACTGTACAGAAAAGTATTTGTTGGCATGCTGCACAAGTGCAATAAAGCTGTAGCCTTTCACAGCAAAAGGCATTAGCTGTGGGCTAGGAAGTTAGTGTTTTTAAAGCCAGCTCTGCCCATTGGCACAGCTTTTGAGCCCCCTGATATGGGAAGCACAGAATGGACCCACATCACAGTGTAGCCTTCATGTTCCTAACGTGGCATTCCATTCTTTCCTACCTGGTTTTCCATGCATCAGTACCCAATAGTACCAGCTTTCTGTGACGACTTAGCCCAAATTCCTTCTTAATAAACATTTAGATCCTCTTTCCTCCTTTAGGAATTTGGTCTTTGGATTTTTCCCAGGGCTACTGAGCCCTCCTCTTCCTTACGCTGTTTTGAGTATACGGTATAAGCAATAGCATTTACAAGTGAAATACAGTGAAATCAGCTCAGATTATCTCCTGATAAGCGTCCAAGTGTCGGTGTCAGTTATGGTGGTGATAGTTGTCATCATCTCATCAATTCTGACTTGCAGTGACTCTTTTCAGGGTCTCATAGATATAAAGTACTCAGAAGTTGTATATTATTCACTTTGTCTTATGGCTCTTTGGGACCATGTAGGTGCCCAATGTCATATCAGCTGACTCTTCTTCAAGGCACTTTGGAGGGAACTGCAGTCTTGCTATTTGGTCCTGCACCCAGGAGCTACAGCTCAGTGAGCTATCCAGCTAGCTACTGCCATAGTATCCCAGTACATTGCAGAGTGATCTGGGATATTTCTGTATCCAAAGTCATTGTGGTCTCATGGTTAGGGCTGTTGGATTCCACTGTTTGTTTCTGGTAAAAGAGAGGTTACAGCTTATAAACTAGTACTGTTCTCCTTGCAGTTGCTTACTGCAAGTGGGAAGGCTGGCAGTGTTCTTAGCTGTCTTCAGCAGAGGTTCCCTGGTCTTCTGGTCTTCTCATTAATGACCCATAATAAGCTTCTTAGGTACCCCTAGCTTCACATGGAACACCATTAGAAAATGACAGATCTGCTAAGTTAAGGCAGGTCTACTTTCTGCCATGGTATTTTTCTAGTTGTAAGGAGTTGTTCCATGTAAATGGCCCTCCAAAGGTAGCATTTGCCACCTTGTTCTCTTCTAGCTCAGATTTTCTACTTCAAGTGGCTTAAGCACATTAAGTTGGCATATACAACTCCTTTTTAACATTTATTTTGGTCAGGTTGTAGAACGAGATGCCAAATGTGGTCATACCCGCGGTCTCATCTCTGCTTTTCTTCAAAAGAGAATAACAGAACTCAACCATGCAAAAGGAGATGGAAGTTCCGTCCTTTCCACTGAAAGTGAACTGCATGAGGCATCTGCACATGTGCTTCATGTGGAAAGTTTCTGATGAAATATAATGTCTTTCAGAAGGTTCCTGTTCAGCGCAGGCTCCATAACCAGTCTGTATTAGTTACTGAATTGTATATGTAATAAGCGTTGCATATGGTGCAAAAAAGAATCTGCACAGCTGATTGTTGACTTGAGTTTTGGTAGACTGGTTCTACCACTAGAGGGACATCAGTGATGAGCACTAAGATGCAAGAACACTGATGGAGCTGTCTTGAATTGCAAAGTGCATGGTATTTTTTTTTCCTGAGCCAGGATCTTCAAAGAGGAAGCATGTTTTGCCAATGCTGTCTGTAATGTAGCTGCCAAATGTCATCTAACTGAAAGCTCTCTAGGGTCATGTAACGTGGGATGTGGAGAACAGAGGTGGAAGAGGACCTCTGGGTCACCGTAGGCTGTTACACCCAGCTTACCACTCCACCCCAACACCACTCCAACAATACCTGATAGATTATGGTGACCTTCTGTTAGGAACACTATATGCCCGTGACATGACTCTTCTAACATCTGTTTTCTTGGCCATATGTTGATTTCCATTGGTTTTGGAACAGAATGCAGCAGAAATGGGATGTCAGTGGCTATTG
>JAHTLZ010000129.1:96108688-96165891 GCA_023846285.1 Phrynocephalus versicolor
TAATAATAATAATAATAATAATAATAATAATAATAATAATAATAATACACTAGAGATGGGCTTTTCATTTCAGAAGTGGTCAGCTTCCAAAACGAAACGCGGGAGCCCAGGTGGCATTCGGAACGAGAAAAACACAATCAACCAATCCCTTGCCTTGCACTGGGCTCATGCGGGGTTAAACTCTACAATATACTTATCCAATGTGTATTACCAGGACCGGCCACCAGATGGAATCATAGACTACATTATATACAAAAATGGAACAGGTCGATATTTTATAAGCATGAGAAAAGTCAAAATTATTATAAGCATTAAAATATTAAAAGACCCGAATGTGCTGACAAAGCATAAGGTCTCAGTGACCCAGCAAGACTTGGCATAATCACACATTGCGGGGGTGTCATTTTGCTTAGAACAACATTTGGTGGTTAGCCAGAAATAAGGAACCAACTTGAACTATCAAACAAACTGGGAAATAGGGTCAAGTCATTCTGGCTTTGACGGCCAAATGGCTATAAGCCAAGAACACATACATGCAAGCAACAGGCATGTGTAGGCCTGTACAAGATAACATAAGTCTGAGATCATCCTGACCATACAGAAGAGTATATAACCATCATGGGAAGCCATTTGAGCTTTGTCCAGACCAAGCAGGGTGTGATCCTTACAACGGGTTGACCCAGGCAGCTCTGAACCCTTAAGCAACAGGCAGCAGGCTTAAGAATTCATACTAATCATATCTGTGTTTTATGTACTGCTGGCTTGCTAATTACTTTCTATATTTCTGTATTCCTGTGAATGTCTAATAAAACCCTTGCTACATAACTAACTCTCAGCATGGCAAATTTTAAAGAACCACCTAAACTTATCAGTGGGTGCATTGGCAATTTTTAAAGAAACATCTTAAACTTATCAAGGTGATACCTTTAGGCTACTATATACAAATGGCTTAATGGGAATGCCCTCATGGCCTGACTTCTCTGAAGGAAACAGCTGCCAGGTAAAATGAAGCGGACAAGAAGCAAGAAGGGCTCCCTTGTGAACAGGAGGGCAGGTTGCTCAGTCCTTTGGCAGGACTGGGCCAGGGTTCCCTCTCTGTACCATTCACAGAGAACCTGCCCATAAGAGCTGTCGGAAACTATAGGTGAGGGAGGAGGGAAGGATTAGAGGATTCCGTAGTGCACCTGGGTGGGTCTCCCACAACGCCCAGTTTGGGAACCACTGCTGTATCTGACGATTCCACCATTATGTCAAAGACATTCCTTTTCCTTGCATGTGTCTTATCCACAATTATGCGATAGTGACATCTCAGTCCACTGTAGCTGATTCATAACTTGTCTCCTTGGGGGATTTAGTTTGCATATTCTGTGTCATTCTTTCTCCTCCACCTGGTACCTTTCAGCTGTTTTGGCGAAGAGTCATCCCAAAGCTTTGGGCATTTGTCTAGCTGTGGCTGATTAGATTTGTGTTCCATGGTAATTGAAGGGCAGATAAAGGAGAGGGCTGATCTGTTTGACTTAAAGTTGAGCAGGTTTGCACTCATGTTCCTTAGTGTACTGCCACGAATAATAATAATAACAACAAGATGTTGTAGTAGATTTGGATGATAGTCTAAAACTGCATTTTGCCCATAGCTTTCTATCACCTCCGCTGAAGCTATTATTAATTGACACACAAATTGCTGGGGATAGGACTTTGAGTCTGCTACAGTCCATCGCCTCCCTGCACATGAGGTTCTTAAGAAATCGTAGGCGGGTGCTTGGCAGCACTCTCAGCGATTCCCTGCTGGTGTTTGCAATTTGTCCCAGAGTTGCTTAACTCAGCCTTTTTCTCTTTTCAATGTTTTATGGGGCTGCTCTTGCTATAATTGTCTCCTCTCCTTTCCCTCTGAGACAGGTGGTGAGGAAGAGTGGGGTTTTGAAAAACTTGAGACGCATTAGGCAGAAGGGTCTTTTTGGAAGAACATTATTGTATCAGGCATGAGGGACAAGGAGTGAAGGTGGGGATAATCCACCTCCCAAGATTGCAATAAAAAGTAGGGGGGGATGAATGCACATGAGGACCAATTGGGAAAAGCTACTGTGTGAAGTACGCCTCTCCTGCCTCATGGTGCAGTCAGTTAAACACCTGTACTGCAGCTAAAACTGTGCTCACAATCTTGGGTTCAATCCCAGGTAGCAGGCTCAGGGTTAACTCAGTCTTCCATCCTTCCGAGGTCAGTAAAATGATGAGTACCCAGCTTGCTGGGGGGGCGGGAATGTGTAGCCTGCATGTGTGTGTGTGTGTGTGTGTTGTGTCGTTACAGTCATGACTGACCCTTTGTGACTCCATGTCCATGGAGTTTTCTTGGCAGGAATACTGGAATGTTTTGCCAGTTCCTACTCCAGGCGCCTACAGCATCTGCTATTCCCTGGTGGTCTCCCTTCCCTGGTGGTCTCCCATCCAAGTACTAACCAGGGACAACCCTGCTTAGCTTCCGAAATCCGGCGAGATCGGATGTACCTAGGGCATCTAGGCAGCTCTATGTGTAGCCTGCATACTGTAATTAAACTGTAAACCACCCAGAGACTACTTGAAGTGGTATGGGGTGGTATATAAGCAGAACACTTTTTGCTTTGCTTTGCTTTTGCTTTTGCTTTTGCTTTTGCTTTTGCTTTTGCTTTTGCTTTGCCAGCCAGCCAGCCATGTCCTTGTCCAGGATATCCCATTGCATCGCTGCTTATTTGTTTTTTGTTTGTTTTCCCCCCAAAATAAAACTTTGGGGTTTCTCAAGCCTACTTGGTACTTCCTTGTAGTCTATTTGGATGATGCTATTTTGGATACATAAAGATGCACAGATGTTGTTTTTTAAAATGACTTTGCTGTGAAACTATTGGAAGGGCAGTGATTATATTTTCCATCAGCTGTGGTAAGAGATTGTGGATGCTGTAGCCAGTAACCTCTGGAAAGCAATAATTGCCAATCCTTAGCCTGTAGCAGAGTTCCCAACCTTGGGTTTCCAGATGTCCTTAGGCAACAACTCCCAGAAATCCTGGCCAGTGCTATTCATGGTGAAGGCCCCTGGGAGTTTGGTCCAAGAACATCTGGAGACTCCAAGTTGAGAGCCAATAAGGCTGAATTCAGCATCCTTGCTGTAAAAGTAGTTCAGCCAAAGAAAGAACTATCAAAGGTGGGTATCAGTAGGGCCGGGTCATTCAGTTACTGCTATTGGATAGCAAATAACCGATTGAGGGTTGGGAGGGTGAGAACAAACAAAATATTTTTTTACCTAGTGTGTTGTTAGTCTTTGGAACTCCCTGCCACACTATTTGGTGGTGGCATCTGGCCTGGATGCCTTCAAAAGGGGATTGGACAGATTCCCAGAGGAAAAGTCCATCACAGGTTACAAACCATGATGGAGATGTGTAATCTCCAGGCTTAAAACCAGGGTACTTCAAGGTCCAGATGCAGGGGAGTTGTATCAGGAGACAGCTATCTAGTCTTGTGCGCTCCCAGACACATTTGGGGGGCCTTGATGGGCCTTTGGCCTGATCCAGCATGGCTCTTCTTATGTTCTTATGATTTCCATACAGGAAATTAGATTTTGGGCTTGATTGTTATTCTAACCATTTAAAATGAAATACAGATAGGATTGCCATAAGTCAGAATTGGTGGTTGTGGTGGTGGTGGTGGTGGTAGTGATAGCAGCTGCCTTAAACACTTCACAGAGACATCCCAAGCCAGGGAAGGGGAGCATAAGAACATAAGAAGAGCCATGCTGGATCAGGCCAAAGGCCCATCTAGTCCAGCTTCCTGTATCTCACAGCGGCCCCACCAGATGCGTTTGGGAGTGCGTGAGACTAGATATCTGTCTCCTGATATCTACATTCCACATTCCATTCTCCACATTCCACCAGGTTCCTGTTATGGGGTGATGAAGACTTGCAGTCATGTTCATATTTAGCTCCAATAGAACTTTTTCTTGAGGGTGGTGGTGGTGGGGAGATACCCTTTTGCTGGATCCCCCTGGCTTCAAAGTTTTAATGCTATCTCATGCCTAGGCCAGCATTGTAAGCATTGCACTAGACTAGGATAGTACATGTGTACAGGACCATTTTCTCGTAAATACTGAACATGCAGCTGAAGAGGAGACATTGCCAGTTTTTGTGCTGGTATATTTTGAGGAAGTATGGTCAGAAACCATGTTTCTGGCATTCCCTGGTCAGTGTGCGTGCATGCGTCGAACATGTCAGTTTTGCTTGAATCTCAGTGTAACAAACTGCTGAGCTAGCATTGCAGGAACAACCCTCGGGCTTCCACACTTCCTGTTCATGAGGGGTGGAAATCTGAAGCTTTCATTAAGAGTCCCCATAAGTCTTCACCCACCACCCACACCCCCACTAGTTTTCCATTTTGTTATAGTTTGGAAAAGGAGAATGAGCCGTACCGTATTTTAATGAATGAGCCAGGGAGACAATTCAATGTAAAACCCCTGCCTGACTTCCTCTGTATATTGTACAGTATATCAGGGCTGTCCAACTTTGAACAGGCCAAGATCTACTTTTTTCGGACAAAAGTGCCTGAGGGCTACTACACTAAAACCTCCACTTATGAATTTTATCTGCTCTGAGCATATGTTCATAAGTTTAAAAAAATTGTAAGTAGAGCAGCCTGCCCTGCTCACCTGAGACAGTGGGCTGGCAGACCCAGAGCTTTGCTGGGGCGGTGGTGGTCCTTGGGTTGAGGGAGGTAGAGGTGGAGAACTTATCCCCTCACAATTTTTATTGATGGCTGGCAGGCTACTTTTGAACCCTTCACGGGCTACTGGTAGACCCCGGTCTACCTGTTGGGCAAGCCTGCAGTATATAATTTTGAGCATGTTCTAAGGTGTGCAAAGTTTTTGCAGTCCTCTTGCCCTGCTTGAATCTTCCAACTCATTGATTATCTTTTTTTAAAGAGCTGCTGATAGACCTCTTTCTTCACTCCAGGGTTACTTCTCTAGAGAAAGGATTTTGGCTATGAATAATCTGTTCTGTTTGCAAGCTTCTCAGAACAGCCTTCAATGAAACTGGAAGATATTCTAGAAAAAATGCACAGCAGAAGCTCCTGAAATCATCCAGTTCCTCCCTAAATGGGTTCTCATTTGTGTGGATGCTATGGCTACAGCAGTACCTTGTATGAGAAGTTTGGAATAAATCCATTGTATTTCGCTTATATGGTAGTAAGAGTTTAATTATAGTGCTTTAAAAGGCATATAGAGAGACACTTACCCCCCCCCCAGCCTGTTGGGAGATCCTAATAAGCAGAATGTTTTTCCATTGTTGAGATCAGTCCACCATGCCTAAATCCAGTATCATTGGATCCACTCTCCTTTTCCATGAAGTATTGTTCATACGATTTAGCTATGTCGTATATGTTTCTGAAGCAGTATCTTCAGCTTCTCCTGATACTCACCAGTTACCAATTTTAGGTTTAGCAAGAACGTTATCAGAATCTATTAGAGGACTTATTTAGCCTAGAATCCCACAGGTACTCCAGAAAAAAAATTATTTATTTATTTTAATAAATATCAGGTGTTGAAGCATACTTGTGCAGCATTTTGTACTGTTTGTTCAGAATATTTATTTATTTATTTATTTATTTATTTATTTATTTATTTATTTATTAGATTTATATCCCGCCCATCTTCCCAAGGGGAACTCTGGGCGGCTAACAATAGTAAAAACAGGCAGTAGTACAGGACAAAAGAATGGCGAGATGGCGGCAAGGCTCCGGGCGGAGGGAGGGAAGGGAAAAAAAAACTAACTGAAAAGGTCGCCAAAGGCCTCTCTAAAGAGGTAGGTCTTCAAGGCCTTCTTAAAGGCGGGCAGGGACTCCAGCAGGCGCAGCTCACTGGGAAGATGATTCCAGAGCGAGGGGCCCACCACAGAGAAGGCGCGGTCTTGCGTACGCGATTTCCGCGCCTCTCTGGGTGTGGCCACCCTCAGTGAGCGCTCCTGCGCTAGTCTCGTGGGTCTGGACCCAGTTGTCCTTTGGGAGATGCACTCCGCCAAGTACTCTGGTCCCAGGCCGTGGAGGGCTTTGAAAATCAAAACCAAGACCTTGAACCTGATCCGGAAGACAACGGGAAGCCAATGCAGGCGGGCCAGGACTGGGGTGATGTGCTCGTATCTACGGGCACCCACCACCAGCCTGGCCGCCGCATTTTGCACCCGCTGTAACCTCCGGACCAGGGTCAAGGGCAACCCCACGTAGACGCCATTGCAATAGTCGATCCTCGAGAGCACCAATGCCTGCACAACTGTCCTCAGGGAGGACTCATCAAGATACTGGCAGATCTGGGCGATCCTGCGGAGATGGAAAAAAGCGGCCCTGGAGACAGCCATCACCTGTGCTTCCAGGGAGAGGGCTGAATCCAGGAAATGCATTCATATGTAAATCACTGTGGTTTGAAAGACAATTTCTTCTCACAATTAGTCATCGTATCAAAAACTCTTGAGTTGCAGAAGTCGTCTTAGCTATTATTTTTATGGGTGCAGTAGGCTCAAGCATGTTTTTAATTTGCTGAATTCAGATCCAGTTGCAGTGGAGCAAATCGCATAAAGTGCCTGTATGGCATCAGATACTAATGTTCTAATACATCAACGATTTCTCTTTTCAGTGATGCTACAGCCTTTTGATTATGACCCTAATGAGAAAAGTAAACACAAGTTCATGGTTCAGTCGATGTTCGCACCCCCTGACACTTCAGATATGGAAGCCGTAGTGAGTATTCAGAAATGACTTATTGTGGAAATGCTCGTTTCTTCTACAGGAACAGTCCTCTTTAAAAAGAGCAGCAAATTGTTTAATAACATACCTAACATTATTATATCAATATCAGTTGTTTAGTAACATACCTGTTTGCCTGATTGTGTAGGAGTGGGAAATGGTGTGCTTTTAAAGATGTAGGAAGTTGACGGTAATGCAGTAGTACCTTGGTTTAAGAGTGATTTGCAAGATAAGCAAACATTCTAAATTTTGCCTTGATCTACAAGTAGTGTTTTGATATACAAGCACTGGAGCAGGTCACATGATCATAAGTGCACCAGTGGTGGCTGTCTCTCCCTCGCTCCCCCTGCTGGATTGTAGATGATTGTCTGGAAAGTTCTGTCTCAGGCAGCCTCCAAAGCAGATGGAGGAGATCAGAAAAGAGGTCCCCTTTCCACCAGCCAGGAATGTGCAAGTTAGGGTTTTATTTTCCTTTATATTTATATTTATATTTTTATTTAATTTGTTTTCAGCATTCTTACTTTTTCAAATCATTTCTAGTCATGGGGCAGCTAGTCAAGTGTGTATAGGGCTGCACATTGCACATTTATTATTGTCACATTAAAAATACAGAGTAAAATCCAGTTATCAGTCCCAAGCAGATCAGATTCCACAGCCAGGTATGTAAACCATGGTGTGGATGTGAACTTTTAGCCAACTTCTTTGATGACTTTTGAAATGTTGTGTGTACTGTATGCGGTCTATGAGACCACAGAACGAATCATCTGAGTTTCCATTATTTCCTAAGGGGAAGTTTGCTTTGATATAAGAGTGTTTTGGTTTACAAGCATGTTTCCGGAACAGATTATGCTCATAAACCAAAGTATTCCTGTATATGATTTTTTTCATGATGCCCTAATAATCCAGAGTCATTGAATGCCTTTATATTCAAGTTGGAATCACTCTAGTCTAAATTCTCTAGCAGCCTGTAAGACTCTTGCTGCTTCCCTAGTAATTCCTTACTCTTGTTTTTAAAAGACAAAAAATATAAATGATACTTGTTCCTAGTTCACTGACCATCTAGGGGAGGTATATATAATGCTTCTGTGGGATGATGTTGATGCCACATGGGTTTACATTTGTCAGTGTTTCAGCCTTTTCTGGCACACCCAGCTCTACTGTTTACAGTGTCTAAACTGCTGCTGGGGTGCATTGCACACAACCCACAACGAAGCATGATTGGCAGAACAAGCTGGTTTGTCTTAGGAGCAGTCCCACTGCATTTTTGCTGTATGGCACATAAAATATTGTGTAACCAGAGCAACGTGTCCTCCATGGTGTACAACAGTGCAAGTGTGCCACTGGAATCTTAAGTGCTTGCAAATAGGTACTGGTGTGGGGACTTCCTGCCTGTGATGCATTACTGTTCCTGCCAAAAATTGATGTTGCAAGTCCTATCTCTTCCTCTCCATGCAGCAACATACTGCAGCCCACTGGAAACATCAGCAGTGAGTGCCACTGCTTTGAAGGGGTTCTGAGCAGTGTCTGGTCGCAAGATCCAACATGCCCACCCACTCTCCAGCTTTGAAGCTGCTTGTGTTGAGATGGGTGGAATTAGCTATCGAGTCCTATAAACAGCTAAGGCATGCTAGCCCAATAATCCTTCCCTCTTCCTGACTTTGAAGCTGGGGAGATGGGCGCAGAGGTTGCTTGGCAACTGGTCATATGATCTACCTCCCATACCTACAGCTTCAATGTTGGGAGGAAACCTGGAAATTCGCCAAGTAACATCATTGCACTCATGGTGATGAAGATTTTCAGAAATCTCCTTGTGGCTTCTCCTTACCAGAAGGCTGTTGAAATGTATAGTTTGGTCCATTTTGCCTTTTCTAAAAGCCAAACAAAACAAGTAAACGGCAAATGAAGTTTTCCACGACTGAGTTATGCCGTGTGTATTTTCCTATTGCCACATGAAGATACCTAGATATAGGTGACAACTTCATTTTGAAAGGGGGAAAGCAGGCTTTGTAGTTCATTAGAAGACGCCTGTTGTCTGCTTCAGCGTTTACTGTTGCTCATCCTACGTTTCTGTTTTTAGTGGAAAGAAGCAAAACCAGAAGAACTCATGGATTCAAAACTAAGATGTGTGTTTGAACTTCCAGCAGAAAATGATAAACCTGTGAGTGCAATTGTATTTTATTGCCTTGTCTGCAACAGTTGTTCCTTATAAATGAGAGTGTCTGTTGATGAAAACCCTGTTTTCTTGAAGTACTGTATGTTGGATATTCCATAGACAAGGTAGAAGTGTCCATGAATGACAGGCAGTTTTTGTCTGTCTAGTTTTACCGATTCTATTCCCCCAGCGATTTAAGCTTTTCTTTACTTTTTCTTTTTTAAAGAAAAAATTTAAGTGGTCTACATCAGATTATTGTAACTGATCTGATTGGTTAAATATGGCCCATTGCTAGAAAAGAAAGGCTGGCAAACATGTCCTCCAGAGGCTATGGACTACAGTTACCATTAGCCCAAGTCACTAGCAATGGTAAGAGATTATGGGATTAGGGGTCCAGAACATCTGGAGGCACAAGATTGCTGATTGTCACGAACCTTTGAGACACTCCTGATAACACTTGACTTTGTTTTGTTTTTGTTTTGTGTTTATATTTTGTTTTGCAGTCACACTGCTTCAGTTTGTAAGCCAACATTCAAAACTATATTTAGGATTATACAGGATGCAATCTTGCAGTCACAATAAGATGTGTGTATATATACAGGGTGTTTTGTAATTGGGAAAACATGTGGTTGTGTCTATGCATGTGTTCTAGAAAGAAAAGTGTTCTGATCTTATTTACATGAACGTAAAAGGGTGGTCTGTATTGGAACAGTAGAACCTAGACTTCCCAGGGTTGCTACCCCACCCCACCCCCCACTTTTAATTCCTAAAAGTTGATAAAAAAACTCAACAACAAGCGATAGCCACTTCTTCATTTCAGCCATTAGCTTGTGGGATCTCCACAACATGATTCAGTTTTCAAGGTTAAGTAGTAGAAGGGTGTTAGAACATATCCTGAGATTTAGCAGAGGTGGAATTAGTGTGATTAGAGAGCACTAGCTGAATTGGTATGGAGCACATATCCCTTGTTGTCTGTTGCTGCACCCTCGAGACTCATACATGGTAATTAGTTGGCTTGTGCCCACATTCCAATTCATATTTAAAGGCAGTAGTAAAACTACTACTGAGCCCCGTGGCGCAGTGGTTAAATGCCTGTACTGCAGCTAAAACACGACTCACGACCTGGGGTTCAATCCCAGGTAGCAGGCTCATGGTTGACTCAGCCTTCTGTCCTTCCGAGGTCAGTAAAATGAGTACCTGGCTTGCTGGGGGGGGGGCAATGTGTAGCCTTCATACTGTAATTAAAACTGTAAACCACCCAAAGACTACTTGAAGTGGTATGGGGCAGTATATAAGCAGAACACTTTGCTATTATGTTGTCCCTCTTTCCCCAACCTGATGCTCTCCACATGGACAAAGACACCAGCTCCTATCATATCCAGCCATCTGCTATTGTTGATTACATTTTTCAGTCTTGTCTGGTTGCTTACAACAGTAGGAATCTACATTTAAACTTTCATAGTTGTCCAGAAAGTCCCAGTACTAAGGTAGCCTTTTGTGATTGGTTTACACCTGAAGTAATATTCTTTTTTTAACAACTGATTTGTCTTCTGGTGTGTTGCTGGGTACAACTAAAAGCATTGGTAATCACTTCACAAACTTCCAAATAGGCTGGCTCCAGGATATGCCCAGAACTTCTCCCGATAAAAGCATCCCTGTTCTTTAATTTTTTAGGGCACCACATTTTATTGTCCCACTGGTGCCGAGGTGCAAACAGCCACTTGGAAAAGTTGCTTACTTTGGACTTAGACTCCCAGAAATCCACAACCAGTCGAATCGCCCAAATTTAACTTTTCTAAATTGTGGATAAAGACTCCATGAGATGCAAGAAAAGACTTCTTAATAATGTCTAAGTTAAGGAATTATCTTCCTTGGGAGGTGCTTTTTGTCCTCTTTAATCTTCCTTTTAATAAAAACATTGGTCTGTTCCTTAATATGTTTACTTTGCTATATCTTTTTTTCCTTTTCTGCACGTGGAATTACATTTCATGACTCCAGATTATTGTAAACTATACCATGTACTAGAGACAGCGAAAGAGCAGGTTTTAAGCTTCCACAATAAACATTTTCTTTCTCTTTTCCCCCCAACAGCACGATGTAGAAATAAATAAAATTATATCGACAGCTTCTACAAAGACAGAATCTTCTGTAATGTCAAAATCGTTAAGTTCTTCTTTGGATGACAGTGAAGTTAAGAAAGTAATGGAAGAATGTAAGAGGCTTCAGTTAGAAGTCCAGAGGTTACGAGAGGAGAATAAACAATTTAAGGTAACTTTTTGGGGAGTGGCAGGAAAGGTTTTAAATTTTTAAAATGATAGTTACATTTTAGGTTTTTTTAAATTATGTATACATTTTAGTTACTCATAGATTTTATTACATCAAACAGTAATAGTTGTATAAATACATGAATCCAATTGTGCTTGAAGTTCAGCACTTAATTACAGGTAGATTATTTTTTTACTATTAGTACAATATATGGAAATTAATGTTCAGAGGGCCATTTAAGTGATGCAGTTGTTGACTCCAGGAGGCTGACGTCATAAAGAGGCTCATCTGGTCATCCATTCCCTGTTCTTGAGGCAGGCTATTTGAAGATCTTTTTCATTCCCTTGGCCTATTTCTATCTTGCTGCTGTTATGTGTTTTTCATTCTGGTCAACCCCTACAATTTCTTCTTCTCTGGTTCACATTTATAACATCGTTAGTCCTTCCAAGAGACTTTTGGCAGCAAGCAGGATAGAAATTGTGGAAGAATATAGGAGTTACCGTGGGTGCATCCAGACCAGTGGTTCTCAACCCGTGGGTCCCCAGATGTTCCTGGACTGCAACTCCCAGAAGCCTCCACCACTCACTGCGCTGGAAGGGGTTTCTGGGAGCTGCAGTCCAGGAACATCTGGGGACCCACAGGTTGAGAACCACTGATCCAGACTGTCAAGCAGGCAGACAACCCTCTGGTTGCTTGAGCCCTTCCATCTGACATTTGGACCAGAGATCCCCTAGAAACCTCAACATCATCCACTGTTATCCAAATTTGCTTTTCTTAAGAGAGAGAGATAATCCCCCCCCCCAAGTAGGAAGCTTACAGGAAGTATAGTTGACCTCTCAAATAAGCCAAGTCCCTCTTCCCTTCACCCCTTTAATAGCAAAATACAAGCTTTTAAGGAAACCACGTCTACTGTATATTATGGTGCTGAACATTTGACCGCCCAGGGCTCACTGAAGTAGGCTGTTCCTGCTTTAAATTTTTTGGTGCATTGGAAGTATTACTGACACATTGAGCAACAGTTATTTAAGCAGTAAGGAACAGACAGTGGGATCATTTCATGCTGTTTTCTCATCATTTCCATTCTGATCCAGAGCCTTCCTGCCACACATACTCATGGTTTACTTATCTGAGCACTGACATTAACAGAGGTGGGCATTAACCAACTTAATCCTGCTTAATCGAAGCGTCAAAAATCAACCAGGGGTTGGCAGGGAGCTTGGTTGTATCCAGCAGCGGTGTCGTAGAACCTTCTATGGCGAATAAAGAACTCTTGATGTCACTCATAAGTCCCTGTACAGTCACCCCCCACCATTTTGCGGTCCAGGTACTTCGGTCCCGCTATATCATGGGATCGCAGTGCCTGCACCTTGGAGCTGCGCGGAGGGGTGGCGGGGAACGATCGGGTCGCTTCCTGCCGGTCCCCCGGCCCTTCCGAAAGGCCTCGGGGGGGAGTGATTGGGTCACTCCCTGCCGCCCCCCGCCCCCTCAGAGAAGTCTCGGGTGGCGCGGGCAGGCGGCAGCGGTAGGTCAGACCCCGCAACACCGCCTGTGTGCGCCGCACCAAGACTTACACAGGCGCGCAATCGCCCCCCCCCCACCCGCTTCCGCATATCGCAGATTTTCATGCATCACGGGTGGGGTGGGTCCCTAACCCCCGCTATCAGCGGGGGGGTTACTGTACCAGCTTCAGAGCAGGCTGGGCTTCAAATAAATACCTTGACTTGCTGTGCTTTATTTTAAAACCTCCAAAAATCCTCCTTGCAGGAAGAAGACGGGCTGCGGATGAGGAAGGCGCCCCAGACAAACCACCCATCTTTTGCTTCAGCAGCTGCTGTGAAGGAAGAGGGGCTCAGCACTAGACTACTTGCACTGGTGGTTTTGTTCTTTATTGTTGGCGTAATTATAGGGAAAATCGCCTTGTAGAGGCAGCATGCTGAGGATTGTAAATTGGATTGATGGATCTGCCATATCATTGGATTAAATTTATTCATAACAAATGTTTTAAAAAAATGTATGACATCTCACAGGTCTTGCCTTTTAAATTTTTACCCCTGCACAAATATAACATTAACATAACGTAATCTTCTAGGACGTTTCAAAAAAATTGTACAAGGTACAAGGAGCAAAGCAGGAGAGGAGAGGGGAATTATCTTGAATGTGAGCAATGAAGGAGGAATCATGTATTTAATAATATACTGGTGCATTGTGGTTTGTTTTGTTTTGTTTTGTTTTCTCTTCAAAAAGTAACTTTCAACATTTCTTGGACCTTGGTATTCATTATTGGACTTCTCTTCTTTCAAGGTGGAAAAGTTGCTTCACTGAAGAAATGGCTCCCTCTTAGTTTGGGGTTGTTGTTGTTTTAGAACTTGGTTTGGGC
Source organism: Phrynocephalus versicolor (assembly GCA_023846285.1). Classification (NCBI taxonomy): domain Eukaryota; kingdom Metazoa; phylum Chordata; class Lepidosauria; order Squamata; family Agamidae; genus Phrynocephalus; species Phrynocephalus versicolor. The sequence continues at coordinate 96,122,233 of JAHTLZ010000129.1, forward strand.
AGACAAGTTGAAGGCTTGTACAATGTACCCGTTCACTATCCCTCCTATAAACTTACAGAGTCTTGTAAAGGGACTGTGACTTAGATGTCAGAACTCCTGTGGTTTAATTGCCCCCAACACCCCAAAGCTGTCGATTTCATATTTCAGCTACTGAAGCACAGGGCAGCTTCCTTCGTTCTTGCGGTAGCCGTAGGAGTGGAGAGCCACAAACTGTGGACCTTTGAAGGTGGAGCTCTGGGAGGAAAGTGGAAAGAATCTGAACCGGTTCACGATCCCAACATGAGCCAGCAACACCTGGCCTGCCCTGAGCACACGATATTTCTGCAATTGGTCCCGGCCAGGTTGTTTAAAAGACTGGTGTGTAAACAAAAGCATTTGGAGCTTGGGAACTGCTTTGTGGTGGGGTGAGGCAGGGAGGAGGAGGAGTAAAGAGGAACATCATTGCATGCTTTATTCCTCTTGTCACAGATTAGTAATGAGGGCAACCGGGCAACCAGAGGTAGTTTGGAAGCACTCAACACCAAACATCCTACCCTTGGTTAGTCAACGTGTTGTACCTTAGTGCGCCCAGGGTGAGGAAAGGTCTGGCTGCAAGTTGTAAGTTGTAAGTGGAGAAGAGCATTTCAGTGTGCCACTGCATGGAGTACCTTGGTCCTCCTCTGCACCTGGTCTGGTCTGATGGCTTGCTTTTGTCCTGTCTTCGTTCCAGCCAAAGCTTGCATTGCGTCAACGGGACCATGTGCTTCTAGCCACGTTATCCTCTCCCCTTGCTTTTATACCCCCTTTTTTCTCATGTCTTCCAGAGACCCTTTTGCTCCCAACACTTGCATCCACAACAAAACCATCACAGGCTTAGTTGCACATGGCCTCTCTCTGTGTGTGTGCTTCTCGTTGTGCGTGTGCGTGTTCTACAAAACCTTGTCGTCCCCCGCCCCCCTTTTTAAGCTTTTGCCGATGACGGTTCAATCCTGAACCAGATAAAAGGCAATCAGGGAATTAAGTCTTTTGGGCCTGAGAGGGAACAAGAGCTTGTCATGTGAGTGTCCTGTTTGCAGAAGCTTAGTACAGCCTTTGCTGTGCTTACCATCTCTTCTGGCAGTCCGGGAGTATTATGCGGCCACCAGCTGTTTAGTGATGACTTTTGGATGATACTGTGCAGAGAGACATTGTCTGTGGGGCATTTGCCATTAGGAACGTGTGTGCCGGGCTTCCCCATTCTAAACAACCTTGTCCTGCTAGAAACTCTGTACACTTTGTCTTCGGCATCAATGACACCAGGATGTGCGAAGAGTGAAAAAGTTCGAAATAACCGAGTGTAGCCCCTCCACTGCAAGATGAGAAAGTACCGCTACTGCTGCTCAATGGTCTTGATGTCAGGTCATATGAAATGAAAGTCAATCTCTTGTTCTTCTGAAGTGGGACCAAGCTACCATTGCTGTTGCTTCATGTCGCTGAGTTCAACTCTTCTGTCCAGACATTTAATACAGATTTAACTTATTTAACGAATTTCATCTCATGGTTTTCCTTGTGGTCATGGCCATTTGACTACTGCTATGAATGGTTAAAAAGAAAAGGGGTAGAAAAGGCACCTGTTGAAAAAGTTGGTAAGGAGAACTACACTTTTTTTTTCTTTTTATTGCTGTAGTGGTGATGGATTCTTCTGCCTCCTAATACTTTGGGCACTAAATAATTCTCGGTTTCAGTCATCTAAACATTGGGGGAAACTGTGGTCTGGAAACGATTTTGTATATAAAATAAGTCTATGTAGGGGAAAAATAGTAGGAATTAGTTCTATGCTGTTTAAAAAAAAAAAGACCAATCCTGTTTGACTATGTAGCATCTAAAAAAAATGAAATAAATCTACCCCCAAATTAACAAGCCATGTTTGTGTTTAATTTTTATTCTGTGCTGCCACCTCACAAAATAACAATTATTATTAGCAAGACAGTTAGTTGCATCGCTTTGGTAGCAGTTGATCTTGCTGCTGTGGTGTTCTCCAGTCCATAATCCGATGCAGCCGCTCAGGTGTCCCTTGTCTTCTTAAATGTGTGCTGTGTACTGAAATTTTCTGCTCTCTGGCCCTTAAGAGACTGCTAAACCACTTCTGTGACTTTTGTACCTCGGAGGGTCAAGGTTAACACCCACTTGATTAATTAGTAAAGTATGAAAAACACACAAGCTTTTATGAATTCCAAGATTCTTCTTTCGAGGGGTGGCATTGCAGAGCTTGACGGGGGTTCATAGTTCCTAGAGGAGTTCCATAATATTTCTGGCCCAGTTTGGGGGCTTCAAGATCTGTTTAAAAAAAAAAAACAAGAACAAAACAAAACAGCAGATCCTCAAGTCCGAAACATTCATTAAGGAGTATTATTTGAACGTTTCCAACCCTGTAATCCTATCTTATTCCACAACATCCAGCCAGATGAAGAATCATAGAGTTGGGAGAGACGAGTCCTAGTCTGAAGCCATGGAAAACAAATCTGTTCCCTCTACAATATGACATCCTTTCAAATATTTAAACATAGCTACCATATCCCCCCTCAACCTTCTTTTTGAAAGGCTAAACATTCCCAGTTCTCTAAGCCATTCCTCATAAGACATTTCCTCCAGAACCTCAACCATCCTGGTTGCCCTCCTCTGCACCTGCTCAAGGTTGTCAACATCCTTTTTAAATTGAGGTGCACAGAACTGGACCCAGTACTCCAGGTGGGGTCTGACCAGAGCAGAATAGAGTAGTACTTGATCTAGACACTATGGTTCTGTTTGGATATATGAGTGGCTTGATATAAGGCCATAATGTTTTACCACGTGTGGTATATTGGATAGAGTGCAGGAATAGGACTCTGGAAAGCTTTGGTTCAAATCCTCCCTCAGCCATTGGAACTCACTGGAAAAAATCAAACTGGTAAAACCATTCCTTAAATATCTCATCTTGAAAGCTCTTTTGGGATCGCTATAACTTGTTTCCATCGTAACTTATGTCAATTGATATTCCAAACTGTGTATCATGAATACGTACAGTCCCTTTTTAAAGCCATACAAAATCAGCTGCCATTATTACTACGCAGCCAATTCTGGTTACACTGGGGTACTGGAGATACAAGAAATCCTTTTGTCTCTTCTGAATCTTCCATCATGGGGAAACAGAGGGTGAGTTTTGCATTCATGTACAATGACAGCAGGATAGGGCTAAAGCCCAGTTAAGTAATGTTAGGAAAAGCACCAGCCTTACATGTATTCCTGTTGCATTACAGCGCAGTTCCAAGCTTGGCGAATTGGTGGTTCTGGTGAGAAGCATTCCCACATCCTTCCGTAACTCCCATGCACGATAGTTTAGGGCTGGTTCCTATATTATAGCTCCAGAGGCTCAAGACACGTTGGAACATAACCAGTCTGTTCCTGCATACAGGAATGATTTCCAACCCCCCCCTCCTATGATTTGCAAGCCTGACCGCAGAACCCCTCTGGCAAGGTTTCTGCTACTGGGGGTAAGAGTTTTAAGTTTGGCTTTAATTCCCAGCGAAATATTCTCAGGTTCAAAACCAGGAGTATTATTTTGGTGCAGCCATGAACTCCCAAATCCTGGGCTCTCTGTTCACAGTAATTGGGCCTCATCAGGATGTCTGTAGGGGCCAAAACAATTTGTACACCACAACAAGTACTCCCACTGTGTTGTGTCTGTAAACAGATACCAGATGCATGCAATTACCCTGTGCTATTTATTCCATCTAAAGTAAATATGCACATTCCCTTTAACCTTCTTTCATTTTCCTTTCAGAAACAGTAGTAGGTTATATACCGTTTATACTCGAGTATAGGTCGACCCGAGTATAAGTCGAGGCCCCTAATTTAACCCCCCAAAACTGGGGAAATGTATTGACTCGAGTATAAGTCTAGGGTGGGAAATGCAGCAGGGCCTGGCAGCTCCTCTGTGAGCTGGGGGAGTGGTGTGTGATGTTTAAAATGACTTTTAGCCACTGATGCAAGCGCTTGGGTCAGTGGCTAAAAGTCATTTTAAACATCGCACACCGCTCCCCTGTGATGCAGAGGGGGTCATGAGAAGCAGCACACAATGTTTAAAATGACTTTTAGCCACCGACCCAAGCACTTGCCTCAGTGGCTAAAAGTATTGACCCGCATATAAGTCGAGGTCCCCTTTTCTCAGCCCAAAATTAGGGCTGAAAAACTAGGCTTATAATCGAGTATAGACAGTATGTGTACAGCATCACGTCCTTGCATTTTTTTCTGCTTACTAAAACTAGATATGTACAATGTGTATTTCAAGGGAAATGCTGTACATGTTTCATATTTCTTAGTGTGATGAAACAGCAGCTTATCGCAAGAAAACCTGAGATTAACCCCCTCCCCCCAAGGTGTTTAAACGATTTGCAAATTAGAACACAGTATAACTTAAAGAATCAAGAGGGAGGTAATTTATGTTTAGGAACTAATTTTTGTTAAGAATTGACATCGTCTTTATAAAAAAAGGGGGGGCAAAAAGAATTTAATCGGCCTGTTCTTCCATAAAACTGCTTTGATTATAAAACTAAGTAAAATGCAAAGGAAAAGAGACAGTTTGTGGGAATATACAGTATATCTGCCTTTTCTGAGATGTGAAGCTCAAAGTTACATGCATTTTGGTTGCTTAATATCTATTCATAAATAAAATTATATATTGTCAAATCAGTTCTGATCCATGGCAACCCTTTCCAGGGTTTTCTTTTTTAGTATAGTGTACAAGTTTCCGGTTTCCTTGTAGTGAGGCCGATGAAAAGCAGGGAGTGATTCACTACTAATGAAGGTTTGTGTGAGAATGGCCAGCTCTTCTAATATTGGTGGTGGAGTGGGGTGGGTGTATACCTTGTTTTGCCATTCTACACAAGCTGTGTTCCTTCTAATGAGCCTCGTGGTGCAGTGGTTAAATGCCTGTACCACAGGTAAAACTGCTCACGACTTGGGGTTCAACCCCAGGTAGCAGGCTCAAGGTTCACTCAGCCTTCCATCCTTCCTAGGTCGGTAAAATGAGTACCCAGCTTGCTGGGGGGGGGCAATGTGTAGCCTGCACACTGTAATTAAAAATTGTAAACCGCCCAGAGTCTACTTGAAGTGGTATGGGGCGGTATATAAGCAGAATACGTCTATTGTGTTGGATCTTGAGGTTGAAGGGATAAACTGAGGTCATCCCTGTAAGCCTGTTTTTCCACCCTTAATTTATCATGCTAGTCTTTGCTATCTAAAAGGAACTTATCAGTGCAATCTGGACAGTAGTATGTACTGGCTATCTTCCTTTATCATAAGGACCCAGTGTAGAAATACATAAACGCAAGAGGAAAATGGCAAAATCTCAGATTGTCAGTAGTAAGGCTCCTGATCTTTGTTTAACAGCAAAGCTTCCAAGTGGCTCGACCAGACTCAAGATGCACAAGGCCCTGTTTGAAAAAATCATTTGACCAGATACACAAGAGAGCACTTACAGAAAGAAGTTCAGCTAAGGAATCATTTCTCCCTCCTCCAAGATGAGCTGTGCCCTATCGAGGAGAAGGTGTCCTCTTCTGAGCAGCTTTTGGGGAATGCAGAAGCCCCACCGTACCCAAATAAAGGCTATGTGTGTGACCTGTAGGTGGGTCTCAGATCTGTGTGGAGCCTATCTCCAGAATGGGAGCCCATTAACTCCTATTCCAGTGGTTCCCAAGCTTGGATCTCCAGATGTCCTTGGATTAAAACTCCCAGAAGTCATCACTAGCTTTGCTGGCCAGGGGTTCAGGGAGTTGTATTTGAAAAACATCTGGGGATACAACCCCTAAACACAATGAGCAAGATGATACTGTTGTTTTCTTGTCTTGTTGGTGGATTCTTCACGGGCATCCAGGTACACCAACAGGCCTTAACAGAACTCTGGTTTTATCCAGGACAGTTTTTGTTAGAGGCTTTCTCCCTAAATTGCTCCATGCTGTCTCTGCCATTTATTGGGTTGTGGAAAACGAAGCACTACTTAACCAAAGTTTTGTGCTGTCCACCACAAGAGAGCACACAGAAGAGAGAAGTGCAACCGTGATGCTTGCAGAATGCAATTCCGAAAAGGTAAAAAAAGTTAACATTGCCGTGAATCATGGACCAATCAGATCTGCTGTTCCTATTTCTTATCCTTAAACAAAATACAAAAATTTACGTTGGAAGTTTCATACACAGTGTATATCCTCTTAATCGCAGTGACTCTCTTGTTTCTCTGTATTACAAACTTCATTTGCTCAAACCATTCCCCCCAAAGGAATCCAGGTTCCAGGCCCAGATCATGAGATGTGGCAGAATATTAAAAATGCCCCCAGGTCAACAAAAAGAATGGGTACTCCTTCCATCATCTGTATCTGTAACAGAAGACAGATATTTCCAGAAGACGAACTTGTGTATTGTGTGTATATATATATATATATATTTTAGAGAATCCTGGTTAAAAAAATGTAGCATATTGCAATACATTTGTTGCATTTTAAAAATTATACTAGGTTAGGTGATACCTTTATAGGTCACTAATAAAATAATAAATACAAGCTGAGCTTTCGATGGCAAGCCATCTTTACAAAGTGTTGTACCAAAATACAGTCTTGGCAAAAGATGTAGTCTGCCAGGTGTTGAGATTCGTGGCCAGATGATATTAGCCATGCACAGTTCTGATGGGGCAGGAGGCACATCTGGTGTTAAAACTGCATCAAAGTCCAGGATTGGGTTTCAAACCCAGCTCTTCAAACAAAGGGACATAGTCCATAGTCAGCCAACACCCCCCTTCCCTCCATTTGGCTCTTTTGAGACGATAGTCCCTGTGGCCAAAGGGGGTGGGGGACAGTAGATGCAAAAAACCATGTATTCCATTTGGAAGTTGGGCAAAATGTAGTAAAACTCACTTCTAGGTGTAGTCAAATGAGGACCGATTAAAAAGAATCAATTTTACCTAGTGGTTGCAGTCAAGGTCTCTGGTGTCGACAACGTGCCTCCTTCTTGGTATGTGTAATGCTGTACATTAAGCACTGCATCTGAAATTAATACAGATTACCTACCAGAACTTTCACGTAATCCCATCAATACATCTACATTTTAGCAACAGCTTTGAAAATATTCCATATTGACGGTGGTAGCTTGCATAAAAGGGAAAAGGGAAGGTTCCCCACACACGTGTGTGCTAGTCGTGTCAGACTCTAGGGGTAGTGCTCATCTCCATTTTCAAGCCAAAGAGCCAATGTTGTGCAAATCCGTGGCCATGTGGCCGGCATGGCTACAGGGAAACACTGTTTATCCACCTATTTATCTACTTGCATTTACATGCTTTTGCACTGCTAGTTTGGCAGGAGCTGGGGCTAAGAGGAGCTCACTCTGCTGCGTGGCACCCGGGATTTGAACCCCTGGGCTGCCAACTTTGCAGCCGACAGTTTTCAGTACTCTAGCCCTCTGAGCATGATCTTTAAAAATAAGTCCGAGGTGTTTCAAGCAGACACTTTCTGTGGAGCTCTTACTGATATGAGAATATAAGAAGGTATTCCTGCTGAATTACAAAAAATTGTGTAACGGTAGTTACTAAATTATCCTAAACTATTTTTTGATGAGTGGGTCACTTGTTGTCTCTTAATATTCCAGATGTGCATTTTACTGCAAAAAGGGGGAAATAAAATATTTCATTGACTGCAGTTGCTGCTACATGTACTGCAACTTGGCAGCTCCAAAAACAAGCTGTCAAAATGAAATTTGAATCAGACAGTTGTGGAACCCCCTACAGTTTTCCTGGCTCCTGCCAGAAGCCATGTATCTCAGGTTAGCTCAATGTTACTTTGTTGACTTGTTAAAAAGACAAATGATGCAAACAAACTAGTAATGGGAGACTAACGAAATTCTCTTGAGCATTAAGGGCAGTAAGAGATGATCTGGGGAGAGGAGAGAGAGTAGCAGGGCCTAGCTCAAGGTTGGGAAACCTTCAGCCCGCCAGATATTTTAGACTAGGCATGTCCAAACTTCGGCCCTCCTGATGTTTTGGAACACAACTCCCAGAATTCCAAGACTATTTCCAGTAGCAAAGGACTGTGGGAGTTGTGGTCCAAAACATCTTGAGGGCCACACATTCCTTTATTATTGAAAATATAGGCTTGGAGCTCTGGGATTTGCCATTCAAAACATCTGGAGAGCCAAAGGCTCCCCACCCTTGGCCTAGCTACAAGTTATTGAGTGCCCGAGTGGGCAACTCTGGTCCTCCATAGGTTGGGGTTTTTAGCCCTACAGCTGTCATCGTCTCTAGCCAGGAGAATTGATAGGTTACAGGAGATGCAGTCCAGCAACATATGGTGGACAACACCTGCTTTGAATGAATCACTGCAGCAATTAACTGACAACAGTGTCCCTAAAAATTTAATACACTGTGCGTGTAGCAGTAGACAACAAGTCAATGGAAGCATTTCCCTAGTAATACTTGGGAATACATCTGGGAGGATAATGGTGAGAACAGAAAAGCTTGAATTTCCATTCCCCCAAAGCTCAGCTCTCCTCCATCACCAAAACCTGAGGTGTTGCTTTGCGCTATTCAGATATAGCGCAGGTAGTCTTGCGGCGTCATCAAACAGGCAACCCCTGACCAGGAATGCTCGCTTTCACAATGCCATCTGTTTATTGCAGATACAGGATCCAAAATCAAAGCAAACCTTTCCCCTCCACAACACATAACACCCTTCCCAACATCAACCACAAAGGCACCAGGTGGCTTGAATCTTGGCGGTCAGCCTTGCATAACTAATTGGCTGCATCGGCTTAATTGGCGACACATTTCCTCAACTGGTTGTCTTCGCAATTGCCTTGCAGTTGCCGTCCGGTCTTATCCCTGAGGACTAGAGTCTTGTTGCTGTCAAACCTGGGAATCTTAGACTTCTAAAAATTAAGTCCCTCATAGTTGCTGCTATGAATGCCAGCCAGGCATTGTGTGCTCAGTGCATGAAATAAAACTGTTCTCCTCCTAAGTGGGGCAAACCAATGACTACACTGTTACTGCACAGGCCCCATCCCTCCCACAGGCCACATGTGTGTGTTGTGTTGTTACAGTTGTGACCGACTCTATGTGACCCCACGTCCACAGAGTTTACTTGGCAGGAATACTGGAGTGGCTTGCCAGTTCCTACTCCAGGCACCTACAGCACCTGGTATTCCCTGGTGGTCGCCCATCGAAGTATTAGCCAGGCCTGACCCTGCTTAGCTTCTGAGATCAGGCGAGATCAGATGTGCTTAGGGCATCTAGGCAGCTCCCACAGGACACATTTCCCACCAAATGACATATTACACAAAAGCTAGATGCCAGGTTCTCTCAGTCTCCAAACTGCCTTAAAAAAAAGGGATAACTATATTTTGCATTAAAAAAATGAATAAACAAGATGCATCTGTAAGATCAAGCCAGAATGTCTTCAAGCGAGTAAGCTACTCCTGTGAAAACAGATTTTTTGCTTCTCTATTATTATACACCAACATTTTTGGCCTAGGGGGTGGGAGGGGAGTGATAGGAGAAAAGGCCTTCGAAAACATTCCAGCCCTATAGAATTCAGGCAGAATGCAAGATGAGTACAACCTAAGGTCACCCCATAAAAAAGGTGGCAAGGTCTATGTCCAAAATCACAAATGTTAGATTTCAGATGGGCACAAACCCAGATATGCATGAAGGTTCATCCATCAGGTGTCAAGCCTTTAGAAAACATAGTGTAAGGTACCTAAGGTATAAAAACAAAGCCATGTCCAAATGTGCTCATTTGTGGTGTGGATACAGGAAGGCATTACCAGGAAGGCTGCTGGGAGTTTACATAGCCCAAGGAGGCTCAGCCTTCAGTTCCACCTGGGCAGCTGTAAGGCAAGAAAGGCCAATGCCCACACCAGGGGCAACAGGTGAAGGAGAGTCTTTGAGGCTCCGCTCGTACTCTCATCCGCTACTCTTCTCAGGAAATGTGATTTCCTGTGTCTGGCTAAGGCTGCTGATGGCCCCCCACATTGGAGAAGAGGGGCCTGGTAGGAGGTCGGACGTTTGCTGGGAATGCTGGGGCTTGAACCATCTGTCGGTCTCTCGCCTATGAAGAGCAAACTGCGGTCTCGGGCATCCTGTTCAATTCGGAAGAGTTCATACTCTGTGTGGGGGAGACTAATCCCCAGAGCGGCACATCCGTTTGTGTGGGTCACATCCAGTTCCTGCCCAATGCGCCACAAGCTGGCTTCTCCGCAGCTCCCGTAGACAGAAGAGTTCAGCATCATCAAGGTAACCTGGTCCATTGGGGTCACCCGAGCGTGGGTCACGGTGAAAACCAGGTCGGTGCCTCCTCTCACAATGAGGGACGGTGCCCCCTGTGTGTAATGGCCAGAAGCGTACACGATGAAAGTAGGCTGTTTACAGAGAGGGTCAGAGTAGTGATGGTAGTATCCTTCCCAACTGCGACTGTTCTCATGGAAAATGAAGTACCTTGTGAGGAAAAGCACGGCTGGGCGGACCTCACACCGAGAGCTGGCCCAGCGGCCGTGTAGAACCATCGGGAGCTCAGGTCTGACAGGTAATATGGGTGGGTTATGCTCATCAGCTCTGTAGATGATCCCGCAGGCAGGACAAGGGTGGATGTGGTGCTGTAGGAAGGAAGGAAGGAAGCAAAATTGTTACGGAACTCCCTTCTCTCAGAAATCAGGTTCTTCCCAATAGGCACCGGTTACAGACATTCTGTTTGTACCAACCTTCTGGGAATATACAAGTGTCCAACTGATGCTGCTCGCTTACATTACTTTTATTGCAATTTTGCTACTTCTCACCTGTAGTTTTACATCATGAATTCTGGACCTGTGCAACTTGTAATTTTAGATATTATGATTCTAACTTTTATCTGAACAGGTTAACCCCCCACGTTCTCAAAAGGAACAGCGGAATATAAATCAAGTGAATATAATGATAATAATAAATTATATAGTTCTTAGTGAGTAATAAGTATCTGTGTGTCTCTGTGTGTGCGTGTGTTGTGTCGTTACAGTCATGACCGACTCTTCGTGACTCCATGTCCATGGAGTTTTCTTGGCAGGAATACTGGAGCAGCTTGCCAGTTCCTACTCCAGGCGCCTACAGCACCTGGTATTCCCTGGTGGTCTCCCATCCAAGTACTAACCAGGGCCAACCCTGCTTAGCTTCCGAAATCAGGTGAGATCGGATGTGCTTAGGGCATCTAGGCAGCTGTGAGTAATAAAAAAGTAATACACACTTAATACACACTTATTTTTTATCAAAGGGAAAGCATGTTCTGTAAGGACTGAATTTCTCTAATGTAAAAAACTTACCTTGTTGGAGAAGAAAAGTCTAAAATGTTAAAGTAAAATGAAAAAGATTCTAGGGTAGAAACTAAAAGACCCTTAAATATCAAGACAGGTGAGATGGAGGCCTTCCCCAGTTCCATGAGTCTGCTTTGTACTGTACTTAGATAGGATAGTCATCCTTTATTCTACCCCCACACCTAGCCCCAAAATACTGCATGGACAAACATAATAATAACAAACATAATAGAAACAGTAAAGAGGTATTCAATTCTTTGTCCAGTGTCCCAGCTGCTTGTGATGGTATATCCTTAATTTTCCAAGTCTGAAAATCTCAATAGATAGGTAGATTTGATTTAAATCAAATGAATTTCAATTGCAATTTACATTTAAATAATTTGATTTTTTTGATAATTTAAATGAAAGAATCATTTTAAATCATGATTTAAAATTATTGGTTTTTTTAAAAAAAATCATTGATTTTTATCCCTCCTGGGTCACAGCTAGACTTCAGTTGGATGCTTCCAGAAAAGAAAAGACAAGTAATTGCTTAGCGGCTCATGGATTTGTGATCCCTAAATTATGCATTGGTGTTTTACAGAGCAGTGAAATGCATCTTGAGCCATCTTTAGTCCGTTGAGTAGTATCTGGAAGCCACCCTGTAGTAGCAATTTCCTTTCTACCCCACTACGAGGAGCTAAGGTCACTTAATGTGAAAGAAATGTACATAGAAGAGAGGAGACGTATGATTCTGTCCTCGAATAAGCCACCTAAAATGTTGCTCATCAGCATTAGGCTATTGCTTTACTAATTATAGAAATAAGCAATACAGAATTTATAGTGAACTGGATCTGTTTTCATAAGTTAGGGTTACTACAGATGTTTTGAGTTTTGAGAGATGCCAGTGGTGTTTACACGGGAACCAGATTTAAGTACAGAGGGCAATTTGTGTGCTTGTTGACCAAAGTCTGTGGTAATTCAACAATTTTCAGCTGACCTTACCACAACTGTCACTCTAAAGAGTGTTGATGGTGCACAGTGCATTCTAGCTAAATGTTCCCAGCAGCTGCTTATACATGGTCCTTCTTCTGAAGCAGGAAATACTTGAATAATGGGAGATAATTTTCCCAGAGTGTTTTTTCTTTTAAAAGAGATACAGTTTGCAGGTGAAATCTAAGACTTTTTTTAAATGGAAAAAGTTTATCTGGGCATTTATCTGGGGCTTGAGGGAATATGCCAGCATGCAGAGACACCCACACACAAGAAAAACCCCAAAGCAACACCGTGTCAAGATTAACTAGAGAAACACTCCAAGTTGTGCTCAACAAACCACCCCCACCACCTACACAGCCTAGCAACATACTGGCACAGTCATAAAATGTATCACCCAGCCCAAAGGTGACCAAAATCTATCAAAATCTACATCTTTAATAAAATACACACAGTAAATTAACTACAAAATTTAAAAAAATCAATCAAACAGGGAAAGCACCCCACACATACACACAGAAAAATAGCAAAATAAACAAAACGCATACTGGTCATTATTCCAAAACACAAGAAAAGCAAGCAAGCAAGCAAAGACAAAAATAAATGAAGCCCCTATCCAAACCAAAACCACTAGAACATAGGGAAGTTCATCCCCAGGGGTGAATTGAAGTCTTCTTTTCTTTTTGTCCAGCTGGAATAGGCCCAGGCAGCAAAAATAATAATTTTTGAAAGGATTTTAAAAACACCTTTTGTGTGCTTCTCTTTCGTAAATGTGAATCATAGTTTTTAAATTAGGAAACAGGTTGAACCTGGCAATATTTGTAGAGAAAAGCATGCTACTTTCGATTTCCAGTTAACCTGGAAGTTGAATCATGGCAGTTGGACAGTGGCAATGACTCAACTTCCAGATAAACTCATCTGGATGACTGAGAATCTCCACAGGCATATTTCCAGTTAACCAAGCACTGCTAACTATGCCAGATACAACCGATGGAAGTTGTAGGAATGTAGGGCCTACAACATAAACTTGCAAACTGAACACTTATGATGAGGAACCTTGTAACTGCAGAAAGAAATAAAAACTCAACTCCTCTGTCCCTGGGAACCCTCCAGATAAATAAACCAATGCTTTCAGAAGGGGACAATACAAATCCATGCAAGTCACAGTTATGCCTTAAATTACCAAGACTCACAGTGTGTCATATGGCTGGAGCAAGTAATTACCAGTATCATCAGAGACAAACCAGGAACTCTGTCAATCCCAAGAAACACTAATTTGTATGATGGGGGTTTAAAGCTGGTATTATGGCAAAGAAACATCTTTCAAGTTCTTGTAGTATAAGCTTCATACAGAAGTGCCACAAATCAAATCTTCCACCAGTGGCATAAAAAAGAATGGCCTCTATCACCCAGCAGCCACCCTTCCCCTAAGGCTGCTGGCAACTCCAAAGGAGAGCTGGTTATGACATCCAGCCAAACTTTACAACTTTAAAAAAATTATCTTTCACCTTTGGTGAAGCTCCTTCAAAGGATCCAGATGAGAGTGTCGAATTGTCCTCTAAACAACCTCCACTAAAACAACCTTAAAAATCAGCAGTAGCTGAACACAACCTGAAATAAACTGGACATGAAATCTTCTTCCAGTACACAGAGGTAGTGGACAACAGGACCAATCACTATGTCAGACTACACAGGGAAGCCATTGAAATCCACAAACATAAGCACAGCTTCAACAAAAAAGAAGAAAGTCTAAAAATCAACAAAGCCTGGCTTCCAGTACTAAAAGCTGCAGAGTGTAAAAGGTCAAAGCCCAATTATTCCCATCCAGACACAAGCAACAGGGATCAGTTAACACAATAGAACACCTAATGACATCCATCAAGGATCCTTCCTACCCATGATTGCATTGAAACCTCTTAATCCCTTCATCACAATACAATGACGAACACCTATTCTCCTGCATAGGATAAATTTCCTCTTTCTCACAACTTAAAAAACCCCAGTCTCACTCACTCTGTACCCCATAAAGCAGAGAGAACTCCTAGTTCCTTGAGAAAACTCCTAGTTGCCTCTGAAGATGCCAGCCACAGAGTCTGGTGAAACGTCAGGAAGAAAAACTTCTAGAACACGGCCAAACAGCCTGAAAAACTCACAACAACTATAAGATCTCGGCCGTTAAAGCCGTCAAGAATACATCTCCTCACACAGTTACATCATCCCCAGTAACCAGCCCCATGGAACTGTTAGCTGATTAATTGCAACTCTGCAGTGAAGTCACTTTATTTCCGTATACCTCAGCATGCTTTTAAATTAATTTTAAGGCAGCATTCATATTTACCATCTGGTTTAGCTCAAACATACATGGTTTTGGCACAAGAGAACTTGAATGCCAATCTGAGCCTCTTTCTTGGAGGGCGGCTATTTTTCTATTCATTCTTTCCCTTTCTAGAAGCTCAATGATTGCAGTATACCCTGGGTGGAAAACCTATGTTTTTCTTAAAAACCCTCCTCTCAGCCTCTCCATTTCATTCTGTTCCCATCTGGTAATGGTCCTGAGCATTTTTCTGCTGCTCTCCTTAGTCCCATCTCTCTCCATTCCGTCACATTTTAAAATTGATTAGTTATAATTTTGATAAAAATATACTCTAGGAAAGAAAACCATGCTCCAGGCCATGGGTGTGGGAAGGGAGAAGCTAAACAGAAACGAAGGCTGATTGTGTAATCACATTTCAGCTGCACTGAAAGTTCTGTTTCTGTATATCCCAGACCTGCTGCCGGTAATTAGATTCAATGCTATTTCCTCTGGTAATGGCACACCACTGAGGGATAATGGCTTATTGGATCTCCAACATGCGTGTGGGTGTGGGTATGCGTGGGTGCGTGTCAGAACTTCAGGGAAATTCATGAAAGGGTAGCCATGACACAAGTAATAGCGGCCACTAGCTTTAGAATCCCCCTTAAGACATGTTGTTATTGCCTCGTCATTTCTTTAATCATAATTTTTGTCAGAATATCTGAGCCGTTTTTCGATGATTGAGGAACATTAGAAATGCGCTTACTGACACACGGGTTGCCAGGAACCTGGACTTTTACGTCAACAGTGTTTTCTTTTGGAGGGAGCTGTAAATGATTTCTCCTCAAGCTGAGGGCCTTCCTAGTGACCTTTGAGGCTGGGAAGGAATTATGCTCTCCTCACCAACACCCACTGTTCTGGAGGAAGAACGCATGTATTTGCTCTGTCTTCATGCTGAGAGCAGCCCATTCTGGATGTGTTCAAAAAGAAGACATCCTTCGATCCCAAAGTACAGACTGTTCCTACTATCTAAGGGCCATGTTTCCAGCAAAACTCTTGTAAGGAGCTGGTGGGGGACACATGAAAATAGCCACACTGTCCTTCAGGTTGCATGTTATTCAACCTTGCTCTACAGGAAGGACCTACAAAGCAGCTTTTCAGAAAGTTTGGGTGGCAGAACACTTTGCTTTGCTTTGAGATTGGACGCGCCTGCAAAAATGCAATGGTTCACAAGCATTCCAAGAAGGAGACTTGACTCCAGCAGAATGGAAATTGACAGAGGGTCTGAATCCACCATAGAACCACTGTGAGTTAAACTACCAGGTCCAAGGAGTGATGTGATAGTTGGGGTATGCTATCGCCCACCAGATCAAAAACTTGAGGGGGACCTTGAAATAAGGAGAGAAATCATGGAGATGGCTAAGAGGGATAGGATAGTAATCATGGGGGACTTCAATTATCCCCACATTGACTGGGCCAATGTGAGCTCCGGGCAAGAAAGAGAAACTGGGTTTCTTGACTTGCTGAATGACTGTGCCTTAGAGCAACTTGTCATGGAGCCCACCCGAGAACAGGCAACTCTGGATCTAATACTGTGTGATACTCAGGACCTGGTCAGGGATGTGAATGTCACTGAGCCTCTGAGGAACAGTGACCATGCTGCAATCTCCTTTGCCATGCATGTTGGAGGAAGAGTGTCAAGCAAATCAGACATAAAAACCCTTGATTTTCGAAGGGCAAACTTCCCTCAGATGAGGAAACTAGTTAGAAAGAAATTGATGGGGAAGGTTGGAAGAATCCAATCTCTTCAGAGTGCATGGAACCTGTTTAAAACAACGGTAACAGAGGCCCAGCACAAGTGCATACCACAAAAAAGAAGAGCTCATTTAAGTCCAAGAGGGCACCGGCATGGTTAACGAGTGGAGTTAGAGAGGCTCTAAAGCGCAAGGAGAGGTCTTTCTGTAAATGGAAATCCTCCCCAAATGAGGAAAATAAAAAGGAACACAAACTCTGGCAAAAGAAATGTAAGAAGATGATAAGAGAGGCAAAGAAAGATTTTGAGGAACGCATGGCTTGCAATATAAAGGGTAATAATAAAAGCTTCTTTAAATATGTCAGAAGTAGAAAACCTGCCAGAGAACCAGTTGGCCCTCTGGATGGTGAGGGAGGAAAGGGGGAGGTTAAGGAGGACTTGGAAATTGCAGAGAAATTAAATGAGTTCTTTGCATCTGTCTTCACGACAGAAGACCTTGAGCAGATTCCGCTGCCTGAACAGCCCCTCTTGACTAAAGAATTAAATCAAATACAGGTTAAAAGAGAGGATGTTTTAGGACTAATTGATAAATTGAAGATTAACAAGTCACTGGGCCCAGATGGCATCCACCCAAGGGTTATTAGGGAACTGAGAAATGAACTTGCAGATCTCTTAACGGTAATATGCAACTTGTCTCTTAAAACGGCCACAGTGCCGGGGGACTGGAGGATAGCAGATGTCACACCAATTTTTTAAAAAGGAAGGAGGGGGGACCCAGGAAAATACAGGCCAGTTAGCCTTACATCTGTCCCAGGTAAGATGGTGGAAATTCTCATCCAAGAGAAAATCTTAAAACACATAGAAGAACAAACCTTGCTGAGAGAAAATCAGCATGGCTTCTGCAAGGATAAGTCTTGTCTGACAAATCTTTTAGAATTTTTTGAAAAGATCAACAGGCATGTAGATTTGGGTGAACCGGTGGATATAGTCTATCTGGATTTTCAAAAGGCTTTTGATACAGTCCCTCACCAAAGACTGCTGGGAAAATTGCACAGTCAGGGGATAAGAGGGCAGGTCCTCTTATGGATTGAGAACTGGTTGAGATCCAGGAAACAAACAGTAGGTGTCAATGGGAAATTTTCACAATGGAGAGAGGTGAAAAGCGGTGTGCCCCAGGGATCTGTCCTGGGACCGGTGCTTTTCAATCTGTTCATAAATGACCTGGAGACAGGGATAAGCAGTGAGGTGGCCAAGTTTGCAGATGACACAAAACTTTTCCGTGTGGTAAAAACCAGAGAAGATTGTGAACAGCTCCAGAAGGATCTCTCCAAACTGGGGGAATGGGCTACGAAATGGCAAATGCGTTTTAATGTAGCCAAATGTAAAGTAATGCATATTGGGGCAAAAAATCCAAACTTTATCTATCAACTCATGAGCTCTGAGTTATCCGTGACAGATCAGGAAAGAGATCTTGGTGTGTTGGTGGACAGCTCCACGAAGGTGTCTCCCCAATGTGCGGCAGCGGTGAAGAAGGCCAATTCCATGCTAGGGATTATCAAAAAGGGGATTGAAAATAAAACAGCCAACATTATAATGCCATTATACAAAACAATAGTAAGGCCGCACCTGGAGTATTGTGTACAATTCTGGTCACCGCATCTCAAGAAAGATATAGTGGAACTGGAAAAGGTGCAGAAGAGAGCGACTAAAATGATTACTGGGCTGGGGCACCTCCCTTATGAGGATAGGCTAAGACATTTGGAGCTCTTTAGTCTGGAAAAAAGGCGCCTGAGGGGGGATATGATTGAGACGTACAAAATAATGTAGGGCATGAGTAAAGTGGATAGAGGGAAGCTCTTCTCCCTCTCACAAAATACCAGAACTAGGGGACATCCACTCAAATTGAGGTCTGGGAGAATGAGAACAGACAAAAGAAAACATTTTTTTCACCCAGCGTGTTGTCTATGGAACTCCCTGCCACAGAATGTGGTGATGGCATCTGGCCTGGATTCCTTCAAAAAGGGATTGGACAGATTCCTGGAGGAAAAGTCCATCACGGGTTACAAACCATGATGGAGATGTGTAATTCCCCAGGCTTAAAACCGGGGTACTTCAAGGGCCAGATGCAGGGGAGTGCTATCAGGAGACAGATATCTAGTCTCATGCGCTCCCAAACGCATCTGGTGGGGCCACTGTGAGATACAGGAAGCTGGACTAGATGGGCCTTTGGCCTGATCTAGCATGGCTCTTCTTATGTTCTTATGTTCTTATGTTGACTGTTCTTTCACTCTTGGCCACTTCTTGGGACTCGGGAAGTGAGTAAGAATAGAACCTCCTGGTCCAATGCTATTTTTGCTGGCTGTAAATCAGACCAAGCTGGTAGATCTGGCTGAGCTCTTTCAGAGGCCTGGGGTGGAGTGCTAGGGGCAAATACAGTGGTACCCCGACTTAATAGCAGCTCGACCTAAGAGCAATTTGACTTAAGAGCAGAAAACTGTTGGCATTTTAACTGTTGTCTTACAAATTTTAGATATGGTATGCTTGACTTACATTTTGTTCCATTTTTTCCATTTTTAACTTATTTTTTCAGTTTTTAGATAGGTACCCTGACTTAAGAGTAGTTCAATTTAAGAGCATGCCTTTGGAACGGATTTAATTTGTAAGTCGAGGTACCACTGTATATGCCAATATCACCTACACAGATCACACCAAGCCCCCAAATGCCCAGAAGTTTGAAAGGAGAGGAAATTAAAATTTATTTTATTTTTGTTATTTCTTTGTGACCAGCCATCCAATTCTAGTCTCAGTTTGGGGACTGGGAAAAGGGGAGGGTTTCCCTGACCTATTTTATGCACAAATAGGCAAAGCTTTTTTGAAAACAACAAAAAAGATTTTTTAAAAAAACCAATGGTGGAGAGAAGTAGTGAGGATTTCGGAAGGGGAGACGGCCCTGGGGGAGACTGCATGTGACTCACCAGTGGCATACTTCGCTCCCTCTTATGCTGGAATGACCACATATCCTAATACAGGGTTGTCCAATTTTGAACAGGCCGAGGTCTACTTTTTCCGGCCCAAAGTGCCTGAGGACTACTACACTAAAACCTCTACTTAGGAATTTTATCCATTCCTTCCGAGCACATGGTCATAAGTAAAAAAAAGTAAGTACAGCACCAGTTTCCCATAGGAATCCATTGAAAATCAATTAATTCATTATGGAGGGAATTCTCCGGGGGGGGGGAGAAGAAGGGAGATGTCACTGCACAAAGGAGATGGGCACACCTGCAACCCCACCTCTCACCTCTCTCCTCCCTCCACTCCGCACCAGCGACTCACCTGGTTACAAGACAGTGGCACACCGATCATCTGGCCGGTGGTGGAGGGGAACAGGGGAGTGCACCATGGTCTTGAACTGCCCCATTCAGCTGAGACAGTGGGCTGGGAGACCCAGAACTTTGCTGGGGCAGTGGTGGTCAATGGGATGGCAGAGGGAGGGGTGGATAATTTATCCCCTCACTTTTTTAAATTGATGGCCGGTGGGCTACTTTTGAACCCTTTGTGGGCTACCGGTAGCCCACGGTCTACCTGTTGGGCAGGCCTGTCCTAATAAATAAGCTGTCAACTTACCACGGCATTCTGAAGGGCTCGCTGGTATCCCGTTGGTCGATAATGCAGCCTTTCCGACCACTCCGTGTGGATGTCTCCCAGGTACAGTTCCTCCACTTCTTGGCTCCCCTGGTTCTGATGGAGAAACAATGGCTGCTGGTATTTCTCCACCCGCACAAGGCTCAGTTCGTGCATGGCAAAGCCAAGGCCTGCAGTGCAGTCTTGCTCCCCTTTGGCGCTCAGAAGCTCATACACCGCTCCGGGTGCCCACGCTCGCCCAGCTGGCAAGAACCGGCGGCAGCGTTCTCCCGACGTCTGGTTGATGCGAGCCACCGTTTCCCGCATGGCCCTCTGGCTGTGAAAGACAATGCCCACTTTGTGAAGGTGGTAGTCTGCTTCAGTTGCCCCCTGAGTGATCCAGGAGGCCTGCCGAAGCCGGATTTTGCCTTTGATGACCAGAGAGTAGGTTGGGTCCCGGCAGCCAGGATCCCGGTAATAGAACTGATAGGCTTTGAAGAGGCGGTTGGGGAAGAACATATAGGAACGGGTGAGAAATTCAGGTCCTGGCCGCACTTCACACCTGAAAGCAAGAAGGATGTTTTTAGTTACAACCATGGCTTCTGTGAACCATTTCCATTTTCTTTGACACTCATGCGATGTATACCTTTGGGTGCATGAAAGGCGCGAATTAATTGAAACAGGAATTTTGCTAACCAACAGTCTGGTTGGTTGTGTGTGTGCAGGGAGGAGGGGGGGAGAATTGTGAGACTTGGCAAAAGAGTTGGCAGAATGTCAACATAAAAGAAATTGTACCACTCTGACTCACTGTAAAGGTGACAGAGGGGCAAATTCAGGAACTTTCCCCCCATGTTTATGCAAAATAAAATTCAACACTCTGCACTGGTTCTAATGCAAATAAAGTGATCTTGTACAATGCAGGAAATGGGCAACACCAAGGAAGGACTGAAGGAGGACAAGGAATGGTCACATTACTAATAAAATAACTGTTGTGCAAGGAGAAATTGTGATTGCTGGACCTCTACTATGTTTAATCATTTTCTTTTCTTTTCAGAAGAAAAGCAGAATGTCAATTGCATTCATTGTCAAGAAACAGCAGGACAAGAGGAAGGAGCCTTTAATTATATACATATATAAAAATTACCACTGCTGGGATGACATTACTGCCGTAGCAATTTTGAGTAATTAAAGACTTCCTCCCTCCATTCCATGGCTGCCAGTGATTATGGAAAATGTTTCCTTAAAAAAAAAATCATCCCATGCTGATAATATCACCAATCTTTTGCAGACATCCACAAACAGGATTTCAGCAGCTAAATTTGAAACTGGAATGAACAATACAGCACATATTGTCCAACTATTTCCCAACTATTACTCAAAGCCCATATCTGCAAACAGACGCACAAGAGAGTGGCAATGCCTGCACGATTGCTTCTGCGTTGCTTTGTTCGCCTTACCCAGTTGAAATCCAATGACCTTCCAAATGGGGAGGCTGAAGAGCGGAAATTCTAGCACCATCCTGAAGGTGGCGCAATATATATTGGCACTGAGGCTCCCAACGTAGCTTTCCAGGGCTGAGCTGGTGGTCTGTGTGAGACATGCGGACATCCCATAGCTCTTTTCCAGATGTGTAAACTATAAAAGAAATGTCAGATGTTTCAGGCATAGATGTAAAGAGGCTCTCAAATCCAACATGTTGGCTAAAAGAAAGCATCCTGTTTCTCTGTAGCATTTACTAACAGGCACTCACTGTCTTTTCTGGTCTGTTTTGGACAGATTCCTGGAGGAAAAGTCCATCACAGGTTACAAGCCTTGATGGGGATGTGTAATCCCCAGGCTTAAAACCAGGGTACAGTAGGATCCCCATATCCACTGATTCATTATCCACTGATTCAGTTATCCACAGTTGGCAGAGGAAAAAAGTAAATAAATAATTCAGCAACTGCAAAGCAAGCTACTGTCACAAACAGCAGCTGTAAAGCAAGATACTGTAAAACAGAAACCATAAACCAAGCTACTGTAACAAACAGAAGATGTAAAGCAAGCTACTGTCACAATACAGCAGCCATAAAGCAAGCTCCTGTCACAAAACAGCAGTTTTGGGGGGGATTTTGGTGTTCTCTTTTATCCATGGTTTTCATTATCCACGGGAAGGTCTGGAACCAATCCCCAGCGGATACTGGGGTCCTACTGTACTTCAAGAGCCAGAAGCAGGGGAGTAGTATCAGGAGACAGCTATCTAGTGTTGTGCACTCCCAGACACATTTGGCAGGGCCACTGTGAGATACAGGAAGCTGGACTAGATGGACCTTTGGCCTGATCCAACATGGCTCTCCTTATGTTTCTTTATTCAGATTTTTTTTTTAGAATCCGTGCCAATTACTACATAGAAGTCCATGCCTTCTGATGACCACTTTAAAAGTTTACAAATTACCAATTGTGCCTTTCTCTTTTTGCAGTAAAGGAGAATTTGTGCCCATTTTATAGATGGAGAAAGTGGAGAGAAAAGGTTAAGAACCTGAAGTCAGCCTTCAAAACATATAAGGCATTCACCAGACAGTAACAGTTCTTTTTGTGTACTATTGTTGATCTGTTTTAAAGCAACAAACCTGTTTTGAAACTTTCAAACCTGTTTTGAAACTTGTTCTATAGTTTGTGCCCATTTCTTGAGAAACCAGCTCTGGCCACATTGATACATGCCCTAGTGACGTCCTGGCTAGACTACTGTAATGCGCTCTATGTGGGGCTACCAACGAAAAGTCTCAGGAAACTTCAACGGGTCCAAAATGCAGCAGCCAAATTGCTGACTGGGACAGGATACAGAGATCACATTACACCCCTCTTAAAGCAGCTCCACTGGCTGCCAATCAACTATCGGGCACAATTCAAGGTGCTTTGAACTACAAAGCACTGTAAGACCTGGGTCCAATCTATCTCAAAGATCGAATCCCACAGTATGAAGCATCTTGGGTGTTAAGGTCATCAGGAGAGGCCTTTCTCTCAATCCTGCCACCCTCACAGGTACATCACATGGGAACACATGAAAGGGCCTTCTTGACTGTGGTGCCCAGACTCTGGAACTCCCTCCCACTAGAGGCCAGGACTGCCCCATCTCTGATGTCTTTCCAGAAACAGGCAAAGACCTTTCTTTTCAGGCAAGCTCTCCCTGAATGATGGACTACCTATTATGCGTCTTTCATATGAATCTATAGGATCACATCGACTTTGTGTTTATAACCACTTATATAAAGTTGTGTGATTGCATTGACATTATGTTTTCAATGTTAGCTTCCATCACTCATAACTTTGCATGGAATTTTACTCTCCTTTTAATTGCTCGCGTTCTCGTGTAGCTTTAATGTAATGTTGTCTATTAATGCTGTAAGTTGATCTTCCTCAATTCCCTGTTCTCAATACTTGAACATGTTTTTTTTGTGTGTGTGTGTATGTGTGTGTGTGTGTGTGTGTTGAGTCATTACAGTCGTGACCGACTCTTCGTGACTCCATGGAGTTTTCTTGGCAGGAATACTGGAGTGGCTTGCCAGTTCCTACTCCTCTTACATCGTGGTCTCCCATCCAAGTACTAACCAGGGCCAACCCTGCTTAGCTTCTGAAATCAGGTGAGATCGGATGTGCTTAGGGCATCTAGGCAGCTTAATTGTACTTAATTGTATTATCCCTCTTTATTGTAAGCCATCTTGGATCCTTTTCCAAGGAGAAAGGCAGGGTAAAAATACTCTAAAATAAATAAATAAATAATGGCTTAGATATTACACCATATGAAGAGGCATGCAAGTACCATAAATGAATAGAATTTTTTTTTATTTATTAGACACAAAACCCCTTCACCAAGCAAACTAACTCAGTTGATGTTCAACCATTAAACTTAAAATTGCCCAATAAACATTCTGTTTTGACTTATAAGAATGCCAAGTTGCCCCATTTCCCAGTTATGCCACGGTTTTCTCAATTTTACTTCAGATGAATACTCCTCTCCGCCATTTACTGTGGTGGGGCAACGGCAGCCAAAACAGAAAAATTGACACACATGGGAACACTCAAGGTCTCCTGTTGCCCTTTTACAAGGACAGTAATCTTGTCACTTACCTCATTTCCTAGAGCCATGGATGTTATATGGGCGTAGGCAATGGGAGAAGAGGCAGCCAATTCAAGGTTTTTTAACAGGTCTTGTTAGCAGAGCTCAGTTTCAGATTTTGACCTCAAGTAAAGGTGGAGCTTTACCAATGAACAGCCATGACTTTGGCCTCAAAAACACCTTAATTTTGACACCTCTTTTTCCTGAAATCTGGTAGGCTATCCCTCACATTTTTCAGCCACTGCAGCTAACCCCCTGCTCCTGTTTTGTTTTCAAAACTCAAGGGGGTGTAATAAACAATAATGAGCTTGGGCTGGAGAAAGTGACATTTGTGTCCCTTCAAGCTTATATAAACCTTCTAGGGTGGTCTGGCCACAGCATGCAAGTCAGTTTTCTCTAGATTTCAATTCCCCCGTCTATATAATGAGAATAATAGTTCCCAGATCTGTGAAATCCCCACTTCCACATATTTACTGCTCTGGAACCCCCCACCCCTCCAATGGACAAGGATATAGCCTCCATCATGCTCAGCTCATGGGGACAACACCTCCTCTCCTCCCAGGACTGACAGGAGTCTTTGTTCAGACTATTGAAAGGGTGCCATCTTGGGGACCCCTCCCCAAAAGCATCACAAGTCACCACACAATTTTGATCATCATTTCCTTTTCTTAGCTTAAGGGAGGATAGTGACCAGTGTGAGTAAGGTTCAAGTGTTGAGTTTATCTTCAATTCTTCATTCTGTCCTCTGCCTTATAGATGTATCCTAAAACTATCATCTCTGTAAACTCTGTATCCTAAAAGCATCATCTCTCTGTATTTGTGCAAAGCACCCACACCTCTGCAGAGATGGGCTTCTAAACTGAATGGCAACAGGATCTGTCCAGAACACAAAAAGTGTACAGCAAATGTCAAACGGCATGCTAAGACATCTCAGATCTTAAAATACCTTGTTTTGCACATTTGTATTCAGCTTTTGAAACTCACTATTAAGATAGAGAGAACAATACATTAAGACATTAATGACTTTTAATCTTGCTAATGCAGATGGTAAAGTTTCACTGATCTTTAAGTTTGGTTGCATTAGGGAAAATGAACATATATGTAGTGAAGGTGCATGCGTTCCACTGCAACAAATTCTAACCAATCCTAAGTTTGTTCTTTATCTGTTTCGGTATGCTGAAGAGTATTTAAGACTGGACATTCCATACAGGAAGTTGTCCCTGTGTTCAGGCACCCCTTGTGCACAAGGTATTCTGAAAGGATCCTCTGAAAATAAATCTACATTCCTAGGAGTCTAGTTTGTCTGTCGTCCATTTTATAGTGATTCTCACTGAGAATCAGCTACATTCAAATGTGTGGTGACACCAGGGAAAGGGGGCTTACTTGACTCCATATTCTTGTCCATTGTCAATGGACAATGGACAAGATCTCATTCTTCTCAACGACACAATGAGATCCCTTCAGTGAAAGATTCCAAATAAGTCCATGAGGCCCTTCAGCTTGAAACAACAGGAAAATTCCTTTCCCCCACCCCTCAGGCAAGTTGTTATTTCTCCTTCAAAGTCAATGCAGCGTGTGTAAAATGGCCACCCAAATGGACAAAAACAAAGCAGCACTCATTCAAAGGTAGGTCAAGCTCTGAATAAACTAGATACTGTAGGTGAATCTTGTGCAAAACCAACACATTTTAGGCAAAACCTGATTCTTGTCAAAGCAAGAACCGGACCAAGGATACCAGGATATTCCTAGCCATCTTTGTCCACGAGGAACAGCATGTTGCTGAATGCTCTTCACCCTCATGTGTGAAGAAGACAAGAGTAGCAGAGCCTTGCTTGATAATGGTGGCAAATGCCGGCAAGGCAAGCTGGGCTTTTAGCATAAGCATTCACATAGTAGAACTGGAAAAGGTGCAGAAGACAGCGACTAAAATGATTACTGGACTGGGGCACCTCCCTTATGAGGAAAGGCTAAGACATTTGGAGCTCTTTAGTCTGGAAAAAAGGCGCCTGAGGGGGGATATGATTGAGACATACAAAATAATGCAGGGCATGAGTAAAGTGGATAGAGGGACGCTCTTCTCCCTCTCACAAAATACCAGAACTAGGGGACATACACTCAAAATGAGGGCTGGGAGAGTAAGAACAGACAAAAGAAAATATTTTTTCACCCAGCACGTTGTTAGTCTGTGGAACTCCCTGCCACAGGATGTGGTGATGGCATCTGGCCTGGATGCCTTCAAAAGGGGATTGGACAGATTCCTGGAGGAAAAGTCCATCACAGGTTACAAACCATGATGGAGATGTGTAATTTCC
Source organism: Phrynocephalus versicolor (assembly GCA_023846285.1). Taxonomy (NCBI): domain Eukaryota; kingdom Metazoa; phylum Chordata; class Lepidosauria; order Squamata; family Agamidae; genus Phrynocephalus; species Phrynocephalus versicolor. Next base: position 96,148,590 of record JAHTLZ010000129.1, read on the forward strand.
AGGCTTAAAACCGGGGTACTTCAAGGGCCAGATGCAGGGGAGTGGTATCAGGAGACAGATATCTAGTCTCATCCGCTCTCAGATGCATCTGGTGGAGCCACTGTGAGACACAGGAAGCTGGGCTAGATGGGCCTTTGGCCTGATCCAGCATGGAGCTTATGTTCTTATGTTCTAAACCTGCCTCCTTGAGGTACGTCAGTCACACTGTAACTGGGAGGGATGCTTCCCCATGGGCATGGTGGGAAGTTAAAACTAGGAGCTGGCTTGCAACTGCTAGATACCCATTCAGGGATCTCTGGCATCCTTACTAGTCTACAGTGAGCCCTGCTAGAAGCCCAACAGTTTGATGGTGGCGAGTGCCTAAAACAGCTCTAGAACGGCTATAAATCTAACCAAATGCATGCCTTCACTTTGCAGTAAAAGATGTCAGAAGGTGCACATTAATGGATGTGGATCGCTTACTGTTTACATCAGTGTAAACACACTCAAATCACTGCAGCTCTTCCAGGCCTCTATTGAAAATGGCTCCCCAGCCATGCACAAATTAACAGATTTCAGCCAAGGTGTGATGCTGTTCTTCTGAATGAATCTTTATTGTGTCGGTTTGGCAGTTGCATCAAGTCTGCATTGTTTTACATCACAGACACTCTGGGAAGCTCACTGCCAGGTTTTAGCACATTTAAAAAGAACAAGGAAAAGACCTTTCCCCTATTTTTCTTGAAACTGTACAAAGACTTGTACTTCTAGGATAAATAATCCGCTTTGTTTCACTCATGAGGGGAAGGCTTCCAAGATAGACTGGCTGAAGTGCGAAAGAAATGTTTATAAACATTCCAACTGGTCCCAGGACCATAAGAACATAAGAACATAAGAAGAGCCATGCTGGATCAGGCCAAAGGCCCATCTAGTCCAACTTCCTGTATCTCACAGTAGCCCCACCAAATGCGTCTGGGAGTGCATGAGACTAGATATCTGTCTCCTGATACCACTCCCCTGCATCTGGCCCTTGAAGTATCCCGGTTTTAAGCCTGGGGATTACACATCCCCATCATGGTTTATAACCTGTGATGGACTTTTCCTCCAGGAATCTGTCCAATCCCCTTTTGGAGGCATCCAGGCCAGATGCCATCACAACCGCCTGTGGCAGGGAGTTCCACAGACTAACAACACGCTGGGTAAAGTATTTTGTCTGTTCTCACTCTCTCAACCCTGTTCTCACTGGGACCGAAGTACCTCGGTGGGGCAGGCTCAGCTGGAAAGAGAGGAAAAGCTGAGGGTCAGGAACCATCAGATGCAGAACCAACAAAGTACGTAAGTCTATAGAGCAGGCAACTATACTAAGAAAGAGTAACCGAAAGGGAGGCAAAAGAAATGCAGATGGGAGGGAAAATGCGAAGAGGACTGGAGATTTTTGAAAGGAGAGCTAATAAGCACAGGAAATGAAAGATTCAAGAAAGGGAAGAGCAGTGCCAGGGCTTCAGGCTGGACAGCATGAAGCAACATCGGTTTGCTATGAGTGCCGCTACATGGCCAAATACCATGGCATTTGGTCCACTTATAAAACTGAAAGTATTTATTACTGACTGCGTGATGCAAAGTCTGAGTTGAATGGGTCCAGACATTTGTTTGCTCCCAAAGTGGCTTTTCTCTTCTCCTGCGGGTAGTGGTGGTGGTGGTGGTGGAGGGGTGGCAGGGCTTCTACTCATTCAAGACAGCAAGATCTGAATGAGCTTCCCCCCATGCAGTTATAGTCTGCACCCAGAAAAAAAGTATCCTCATTCATGACGATGCCCCCTCAAACACGCACGCATGCACCACACATTGGTATTGTGATTTTAAAATGCCAAGCTGAGCTTGAGAAGCAATGGTGGTGGACTTCTGAGCTAGATTTCATCTAGTGAGTGGGAATACTGCAGGAGTAGAGAGTAATGAAAATGGAAAAGCTAAAGGGCTTACCCATAAACATGTCATACTTGTTATGTGAAGAACAACTGTATGTTCTCGCACAAACAGAGCCAAATTGCGCAAGAAACACAAATCATGCTTTACGGCAAATACTGCAGATTGTAGGCTAAACCAGATAGTGCAGTTTGCACTAAGGGGGCGGTATATAATATAATATAATATAATATAATATAATATAATATAATATAATATAATATAATATAATATAATATAATATAATATAATAAATTCCCAGCAAGTTGCATGTACTTTTCAGGATCAAAAGCATCAACAGAGTTTATATCTCTTCAGCAACTAACCATCCTTTCTTTGCTTGTTATCTGTCTCCTATCTGCTTTGCATCTCCAAGGAGAAGAATACTAGTTTCAGACACTTATGTAAACTGTGAAGACTGAGAGAAAGAAAAGAAAAACAGCACAAATTTCTGTCTCTTACAGAGCTTGAACATCCCTTCCTTCTATTTTGTTAAAGTAATCTGAATTGCCAACTATAGAGAATTAGCTGATGCTGGTTTTACCCCCAAGGCCAAGAATAAAAAATAACCAGAAACTTTCATTTCAGCAAACTGCTGATTTAGGAAGAATTTTAGTCAATTGCATGCTCCTCGATCTCTCTATTCACAGTAAAGGGTTTTTTTTTTTTTTTTTGAAGGAAACTAGCAGAGGAGAGTAGTCGAAGTAGAGGCATCCTAGTTGTTTTCTTAGGCCAGCCTTTGTAGGCTCTGACAAATACTTGGGAAAAGCCAAAGCTTTTCTTAATTTTTTTTCTTAATGAGTCCTCATTGTGAATTAAGAACTAGCAGTTCCCTATGAAATACAATACAGTACTGAACTTAAAAAAAAAAATCAAAACATTAAAATGACGCTTCTAGATTTCACCACATGGGGGCAGATTTTGATGAAACTCCAGTCAAAATTGATCCGAAAAAGGAACAGTGATACAGTATAACTTTTAAAAAATTGCATCTAAAGTGAGCACAATATAGAGCCCAGAATTTAAAGCCCTTTCACTGGTGAGCTTTTGAAGAATTTTTTCTTTCTGATCTTTCTGGAGCAAATGTGAGTCTTTTATAAGATTCTTATATATAACAACCACACAGCTCTAAAAAGTTTTGCCCAGATGCAAAGCATAAAGGAGCAAACTGAGCTGCCTAGTCACTAAAAAAGTACATGGTAGATGTCTTTCTCTAGAATCATAGAATAGAGAAGTTGGAAGGGGTTTATGAGGCCATTATGTCCAACCCCCTGCTGTATTCAGGAATACAAATACAATACTGCATTTAAAATATTCAGTTCTTTATGAAAATCCTTTTTGTCAGTGAGAGTGTAAACAAACACAAAACAGGTCTAAAACTTGTATTTTATATCACAAAATAGTTGTTGTCAAACCCACAAAGGTTTTAGATTGTGTGTGTAGTTGAGTCTAGTGCCTGCTGTTCATTGTTCTATTATTCCAACCCAATTCTATGTGCAATGACCACCTATGCTTTTCTGTTGCTCTATACAGTACTGCATTGTTACCATTTAAACTCTAAAGAATAGGTCAGTAGGTTGGAGCACACAGCTGCAGAGCTGGGCGCCAAGAGTTTGAACACCAACCAGGACGGTTACTTCACGTCCCTCCCATCGTGGTTCGCGGTCCCGCTTGGGACCAGTACAAGAAAATGTTACTCCATGTCCATTGTGTGACGGTGGAATCTCATCCCAGCCACACCCCCTGAACTGGGATTTAAGCTTGATGAACCATACCTCTCCCTGACCTTGGGAATTCTCTTGTCTCAGTTCCTGTTTCGAGACAAGTGCCCATGAAGTAAGGCTCATCACGCAACGTGTGCATTATCCATCTAGTGGCAGGAGTGCGAAGTTGCATTCTCCAGTACTATTCCAATGGCATAAACAATGCATTGCAGAGAGGGAAGAAGGCATAAAACCTCAAACTTTACTGCTTAACGCATGTAAGGCAAAGTTATGGAGAATCAAAATATCGAAAAACGGAAGGTTGGACCAAAAAAAGGGAAAACGAAGGCAGGGAAGTACAGATGTTGTCACGAAACAAGGATGTGAAGTAACAGTCGTAACACTACCATCAATCATGCCCGTGGGTAAACGGAAACAGGGACAGAACCGGGACAAGACCAAAAGACCACAAACGACATTATCATGAAACAAACGTAATCTCGGGGCCAGTCAAGATCACTTGGAGTGTTGTGGCTTATGAGGTCACATACCCTGCCAACTTTGCAACCCCAGAACACCGCCAGAAAAAGAGCTTCAAAGAGGACCTCTGAGTATTTGGTACCTAGAAACCCCAGGGAGTGTTGCTATACCTCAGAAGCAACTTGACAGTAGATTAAGCGCTTGGGAGTGGGACTGAAGTACTGAGGCCACCACCAAAAGGTATGGCCAGCTGGGACAGAACATGGGGCAGAAGGCTCCTTGTGGAACCATCTCTAGAAGAGATCTCACTGCTCCTTTGCTCATGCTTTTTGGCAGGCCGGCAAGACTTTCATTTTGACAGGTCTGCAATGGTTTTAACTTTCAGTTAACTTTACGGTCCTTAGTCTCCACACTAGCTTTACTGTTACTATTTTTGCTGTTTTGGGATTGTTTCATCATCATGACCCATTTTTGGGGCCCTTGGAGAGACTGAATAGCAGCATAAAGATAATAATTTAAATTAGCCATTCTTAATCAGCCATATGGTCCCCTGGCAGTCCCTGGCATATTTGTTGTTCAGTCGTTCAGTCGTGTCCGACTCTTCGTGACCCCATGGACCAGAGCTTGCCAGGCCTTCCTATCTTCTACTGCCTCCTGGAGTTTGGTTAAATCCATATTGGTTGCATCAATGACACCATCCAACCATCTCATTCTCTGCCGTCCTCTTTTCCTTTTGCCTTCAATCTTTCCCAACATCAGGGACTTTTCCAAGGAGTCCTATCTCCTCGTGAGGTGGCCAAAGTACTAGAGCTTCAGCTTCAAAATCTGTCCTTCTAGTGAACATTCGGGGTTGATTTCTTTCAGGATGGATAGGTTGGATCTCCTTGCAGTCCAGGGGACTCTCAAGACTCTCCTCCAGCACCACAGCTCAAAAGCATCAATTCTGCGATGATCAGCCTTCTTTATAGTCCAGCTTTCACTTCCATACATCACTACTGGAAAAACCATAGCTTTGACTATCCTGACCTTAGTTGGCAAAGTGATGTCTCTGCTCTTTAGGATGCTACCTAGGTTTGCCATTGCTTTCCCCCCAAGAAGCAGACATCTTTTAATTTCGTTGCTGCAGTTTCACTTTCCTAATCTGTGCAAATATCCCTCTGGAGAGAAAAAACTAAGCCAAATGCTGTATTAAGTGAAGCATCAGAAGACAGTGAATGAGTTAAATTTGTTGCCCTTCTGTTCCAAAATGCCCCTTCCAAAGGTTCTTCCTCATCCTAAAACGTTATTCATTTATTTAATTTCTTTACTGCCCATCTGACAGCAAGCTTCAATGAGGCTCCCAAATCAAACATACATATATCACATTCTTGGGCCCTGGAATAGCCCACAGATTTCTGTTTGTACACCAGGAGTTGCTGAGAGCAACAACTCTGGGTATTTATGGTAGCTAATTATATTGAGCTTTATCCAATCCGGACTTCACAGGATGGCTGGGATGGTTGACCCACAGCAGACAAGTGTAGTGAAGTTAGTGTGACCTCTGGTATGATGGAATCATACAGAGAGCTTTCTGAAGTGTCCATCTTGGAGGTGATGTGTTATGTGTGGGAAGTTGTGTATTAACTCTCTGGAAGTTGAATCATGGCTACTGGACTTCTTTTTTTGAGAGGTAGAAACCTTTCGCTGTTCATCCAAGCAGCTTCATCGGTCTGAATACAGCTAGTGCAAGTACTCCATCTTATAGTCAGCTTTGACCTCTTGTCACCCTGGTCTGAATTAGGCTCATAAGATGAACAATAGCCTGAATAGGCTTGTTAGAGAGACAACAGTATCCATACCCTTAAGGTGAACAATGGCCTGAGGTGCTGAAACCCATCATGAATTTAAAAAAATTAAAAGTTAAATTTTAAAACTTTAAAAATTTAAAAGTTAAATTTAAAAAAATTAAAATCTTTGAAAGAGTGCCCTTTGTCCTTCAAATGGAGGTGTACTGCTGATTCTGGTCCTGAGCTGTTACCCCTCCTATGTTTCAAAGACGAAGATGTACACATATTAGACAAAGAAGAGAGGTGGTTTGAGAGAGGAGGGAAGCCATTCATGCAAGCATTGAAAACCCCTCCCTCAACAGAAGTGGTGGGCTCCGGCATAGTCTATCTGCTACTTATCGGGCTGTGCTTTCCAAAGTACCCAGACAAATCAAAAAGCCTTCACCACCAAGGCCATAGCTAACGACCCATTCTTGATGGGTTTCAGCACCTTAGGCCATTGTTCACCTTAAGGCTATGGATACCATTGTCTCCCTAATGAGCCTATTCAGTCTACTGTTCATCTTATGAGCCTAATTCAAACCAGGGTGACAAGAGGTCAAAGCTGACTATAAGATGGAGTACTTGCACTAGCTGTATTCCGACCGATGAAGCTGTTTGATCTTTCAAAATAGAAGTCCAGTAGCCATGACTCAACTTCCAGATAAACTCACCTGGATGACTGAGAATCTTCACAGACATTGTGTATTAACTGGCATATTAAGGAGAGATGGTGAATACAGGTGGGCACGAAGCAGAAAACCAATGGTTCAGTGGTTCTGTTTCGGGGCCACCCTTGGTTCGGTTTGGTTCGTACAAATTTTTAAGACAAAAATTAGTACAAACCGAACCGAGTCGAACTGGTTCGTTTTACCTGGATGGCAACGGCAACGATCCCAGCAGCAGCCACAGTGGTGGTGGCAGCCTGGAAGGCCCTGGCAGTGGCCGGGCCGGATGGCAGGAGGCCTTGCTGGGCAGTGGGAAGCCTCACCACTGCCTCCAGAGCCCTGGCCGCAGCCGTGCCGGGCATGGGTGGACTGCCCTGCCACTGCCTCTGGAGACCCAGCAGCGGCCGCGCCGGGCAGCAGAAGGCCTCACTGCCACCTCCAGAGCTCCAGCCATGGCTGTACCAGGGGGCAGTGGACAGCCCCGCCTCCGCAGGCCCAGCAGGTTTTATTTTATTTTGTTTTATTTTATTTTATTTTATTAATTTTTACAGCGCTGACCATGTGGCCCCATGGGCTGGATTGGAGCTTTTTATATTTTATTTTTTATGTGTTATTTTATTTTTATTTTTTAAAGTCTCTGACGCCAGGGCTTTTTCCCCCACAGCTGAGAGGCGCTAGCTGCTGCGCGCCCCGGTTTTATTTTTTTATTTTTTTTTATCCTGGTCTGTTGGCTTGTGGGCTGAACCAGCTTGCCCACGGGGCAGACCAGCTGGCTTGCGGGCCGGACCAGTTGGTCCATGGGCTGGAGGAACTTTTTAATTTTTATTTTATTTTTTTTAAGTCCCCAATGCAGGGCTTTTCCCCCTCCTGGCCCACTGACGGAGTTCTAGGCAAAGAGGCTGGTGGCAACAAGGTAGGAGAAAGGGGAAACGAAAAATGAAACGAAACAAAACGGAAATTTCCACTTCGTTTCATTTTGGATTGTTATTTGTTTCATTAGCTAATGAAACAAATAACGAATAATGAAACAAATTAAAAATTTGTTTCGTGCCCATCTTGAATGGCAAAAATACTGGCTGCAATCTTTCTCAATAAAAAAAATAAGCCATATGAGATAAACGCATTATGTATTATGTTCAGCCACAACATGGGTAGGCATGTCTTAAAATGTCTGGCCGCAAGTTAGCAACAGAGAAATGGCAGTATAACAGAAACAGGGTGTGTTCACACTGAAGCCATGTCTTGAGTGTAATGAATCATTATCTTGCTTGCAATGCAATTTTATACATATCTATTTGGAAGCCAGTCCCTCTGAGTTCAATGAAATCTACAGGCAGGTTAATGTTTAGAACAGGTTTGGGAATCAGTGGCTATCCATATTATCTTTTCTATCAGCCACACCTGCTTGGGTGATGGGAACAGCACTGCCTCAACCACAGCAAGGCCGCATGATCTTTATTCTTTATATACTGTGTATGCTAAATACAGTGGACCCTCGTATAACAAATGGTTTGTATAACATACAAACTTTACAACATAAAAAATTCCGGAGATAGGGGAAATTTGCTTAACAGAATTGCCCATGGGGCGAATCCGTACAACATAAAAATGGTCACGATTAGGGATTACTCTGTTTTCAATGCATTCCTATGGGAAATTTTTATAAAGGAAAAATTGCTTAACATAATTTCATTTGGAACAAATTGATTCCTTTATACAAGGTACCATTGTATAATAACTCGGAGATAAGTTCCATTCATCAACTCAATTACCGTACATTTAATGCTGAGATGATATGGTGAAGAAGCTACACTGTCAAGAAATGCAACTGTCTTCCCCTTCCCTAGAAAAATCACCATCATAACTTTCTGCAGTCACACACTTCCCTCTGCAAAGATTTTTAGCCAAAGGGTGCAATTTTGGCACATCTATTAAGGACTAAGGACTAGCCTATTATTTGGAACAGTTGCCACTCAACATATACAGACACAACAGAATGACAAATACCCTTGAAGGAATAAAGCTACAAATTGCAAGGGCTGAAGCAAAGGTATAACTATCTCTTCTTCACCGGATTACGCCGCACAATTATAACCGTTGCTCCACATGGAGCTTTTAAAGTAAGCAAAACAGTCCGTTCTGAAGTTAAATTATGTATATTTTCCTTTCAAGCCTATGGAAGACATATGTCGTACTGGCATATCCAAGATGGACGGCTATACATTAGTGGCTGTTGTGGTCTCTTAAAACAGTGATACATAAGCCCCCTTTTTTCCCTTCCTTTTCTGGAGCTTTGCGAAACATGCCTCTATTAAATCAGATTGTAAAAAGTATTTGTAATGTCTAAATAATTAGTTCTGATCTCAGAAGCAAACGGACCACCTACCTCAGAACAGTAACAAAAAAAATTAGGCCCTTTCCTCGAGAGACACAAAACAGGGGTGCTGGCAGGAGTTAAAGGCACGGCAGGAGGAATTATTAGAGGGTTAGGAGAGGTTTGTGTTATGAAGCGAGATAAAAGCAGCCCAATATGTAAAGTCTGGCTGCCCGACAAGTGTGTGGTGTGGAAATGATAAAAACCAATAAGTATTCAAAGGCTACGTTCATCCAAGAGTGGGAATTTTTATGTGGTCAGAAGAAAGTGACAGTTCTGGCAGCCTAGAATTAAGAAAGGCAATAATGAGTAGTCCGCTGATTTGGCTTTTGAGTGGATTTTGTTCCTTTGGTAGTTTGGACCAAAACACACAACCACATAAACACTGCAGAGGACTCAAACCTGTCTCAGCAAGTAAGGACAAGATGTTCGGTGCTACGGGCCTTATTGATGGACTGGTTATGCCAAGACTGTGTTTTCTTCTTTCCATGCATTGTAGTTTGTCACTCCCACTGAATATTTACTTAATGCTTTCCTAGTGAGATGTTTCCCAAAAGGACTGAAGGGTTTTAATTTGTGCCTCAAGCATGCCTACATGTAAGTCATACATCGGTTTTATGGCTCCAACAGTAGAAAAGCTATGGCAGAGGGAACCAACAAATCCACATCAAATCACCGTTCTGTCTTGCCTGGTTTGTTCACTTTGACTGATAGTGGCTGGGACCTTATGTAAAGATCTTTCTTATCACCAGATCTTTCTTATCACCAGGGGCGTATCTAGGGAGGGACAGAAGGGTACATCTGCCCTGGGCGCAGCAATCAGGGGGTGCCTGGAGGGGGAGCAGAAGGAAGAAGCCATGCATCTTCCTGCCGCCCAGCAGTTCTTCTTTCCCTAAGGCTTGGCGATGGTACCCCCCCTCCTCTTCCTCCTCTGCCACTCGCACGGCCACACAGGCAGGCAGAAGCGTGGTGGCTGTGGCACCCTCCTCCTCCTCTTCCTCGCCTTGGTGGGAGAGGTGTGAGGTGCACGCGCTACCGCATGCGCGCACACACACATGCACCCATCCGCTCATCTGCCCGTACGGACGCACCCACCCCACGCCCGCAGGGTTCGGCCCCCCATTGCTGGATGGGTGTGATTTATTTATTTATTTATTTTAAAACTTATCTACCGCCCGTCTTCCCAAAGGAAGGGAAGGATGTGGGGAAGGATGTGGGGGGGGCACCAGGAACGGTGCAAAAAACGAACGTTGTTCCCAGGCGCTCCAAATTCTGGCTACACCTTTGTCTTTTCACAGAGAATCAGAGCTGAGAAAGGTTTAACCAGCACAGAAAGGGAATCTTGCACAGTCCAAAAGCATTTGATGCTATCATGACCAAAGCCGCCTTAGAAGGAAAAATGTGTGCTCGAAAAGCTATTCAACTGAGACATGCCCCAGCCCCAGATATAGAAACCAATATAAAGGAGAAAGGGTGGCATGTTTAATGTTGATTCTCCACTTGCTGTGAAGGGGAGGAAATGCTTCCTCAGTCGAAGCATGAAGTTGGCTTTGACTCAATTACGCAGGGCCTTTTTCAGTTGCAACAAAGGGAGGGAATGTTTGTTAGGGTGTGGTTTCTTTTTGAGATAGCTTGAAATTTCAACCTACTGTTTTGCCTGCCAACCAGGCTACCGTTTGATGCAGACCAGTTCCCTCGAATGCCACCGACAGACTCCCAAATTAAAGCTGATGTTCAACCTGCCCGCTGCGTAATCTAATAAGAGAGCGTCTGGTCCTTCAAATTACAACAAAGTTTAGGTCTTCCTCGCCCCAAATACAAAATGTCATTTAGATTTTTTTTCACTTATCTTATCCAGGTGGTTTAATTTGCTCCCCACTCCCACCAAGTGGCAGGGGGAGAGAAGCCAAGCTTCATTCAAGAACAGAAAAATAAAAAGTCTATTTCATATTGAGCAAAATAGCCTGGAGAATAAACAATCATAACAAGCTTGCCAGCATTCCACATCAAGCACTCCACATTCCAGTTCCCGCACAGAGAAGAAAAAACATCAGTAGGTCATTGGACTGTATAGCTTCAGATGTCTATCTGTTTCAATGCAGATTTTAATGGATTTCAAATCATTCTCCTGTTTAAAGAACATTTAAATCCCACTCACCTCAGTGTTGCAATGCAATGGGTGTTGGGAAGGTTAAAGGTGGGGCGTTCATGCACCTTAGGCCATTGTCTACCTAATGAGCCTGCTGCCCACCTAACACGCCTATCCAGGCCATTGTTCATCATATGAGCCTATTTCAGACCAGAGTGCCACGAGGCTAAAGTGAACTCTAAAATGGAGGACTCGCAACTACGATAGCTTTCCTCAGACTGACGAAGCTGTTTGGATGAGCAGCAAAACCTTTCACTCTCTCAGGAAAAGAAGTCCAGTTGCCATGACTCAACTTCCGGATAAACTCACCTGGATGACTGAGAATCTTCACAGACACTCACTTCAGCATTTGATGTTACAAAAACACACATTGACTGAAACCCAGTAGGAAGTCACAGCCAGAGTAAACCTATTGAATCAGTGGAGATTTCTCCACTAGTCCATAAGTTCCACTGACTCAATGGGCCTGCTTTGTGACTCAGAACTGGATTTCAACCATCCTGCATGTGAAAAATCAATCCTTCTATAGAGGAATTGGAGCATTTGTTTACTCACTCATGTTTTCAGATTCTACTTAGCAGAATATAGGAAGAAGCCCAGTAAGAGATCAAGCCCTTGGGCTAGCTGTTATAGCGTTCTCTTAAAATAATGTTTAACACCAGAAGCAGAAAGCAACATGGAGCTACAAGGGTGGCACGTTCCCAACTTCCTTCAACGTGCTTTTGGTGTAGAGATGGGCACGACTCAGAAAAATTGTTCGTTTTCGTTTTCGTTTTCGTCTAGGGGTCCGTTTCGGCTCGTTTCCGTTTTCGTGAGCTAATTTCAAAATTTTTCGTTTTCGTTTCGTTACGTAATGAAAACACGAAAATGAAAAATTTTTCGTTTCTTCCCATTTAGCTCCATTAAGTGCTTCCCCAGTAACGAAAAACGAAAATTGGCTCAAAATTAGTCGTTTTGTTTCCGTTTCCGTTCCAGTTCTGAGCCGTTTTTCGTTTTTTGTTTCGTTACGTAACGGAAACGAAAAACGAAAATGAAAACGAAAATACCGCTAAGTCGTGCCCATCTCTATTTTGGTGGCAGATTTTTAAATCAGATTTTTCTGTGGCATGCTAGGGGATGGTGCAAAATAAACAAATAGATGGATTGAGAAGCTGCAAAACATCACCCCGAAGGGATTCAGTAGAAAATCTCCCTTGGCGATGCAATGAATTAAGATTGGGATCCTGGGCACATAAAGATTAACTATGCACCAAACCACAGGCCCTTAACCCATTAAAAGAAACGTGCTAAATATGCTTCCAACCATATCATCGTCTCTAAATGTAGGAGTTAGGGGTGGGAAGTTGGTCAAGACCACAGAAGGCAGGCTAGCCTGAGACATTTTAGTACAGGGGTACGTTGTATAAAGGAATTAATTTGTTCCAAATGAAATTATGTTAAGCATTTTTTTCTTTATACAAATTTCCCATAGGAATGCATTGAAAACAGAGTAATCCCTAATCACAACCATTTTATGTTGTACAGATTCGCCCCATAGACTATTCTGTTAAGCAAATTCCCCCTATCTCTGGAATTCTTTTATGTTGTACAGATTTTATGTTATACAAACCGTTTGTTTTACGAGGGTCCACTGTATCTGGGACAGATGGACAAACGGCATCTGATGATTTCCCAATTCAATGTGCACTACAACCTATGTCTGTCAAGCCATTTTAGCATGTGAGGGAGAAAACATCATGAGCTCCTATCCTGCTTCCTTGGGGGCTTACTTTGGTTTTATTCTATTTAATTCATCCATCCCATTTGGCCCCCAACAACCATGACAACATGGAAATACAAAACAAAACACAACATGAAAACAAACACCCACACTAAATGCTAAAGTGGAAACCCACAGGCATTTTTTGCTATGCACTTTATCAACAGGATCAACCCAGCCACTCCTGACAGAAAAAAAAAATCAATTTCAAAAAGCAACTTCCTGACAATCATCGTCATCAGACTTACTGTTCTTGTTATGTGCAGTGTTTATTTTGTTTTAAGAAGTTTTAAGTCACCCTTCTGAATGCTAAGAATGCTGGACTTTGTCAATTTACAAGACATGTATCTGTAAAACAAATGAACGTTTTAAGTTTCAGCTGATCCCTTTGGGTGTCCATGTTGCTCCGTAGTTCTGTAACAGTGGGCTGATCCTTTTGCTAAAAAACAATAATAAAAAACCAAGGACAGTTATGAAGTCTATTTAACGCCTTCTATTTCACCGAGTTTGGAAAATGAGCAAGAAAACACTCCCCACACACGTAAAGATCCAGTTGTTTCTAATGCTGAGAGTGGAAGCTGAAGGCAAATTATATGTATGTATGCATTTATGTGAGTATGTATGCAGCACAATTTGTGTACACGGAACTTTAAGGAGCACAGCAATACAAGTCGCTGCCCCAAGTACCTCATGAACTTCTGAAATTTGACATACGGAAACATGGAAAAGACAAGCAGAGAAGTAGAGACAGGGAGAAGCAATACGTGTTTTTTCCAGCTGCAGGCTTTTACACTTTGAGAGTTTAGAGCAGTGGTTCGCAACCTTCCTAATGCCACAACCCTTTAATATAGTTCCTCATGTTGTGGTGACCCCTTGCCCTGCTAGGAAGAGGCCACAAGCCCCCTTTGGCAGGCCATTGCCGCAGGTGCCCTAGAGAACTTCCCTTTACAGGCACCCTCAGCCAATCGCAGCCTCTAGTTCCACTGACTGACATCCCCTCCAACCTATCAAGCTGTAACTCACTCTTTCCCCTTTCCTCCCCATCCTCCTCCAGAGTCCAGACCCAAGCCGTTTGTGCCTTTTTCTTCACTGGCTCATGACAACCCCCGTGAAATGGTCGTTCGACTTCCCAAAGGGGTCCCAACCCCCCAGGTTGGGAACCACTGGTTTAGAGTGAGCGATGGAATCTCCCAGAATGCAGAGAGCAATTTACTTCAGTATTTGGGGGGCGCTGCAGAAAAGGCCCTTTTTTGTATGCCTGCCTTTGATTTGCTGCCCTAAAAAAAGAGTAAGGGCCAAGTCTCTCTGTTGCTGATCTTAATGTGTGCACAAACGGAAATGTTCAGAACTGGCTCTTCAAACAACTTGGCTGCAGGAGACGCAAAGCTTTTAAAGAAAACAAGGGATTGGAAACAGATGAGTAAGCACTGGTTACAGGAGATGATTCATATGATTAATTTAATCTCCTTGTCCCAACCACAGTCAGGTGGAGGTAAACCCAAGTTACAGCCATGTTTAAAGTGTTCAAACACAAAAGACACATTTCATGAATACAACCTGGGTGTCACTAGAGTAGAGATAACTGAGGCAAAGCCTGACTTCCACAGAGTGAACCATAGCTGGCAGAGCAGATTGTAAACACACATTCATCTCCATGTTCACTTTAGCTTCCCCCAGTTTAGTGCTGTAGCGTGACCAACTTTTGGGATTGGGGAAAAAAAGCATCCTCTTTTTTATCTATTTTACCCCACAGAAGGTATTTTTGTTCCATTTTAGCTTACATTACTGAAACAAACATAATACCCTGTTTCCCCGAAAATAAGACCTCCCCCAAAAATAAGCCCTAGCAGGATTTCTATGCATTTGTTAAATATAAGCCCTACCCTGATAATAAAACCTAGTGATGGGTGTGGTTATGGTTGTGTGCAGGGCTGACATTCAAGCATATTATACTTAATAAAAGTAAGACATCCCCTGAAAATAAGCCCTAGTGTGTCTTCTTGAGAAAAAATAAATATAAGACAGTGTCTTATTTTCGGGGAAACACGGTAGCTAAGATTCCTCCTTAGTTTCATTGCTACTCAGCTAAACTGGACTGTTCCAGAGAGCCTTTTGTTTGTACAACTGACATTTTTTAAATATATATATATATATATAGAATTAATAGATCTGGCTTTAATAAATATTTTAAATCTGTTCAACTTTGTGAGTTTTTTTAAAAAAATCTGTTTTTAATTTTATTTTATTGGTCAACCATTTTGCCAGTCCTGCTGAGCAGGAAATTGATAAACAAATGTTTTAAATAAAGTAAATAAAGGAGACCATGCTCGGTTTATGGCATTGGGACATTGTCTGGGAGAAACATTGTTTTCTGGTTTGAAATTTCCCAAAACCAACCTCGCTGCTTCTAACCATTTTGAACGTTGCAATCCTGCAGGGAGACACCAGACCCACGGAAGACAACCTGGAATTTTGAAATCAGGCCCTGCTAATCTCAAGTCATTAACTTCTGTGGGAGCTGAATACATATCTGCACTATGTCTCCTTGAAATCCAAATACTCATCTATCATTGACAAATTTCAAGTCTCACTAGGGAGTCCAGTAAAGAATGACGGAGTTGTACCATATTTCCACGATGATGGATGGAAAACCTACAGACACACACACACACACACACACACACACACTACATAATAGCAATAACAAATCTCATTTCTCTGAATACTAAGTTACAGCTTGCCGATTTTTGGTCCCTTGGTTATTGAGCAACCACAATTTCTTGGAAATGTCACCAAGAACGTGGTCAAAATTCAATCTAAGCTTTCATTAAAGTATTGAAAATTCCAATGCACTGCATCAATATTCTTTGATGCACTCCAGACTGCCTCGATCTGAAGGAATCCATAGGGTTGCTTGATGCTTTGGGGTTTATGTCTGAAAGCAGCTTACCCAACCTGGGTTAATATCAACAGTTGTGCATAATTATTTCATGTGGCCAAGGTTGTAACAAGACAAGGCTGAACAAACAGTTTACGTTTAATAAGCAAATGCTATTGATGTTTAATTGGGGCTGTATGTTTTTTAAAAACCAGTGTACAGTATTCTATCTGACAGAGAAAAAAAGTCAAAAATTAATGTACTCCTTATGGATCCTATGACGTGAAACAGCTCTCTAATGATAGCTTATGGATTGTACAAAATATAGGGGTACAGATAAAAACAGGATTCAGATAAAATACACTGGGAACGATGCAAATATATTGTGGTTACTATATTTTCTCCACAAGTGCAGACTGATGAGTAAGGAGATTTTCAAAAGCCAGAAATTGTTAGGAAGAAATCCAGTGCTGGAGCACTGCTCTTAGGGAGGCTGTATCTGGCAGAACAAAGTTTGGAAGGCAGAGACTTTTTCCCAATTTCTTCCAAAGTCTAGTTGATATCAAATCTACTGAGCTCATTCTTCGAGTGTCTAGACAGCTATAAAGCCCAAATGACCCATCCATGTGGTACCATCTGTCAGGTTAGTGATGATGATGATCCATGACATTTTGACTGATGCGGCGGCCAGGAAAGCCAATGTGATTCTTGGTTGCATCAACAGAACCATAGTGTCTAGATCAAGGGAAGTGATAGTACCACTCTATTCTGCTCTGGTTAGACCCCAACTGGAGTACTGTGTCCAGTTCTGTGCGCCTCAATTTAAAAAGGATGTTGACAACCTCGAGTGGGTACAGAGGAGGGCAACCAGGTTCTGTTCAGTTCGTTCCAATTTCATCACAATTTTCGTTATTTGTTTCGTTACATAACGAAACGAATAATGAATAATGGAACAATTTTTTTTCGTTTCATGCCCATCTCTAATCCCTACTTTCAATTCTAAGTAGAGGCAAGTTTTAATGAATCACCCCACCCCACCCACTTTCCTTTGGGGACAAGTGGCCCTTTGGAACACAAGTGGCATATCATAGTTCTGAATAGCACTGCCATAAATACAGTCCCCTGCTTGTAGTAAACCAGCCCTTCATGAGACAGCTAACATTAGAGCTGCTTGCTAGAGATGGGCACAATTCAGAGAGCCTCACAGCGCAGTGGTTAAACTGCTGTACTGTAGCCAAAACTCTGCTAACTACTGAGGGGTTCAAGCTCAGGTAGCCAGCTAGAGGTTCACTCAGCCATCTATCCCTTCCAAGTTCAACAAACTGAGGACCCAGTTCCAGGTCAGGGTGAGGGGAAAATGTGTACCCTGTAACTGAATTGTAAACGGCCCAGAGAGTGCTTTAATCACTGTGGGATGTTATATAAACAGCTTTCCTCTCCTTTGCTTAGCCTGGGCCATTCACTGGCCCAACAAGTGTCCTACAGGTTGGCACCCCTGCATACACACACACACACACACACACACACACACACACACACACACACACA
>JAHTLZ010000129.1:96165901-96184644 GCA_023846285.1 Phrynocephalus versicolor
CACACACACACACACACACACACACACACACACACACACACACACACCAGCAGATGCCCATTCAGAAGCAGTACCCCGAGCACTGCCTCTGCGTGGACCCTGCTGGAGGAGAAAGACTTGGAAGCACCTAATACCTGTCTGCCCAATTAATGAACCAGGAAAACCCCTGACTTGGCAGTTTGTGCCCATCTCTACTGCTTACATATAGAGCAGTGGTTCCCAGCCTGGGGGTCAGGACCCCATTGGGGGTCGAATGACCATTTCACAGGGGTCGCCACGAGCCAGTGAAGAAAAAGGCACAAACGGCTTGGGTCTGTAAGAAGAGGGGGAGGAAGGGGAGGAGAGTGGGTTACAGCTTGATAGGTTGGAGGGGATGTCAGTCAATGGCACCGGAGACTGCAATTGGCTGAGGGTGCCTGTAGAGGAAAGCTCTCTATGGCCCCTGTGGCAGTGGCCTGCCAAAGGGTGCTTGTGGCCTCTTCCAAGCAGGGCAAGGGGGTCACCACAACATGAAGAACTGTATTAAAGGGTCGCGGCATTAGGAAGGTTGAGAACCACTGATACAGAGGGGTTTTCCCCCCTCCCTTTGTTGCATATTTCAGTTCCTGTTATACTTTACAATTGTCTGTAGTCGGTAGGGCAAACGGAAGCTGTACAGTAGTACAAAATATCAGGAGGAACTAAGGTTGTGGTAAACTGCAACCCATTATTTGCCTTCCTCCCAGTATGGTTGAAACCAGTCATTGTCCTGCTCCACCAATTAGGTTGTACTTCTGTAATTTCTGTACAAGATCGGGTGAGTAGGTGGGAATCAACACAGAGTCCAAAGCTTTACAGAAAGCTATAAGAAAGAACAATGATTCCTACATTGCAGGAAAGATAAAATCTTTCTTCCAAGATAAAAAAAATGTTAAGTTTTGTACTGTCCAAGAAAAGTACACTCTGAACAAACCCTCCAAGCATGTTCACAGCAAGTATCAACATCGTGGGAAATGAACCTCATCTACATAGGCAGGGAAGGATGCCAGCCTGTCTGATCAAGTGTGTTGCCATTTCCCAATAATGTTTTTGTTGAGGTGTGAGGCAATGAAGTCCAGCCACCAACCATCCTGCTGGACGGATGCATTTGGCTTCGCGTAGCGTTGTCTTTGATCTTGTGTCTGCACACGTTTCTCTCTGAATACGGTCAACAACCTTTAAATGTCAACGTGTGAGGTTGAGGCATACAGGAGAACCCTGCTCTTTCTAAGCCGTATCATTTTAAGGATTCTGCCACCAAACTCCAGTGGTCATATCTAAGTGCTATTGAAAACATTTGGAACATCAGCAAAAGCTCCCAATGAATAACATTTTAAAAGTACCTGAACTTGAACTAAACATGCAAAAGCATTACAAATTTAAGCACACCAGTCGAAGCCATCACAGCATCTTAAGATAAGTTGAACACCAGTGCTATATTGGTCTGACACTAGACAGAATGGCAACAAGCTAGATGCATGCTTCTTTCTCTTATTTCCCGATAAAGCCTCACCCATGACCTTTGCTACTCTAATTCCACTGGTGTTCTCAAGGCATACCTTATGCATGGTCACTATGGATGTGTGCCTCCATATCCAATTGTTGCATATCCCTGCCAGCTAAACTAGTAGCAGGGAGTGAAGTGCTGTATTGTGGGCCTCTTGGGAATGGTCGAGGTTGACTAGAATGATCTAATCCATCCTGACTGTCCACATGGAGATGGCTCCTGCCAACACTGTAAAGTAGCTTAATAAGCAAGCCACTTCAGGATACTGGCAAAAAACCCCACAATATTTCTTTTTCTTCTTCTTAAACGGCCAGTTGAGAAACTGCCTACAGCTGAAGCCATTGCTATGGATTTGACTGTGGGTGGTTTTTCACTGGTACTTGAAGATGAGCCAAAGAAAAGATTTTCTTTTTTAAAATAAATAAATAAATAAATATGTGAGGGAAGCTACCCTGAAGGGGCCGAAGGTGGGAGAGTGACACCTGCACAACAAGAGAGAGGGTGGTTGGAAAAACAGAAGAGGAGGGAGGCGCGTAGAGGTACCCAGAACAGAGAAGCCCAAGAACGGGAAATGCTATGGAAACAGTTCAAGGATTCCCTGAAGATTCTGGAAAGGGAGAAAGAGGAGGGTAAAACTAAGACCCTGGTTAAGGAGGAGAAGGAGCCAGAAACGGCGGGAAAACCTAGCCAATCAGCAGTGGTGGAGGTGGGGTTCGGACAACGTAAAAAGGGAACACCACGTGTCTTGCCCCCAGACTGGGACTGGGTTTGGATGGAGAACCCATGGACTGGAGTTTGGGAACAGATGATGATGTCTAAGCCAGAGGCCGAAAGTTACAGGAGACGAGCCCACCGTCAGCGCTGTTCGTATTGGGGGGAACGGGAGGCTCGGATAAAAGAGACCTGGAAAGAACTGGCTTGGGAACAATGGCTGGCCAAGCTGAAGGAGGAGGAGGAAAGAATAGGGAGAATGTGCATGGGGGGGTCTGACCTTGAGAGAAGACTATCCTTTCAAGTCCCACCGCCAGAGACGTCCTGGACCCAAACTCTCTTCGGAGATTGGGGTGCAAGTGGGGGAACCGAGCCTCTTCGAGAGGGAGGGGAAGGAAAGTGGTGGAACCAAATCTCCCCAAGACTAGGAGGAGGGCTGGATTTCTCTGGATTTGCCCCGTTGTATGAATCCAAGAATAATCCGTTTGTTGCTGATGTTAAAGATGTTGGAACTGTTATTAAGAAAAGAACCTCCCTAATCGTGGAAGAACAAAATAAAAGTCCAGTTTGTTCTTTCAAAGACATGTCTTTATTGAAGCCTGAAAGGCGGGGCGCCTGGGAACAGAGTGAACCCTCACAAAACAAACAAACAAACAAACAAATAAAAACCTCTCCAAATTAAAACATTTCTGTCTGGATCATTCTTTTATCTTAGGCACTAATTTCTGTTTCCATATTCTATCCACCTCTGGCAATTTCTTTTGCTTCTCTCTCTCACACACTCCTGGGTACTAAACCTTTCAAGAACTTTATCTCTGTTGCAACAGCAGACCATTCCAGAACTTTGGTGCAACAGAAAAAAAAATGATGTGGATACTGATGTAGTACATCAACTGTGGTCTACATAGAGTCAAAAAAAATTTCCCAATTCCCCTTCTTCCCAGGGGAAGTGATTAATTTCCCAACAAGTGGCTTGCTTATTAAGCTATGTCATGATACTGTATTGCAAAATTGAAATTGGAAGGCTTGCTTTAGATTGCTTCCAGTAATCACACACACTGAAACTGGTCCAAACTAGAGCCATCCTACCTACACCAGAAAAGCAGACACCTCTGGACAAGGTCCAGAAAGATGCATGTAGGAACACTCTGGATGCAGGCTAGTGTGGTCTATCAAATATCTTATCTGACCACCATCTTTAAGAGTGCACCAGTCCACTTCTGCCGAGCTCCAACCCACACGGTCAGCCTCTTAGATGCTGCTGGTTCTCTCTTTTTTTGAGGCTTTCCTTACAATCCACTTGTTCTAAGACACCTTCAGTACAACTGTTTCAGCATCAGAAACACACAATGTTATATGCAATTCCCACCACCCCCAAAGA
Organism: Phrynocephalus versicolor; assembly: GCA_023846285.1. Taxonomy (NCBI): domain Eukaryota; kingdom Metazoa; phylum Chordata; class Lepidosauria; order Squamata; family Agamidae; genus Phrynocephalus; species Phrynocephalus versicolor. The sequence continues at coordinate 96,169,519 of JAHTLZ010000129.1, forward strand.
CAGGCATCATAGTCCAACGTCTGGAGGGTGCCAGGCTGGGAGACACTAATCTACTAAAATTAGCCCTAAGCAGGAGACATTGAAATGTTACACTCTTCTTGAAATTATTCACACTTCCCTCTTACTCTGTCTATTGTCCCTCCTGGCAAATTTTAGACAGCAAGCTCTGTTCGATGGCAGCAGGTTTTTTTTATGCTAAACCATGTTCATGCATAGAAAAATAATTGTAATGATGACAGGCAGAGGGAAGCCTCAGTCTCACAGATGACCAACTGTACATAGACCATTTGATGTGACTCAGGGCATGATTACACACATCCCCTGCTTACCCGACCAGTTTAAGTTTTTCCCCCATCCTTCATGAAAGAAACCACCTCCCGACAACATCATGAATCAGAACTGTAACTTTGATGTATTTTCCTTCTTTGCACAAGTCACTTGATCACATTTCATGCTTGATCAGAGATTTGTTTTTTAATGACTAGCACGGATGTACTTTCTCTTGCAGGAAGCACTATGCTAGCAGCAGGTGCATTTAGGTTTTCAAAGGACTACAATTCCCATCCTCCTTCACCATGGCTATGTTGTCAGGGGGCTACTGTCGGATTGAAAATGAACACCATCCAGAGACAACACATTGTTCCCTCTGTACTCTAGACCTTGCCCCCCCCCATTTTTCCAGGACGTTAAAGCTGGTAAAGACCACTCTTGACTTGGGATAACCTAATGTGACAGAGCTGAAATCGCAACTGTAGAAATTCATCAACAACAGCCGGATATCTGCTGTTCCTGGGCAAAAGCCAGGTGTTGCTTCCCAACCCCATGAGAACTGAACAGTACAGTCTGCACTTAAAATGTCCAGCAACAAATGCCTCATCTACCGTCAGGCATTTACAACCCCCAAGACACTTGTTCTCACTGTGCACCAAAGGCAGAAACAAAAACAAGGGGGACGAGCCCCAGCATTGCTGAAATGTTACTTTAAACTGCAAGCCTGTGAGAGGCAGCTTAAATCAGGACAGCAGTGCATGCAAGATAAAGCCTTCAAAGTCTGGGACGTATTTGTAGGAATACAAATCGGATACAAATCAGACTGCAGTAGGACCCCTGTGTCCACTGATTCAGTTATCCACGGTTGGCAGAGGAAAAAAATTAAATAATTCAGCAACCACAAAGCAAGCTATTGTCACAAACAGCAGCTGTAAAGCAAGCTATTGTCACAAATAGCATCTGTAAAGCAAGCTACTGTCACAAACAGCAGCCATAAAGCAAGCTAATGTCTCAAAACAGCAGTCATAAAGCAAACTACTGTCAGGAAACAGCAGTTTGGAGATGGGTGGGCAGGCGTTCTCTCTTATCCACGGTTTTCATTATCCACGGGAAGGCCTGGAATCAATCCCCAGTGGATACTGTATTTGGTACCAAATTTTGAGTCCAAGTCTTTGTTACAAAGCCTCAAACCTGAGTCCCTATTAAAAATAAGCTTCCCCCGCCAAGAAATAAAAAAGGAAAGGGTAGGTTGGTTCTGGCTAATGAGTCAAGTCTGAGCCACTGAAGAAAAACGACTTCAAGTCAAGTCTGAGTTGAGTAACCGGTGCAACTTAAGCCCAACTTGACACCATGTTACATGACTTGAGTCCCCATACCTAGAGAGAAGTACCTGTAATGGCTATAAAAGCATCATTAAGTGACCCTTGACACCAACCAGCCCTAATTTTGAAGCAGAGGGTAAAACCTGTATCTGCACTGTTTGAGTTTTGAAATGCTACATCGTGAAAAGTCATTCCTAATTGCGGAAAGTATGGATGTCAAGTGAAACAGTACATGGGACAGCATGGATGCACACCTCACCATGTACCTGGCCCCCCACCAAGTTTGAGCCCAGGAGAAAACACCAAAATGCATTCTCTGGCATAGGGCTTTTTCTTTTTCATAAGGGTGGGCAGCTCAGGAAGCTGCAGAGAGATGAAAAGAAGTGTACAGTAGTACCCCGACTTAAGAGCAACTCGACTTAAGACAAATTTGACTTAAGAGTGGAAAACTGTTGGCATTTTAACTGCCGCCTTACAAATTTTAGATATGGTCTGCTCGACTTACAAATATTTTTTGATTTTTTTAACTTATTTTTTTCTTTCAATTTTTAGATAGGTACCCTGACTTAAGAGTAATTCGACTTAAGCACATGCATTCGGAATGGATTAAATTTTTAAGTCGAGGTACCACTGTACAGTACTAGAAAGAATCAGGAAACCAACGCAGCACCCTCAGCTACCTTGCAATACTATTCTATGTTCAAAAGTACAGTGCAATGAGGACTTGGAGAGAACCTCCCGAGTGAAGCTGAAAAATGGAAGCCTTTTTCATGGGGAAGGCAAGGTTTTGAGGATTCTAACAGCACAGCAGCAGCTTCATCTTTAATGCCCTCAACAGCTTGGGGCCAGGTTACCCAAATAACATATCCTTCAATGTCTGTGAAGGGTCTCAGTCATCCAGGTGAGTTTATCTGGAAGTTGAGTCATGGCAACTGGACTTCTTTTTCTTGAGAGGTAGAAATGTTTTGCTGCTCATCCAAACAGCTTCCTCAGTCAGATGGATGAAGCTGTTTGGATGAGCAGTAAAACGTTTCTATCACTCAAGAAAAAGACGTCCAGTTGCCATGACTCAACTTCCAGAGATCCTTCCATATTGACAAAACAAGGTAAATACTCCCCCAAGCCCGAAAGGCTTCAAACAAGCTTCACTCTTTGTTCCCTTGTCAAAAGTGTCACAGTACAGTCAAACAAGGCAAGAAGAGCAGACACCTGGGGGCCTTCTTCAGTGCTACCATCCAATCTGCAAAATGCCCTCCCCATATCTATATTACACATACTCTTTATATACACTATTCTTATAAAACTGTCTTGGCTGCATACACTGTTTTTGGAGCTTTTAGCTCTTTCAAACTTTTTAAATTCTTGCTGCTGGTGTTTACCTTTCTTTCACCTATGCCTCTTTTTAAAATTCTTCCTGCTGGCTGGCTTTTTCTTGTTTTCCCTCTGATTTTCTTTACTGTTAGTTTGTACTTGATGTTCCATTATTTGCACACTGCCAAGAGAACCTTAGCTCTTCGGCCATTTGAATATGCAATAAATGGACCCATGGACATGTTCAAAAGTGACAAAGCTGCAAATGGCCCTCGCAAACACGACATGTGAGAAAAAGCTGAAGGAGGGGGGGAAAGAGATAGAAAATGCCCAGTTCATGAAGATGGCTGCCCTGTATTAAACCTGACCCGTATTGGCCAGTGAGGTGGGGAGTGAGGAGACCAGCAAAGCCAAGAAAAAGCCTCACTTCCAGGCGCCTTCCTCCGAGTTCAGCTCTGACTTCAGGAGCCTGGCTAAAGCCAGCAGCCGGCTCTTCCTCAGTTATTAACTGTGATCTTTTATTAGCTGTCAGAGACTGGCGCTGGCTCCTCCGAGTCAACTCTCTGCCATGGGAAATAGAAGCAGATCCCTAACACATGGACATGTGTGCACCGTAATCCCGTTGTTCCCAAAACATAACATATCTGCCATCAGAGAGATCAGCCACTTGGGACTTCAAAGGCAAAAAGCAATGCCAAAATATATTTTCCCCAAAAAAGTTGAAGCCTGTGTATGTGTGTGTTTATCTCCTCCACCCCAGGAAAACAATCAATTTACTGAAGCAGCAGACTCTTCCCTTAAAAACTCATGCCAAAACAGAACAGCAAATCTTTAAGGACCTTTTTTGTGTGTGTAAGTTACAACAGGTTAATACAAGTCATCCGGAACGCATTCTGGATGGACTCAAGGCTGAAAACTCAGCCAGAGTTCAGCCAGGCTTAAAACTCAGAATTCTCCTTTATTCCTAAAATTGTGGAGAGGAAGTAGCAGTAGCTTTGTGTGGGGCAGTATCTTCTTCTTAAGCATTTTGTCTCCATTCCCATAACATCTGGTGTTCAAGGCAAAGTTTTAGAGACACAAGCAGCCCGTCTACATGGAGCTTTGAGTAAGCAGCCAGGAAAAAAGGCATAGAGAGAAAGAAGCCAGAGAAGGGTTGGACCTGCAGCCGTCCAGGTGACTTGACCTAGGCTGGAGATAGATGAGTTTCATCCTGCACAATGTGCTACTTTAGTTGATGACTTCCCTTGTCCCAAAGGGTGAAATATTGCAACAATGCATCCTTAAAGAGAGAGAGAGAGAGAAAGAAAGAAAGAAAGAAAGAAAGAAAGAAAGAAAGAAAGAAAGAAAGAAAGAAAGAAAGAAACTAGACATGGTGCAAAGAGATTGCAAGACAAAACTACAAGAAGTTTTGGAGAGGTTTTTTAAAAGCACACACCCAATCAACTGATTCAACTTCTATCTTGGTAATCTCCGGCTGGTTGATCAAAATATTAATTAATCTATAAACAAAACCCAAACTTAAAAAAAGGCTTGCAATACTTTTGAGACTAAAAGATTTATTTCCATGTGAACTTTCCATGCATTTCATCTGGTTATTCATTAACATCCTCTTCCCACCTTGTCCTCTTCAAGATCTGAATGTTGTAGAGTATTAGAAGGCTCCCCCTTTCCCCTTTTATGTTTAAGGGTTACATGTGGTGAAAACTGCTTAATAATACAGTATAGTGTTTATTTGTGATTAATTAATAATCTTGCCAAACATTACATATGATGCATATGCCGTTTTCTCACTATTTTATAATCAAGGGACATAAGATTGTTCTATTATTCCTCATTCAGATTGCACCTCTAGAGAGTTGTTCATGAGGACAAACTGGCACACAAAAATTGTGGGTAATTCAAAGGAATCTGGATTCACTTCCACTTCCCAAGTAAACAGCATCCATATTAACATAGACCCGTCTTTAGCCCCAAAACATACTGAAGGGAGGCGAGAGGTATAGACTTCTACTAAGAAGTCTCCCTGTTTTCCAATAAACTTCCTCCCTATTTTTCAGTAGCCAGCCATGCCTACAGATGCGCTATTAATCATCCGGACTGCTAAATAATCCATGTTAAGTACTGTTTGGGAGATGTGCCCCCCCCCCAAGAGGGTAACCAACGTACCCCTCCCAGGACCTCTTCAGACGTGATCCGGGAGCAAGCCTTGCTTCTGCACGCGTTAATCTGCCTAGGTCGCGTTCCGTTCCACGACAACCCCGGACCGACAGTTTTGCAGGTCGAGCGCATTTCTCAAGCTGTCGGAGGCGTTTTAAGAAAACCCATCCACCACCAGTTTGCGGGAGGAAGCCGCTGGTATGTCTCATGAATTAATCCCTCCTCAGCCCCCCAGAACAGATGCCGCCGCCTCAAGCATCTGAACCGCAGCCCTCTCCCGGTTACCAGTTGCAAGCACCCCCCCCCCCAAAAAAAAACCACCCCAACCCTTGCGTGACACTTACCTATAAGGAGCCCAACGAGCCAACAAGAGCGGAGCATTGCCAACGCGCACGGAGGAGAGCTTTGCAAACGGATCATCCCGGGGAGGGAGTGGGAGGGGGGGGGACACACACAACCACCCCCAAGTCTTGCAAACTTGGTGTTGACGAGATGAGAGGAAGAAGGTGGTGGGTGGATATTAAAACGAGGTTCAGCTTGGGCGCGCGTCGCTTCTGCAGGGAAACGACGCGGGATCCATGTGCCGCTGCTGCTCCAAAGAAGGAGGAGAGAGAGAGAGAGAGAGAGAGAGAGATCCACGGATGGGACGAAGCCCCTGCAGGCTGGGCAAAGCGAACGGGAGACGCAAGCTCAGTCCGCGCGTCCCGACTGGAACGCACGGCGTGTTCCCGAAGCGCGAGCGAGCGACTCTCTGTTGATAGTTTTAACGGCGCTGGTTGGCAGCAGGCACGTTCAGTGGCCAAAAAGAGGTGGAGACTCCCGGGCTCCCAGGGAAAGGAGAACCCCCTTCCCCCCGCCCGCTAAAAGCCCATTCCCCTATCATTCCCAGCTCACGGGTGGCTTCCCCTGCCTAGTTCCACTGCCTCTCGCCGACCCAAGGATTTCGGCTGCCTGAGGCCGGGAAGGACGCGCTTACGCCCTCGCCTTCCTTATTCATACCAGGGGTGTCGAACCTTCGGCACTCCAGATGTTTCGACGGCAGCTCCCGCCGTCTTTTATCCTTGGCAATGCGGACTCGGAATTCAGGGAGTTGCGGGCCAAAACCTCTGAAGGGGCGAAGGTCCCTCCCATCCCTGATTTGTTCGGTTGCTGTCACTTCTCTTGCCCAAACGGGGGGGGGGACATTAAAGCGGGTTAAAACATAGAAAAGGACGACGCTGTTGTGTTAAGATGCAAGCAAGTACAGTCCTATCTGGAAGTTGAGTCATGGCTAGAGATGGGCACGAAACAAAAAAATGGCGTTTTGGTTTTTCGTTTGTCGTTGAGAGGTCTGTTTCGGTTAGTTTCCGTTTGTTGCGAATTTTTGGAAAAATTTTAACGGTTTTCGTTTTTTCGTTTGTCGTTTCTACCCGCTTTTTGCACGATTTTTAAAGCATTTCTGTGCGCAGGCATCCCCCAACGCCCCAGACCAGAGGGAAAACACCCAAAAAAATGGATGCTGGCAGAGACACAGTATAGACTAGGTACACAGGGAGGCTGCCAAGGCAGCGATGCGCGTTGCCCAGGGTGCAGGGCAGCCGCAGAGTGACTGCACTGTGGGGCAGGGGAGGGTACTCACCGAGAGGTACGCAGCAGGCACACACACAGGGAGGCTGCAGGACTGAAGCTAGAGTCGCAGAGACAGCAATCCCACCCTAACTCCCACCAGAGACTGCAAGGAGGATGGGGGCTGCCAGACCTTGTTATGCCTTCTGTGGCTGCCAGACCTGCAACCTGGGCATGCTATTGGTTGAACGTGATCCCATCACATGGCTTGCCTCCATTTTGTGGCTGGTGCGACATCCATTTTAAAGGGAAAAGAAAAATACATCGTGATGGGAGAAGACAAAAACAAACGTTTTAAGGACCCCAACCCCCCTGGTAGGTATTATCAGACAATATAAATAATTATCGCTGCGTTTTTACAGATGTCCAGGGCGTTTTTTAACATTTAAAACAGCTCATTTCATTACACGTAGCCATTAACGGAAACAAAACGTAACGACCACAATTTTCGCGGTTCTGTTCATTTCGTTGCATTTTCATGACAATTTTCGTTTGTTGTTTCGTTACAAACGGTAATGGAAACGAAAAAATGTTCGTTCCGTGCCCATCTCTAGTCATGGCTACTGGACTTCTTTTTTGAGATATTGAAATGTTTCGCTGCTCATCCAAACAGCTTCATCAGTCTGAGGAAAGCTAGTTGTGAGTCCTCCATTTTATAGTTCACTTTGACCTCTTGTCACCCTGGTCTGAAATAGGCTCATAAGATGGACAATGGCCTGAATAGGCTCATTAGGGAGACAATAGTATCCATAGCCTTAAGGTGAACAATAGCCTAAGGTGCTAGAACCTATCAAGAATGGGTTGTTAGCTATGGCCTTGGTGGTGAAGGCTTTTTGATTTGTCTGGGTACTTCACCAAGGCTATAGCTTCTTTATAGGTTTCAGCACCTTAGGCCATTGTTCACCTTAAGGCTATGGATACTATTGTCTGCCTAATGAGCCTATTCAGGCCATTGTTCATCTTATGAGCCTAATTCAGACCATGGTGACAAGAGGTCAAAGCTGACTGACTATAAGATGGAGGACTCGCACTAGCTGTATTCAGACTGATGAAGCTGTTTGGATGAGCAGCGAAACTTTTCTATGTCTCAGAAATGAAGTCCAGTAGCCATGACTCAACTTCCAGATAAACTCACGTGGATGACTGAGAATCTTCACAGACATAAAGTACAGTGGTACCTTGTATAAAGGAATTAATTCGTTCCAAATGAAATTATGTTAAGCAAATTTTCCTTTATACAAATTCCCATAGGAATGCATTGAAAACGGAGTAATTCCATTTTTATGTTGTACGGATTCTCTCCATAGCGGATTATGTTAAGCAAATTTCCCCTATCTCCGGAATTTTTATGTTGTACAGATTTTTTGTTATACAAACTGTTTGTTATACAAGGGTCCACTGTAATAATCATGTGCCGTCAAGTCAGTTCTGACTTCGGAGACCCTTTTCAGGATGTTGTTTTTAAATTTAAAGATTGACCCTAAGTTAGTTTACCAACCCCCTTCTTCTGGGGGCACCCTGGGACTTTGCAGTTCACCCAAGGCTGGCTTACTTTTCTCTCAAGAAGCACAGTGGGAAATGGAGCGCCCCCCCCCCCAACCTAACCCATTGAGGTATCCAGCTAGCAAGAGAGTAGAGAGTAGCTCCTTCAGTGGCAGACTATCAGACATCCCTGGTGTGGAAAGGAGCGCCACCACAGGTCTTTTGTTCCCACTGCTGTGAGACTCTACGGCTCTACAGTCTCACATATGCATATTTATTTATTGTAGCTTCTTTTTCTTTTCTTTTTTCACATTTAATTTTTTATATCCATATTTTATAGTGTATATTTGTATATTGGATTTTTATTTTACTTAATCTCTATTATCTATTATCTTCTTCTTTCTCGCCTTATACTTTTTGTGCACTTACTCTTCTTTATTTGTTCTTTATATTGGGAGCTGTGTAACAAGTAAATTTTCCCAATGTGGGATCAATAAAGGTTTATCTTATCTTATCTTATCTTATCTTATCTTATCTTATCTTAATACAGTAAATTAGTGGTACCCTATGCAGGACAAGTTATTTTATGATGTATTTTCATTAATATCCCCCCCCTTTCCTTCAGTGACCTACAAGTGGCACACATGGCTGTCTCCCCCATTTCTCTCCTCTCAACAACCTTGGGAGGTGTGTTTGAGCTGAGAGATGATGACAAGACTAGGATTAGCTAGTGGGTTCCATAGCAAGGTGGGGATTTGAATGCAGATCTCTTGCAACACCCTGATTGCTATAGGACCCAGTGCATTTGAGAAAAATATCCTAGCAATCTTGCCCCCTCACTCCAACCCTGGCAGGAAAATATGGGTGACCGTTATAGAATAAAAATAATGAGCAAAATCACTAACAATGCACTGTGGTTTCATGGGTCCCACAGAATCTGCTGCCTGATGCACATGCCTGGTTCTTCCTTATGGTAAGGCTGGCTGTGCTCATAATGTGCCCAAGAATGTTGCATTTGTTGGGGCAAAGAAATGTACATTTATACACACATGCAAACGAGCCGGTAGGGAGTGGGGTGTGTCGCCCCTCTTTCCGTGGCTGGTGGCAGTTGTTTTGTTTGCTGTTGATCTGTTGGGTTCATTGTTATGTTTCCAGTAAAGCAACTGACACAAGTCTGCAATTTTAAGTGACTCTAAGTCAGGGGTGTCCAAAGTTTTTGCAAGAACGGCCAGATTTGGTGAGTTGAAAATGTGTGGGGGCTGACCATTCAGCCACATTTGGCCCCTGGACCGGACTTTGGTCAAGTCTCTAGGACTTGCAAGGAGGTGGGGAGGATGCTGGAGCAACAAAGCCGGGGCGGGTAGGCTAGGCAGGTGACTGGGGGGATGGACGGAGGCAGGGAGGGCAGGCAAACCGTAAACCCGCAAACTGATGTCTCCATCCAATATGGGGAGGGGCCAGCTGGTGGGGATTTGTGGCAGGCTGAGCTGGTGGGCAGGAGAGGCCGCGGGCCGCTTGAAATTTGAAAATGGGCCGCATTTGGCTCCCAGGCCTGACTTTGGACATGCCTGCTCTAAGTAAAGAGATGTCTTAATTTTTCCTCTCTTACAAATGTCTCAGAGTGAGTTATTGAGACTTCGAGTTAATACTAATAAGCAAACAAACAAAAAAATGCAGAGGTGCACAGAGTCCAGCCATAGTCAACAAGGCACTGTGGAAAACTGAACTTTCAACCTCCAGCTCTGCAGCCAGATACCTAAGTCATTGCGCTATCCAGCAGTTTTACTAGTTAAAGAAAAAGAGGTGGACTTGAGGGAACTTGTGCTGTTATCCTCTGCTGAATTTCTGGATTTCTACTATGTAGCAAAAGGAATTTCACCAGAAATTCAAAATTCTGCAACAAAAACAACAGCCTTTTGGAACCCTGAAGACTAGCATGTTTTCTTGGGCAAAGGGTTTGTTGACTGCAGCCCACATCCTCTGCAAATTACCCCATTCACAAAATATTATCAGCCGTCTCTGACCTGGTGCACCTCCAGATGTGCTGGGACTACACATTGTTCAACTCTCCCAAACTATTGGGCTATTGGTTTAAATGCCTTCAAATGGGAATCACCTTATAAGGCTTTCAGGCTAAGTGAGTGGTTTTTACCAGTTCCATAATACACCCCTGTGCGTTCCCATGGCCAAGTGGAGATTCAAACCCAGACCTCTTATGTCTGGCACTCTATCTAAGACACTGTAGCTGTAACACAACTAAACTAATGCGGAAGGGATAGGATATGTGTTCAAGAAGATTGACCTTTTTAGAAACACCTGCAGACACCTATAACTGCAGGGGTGAGTGGAGGAAGAGGACACAAGCCAGTGATGCTCCAATCATTGTCTGGGGATTATGGAGGTTGTAGTCAACACACTAGGTGCACATCAAGCTGGGGAAAGCAGAATTCTAGCCACTACAGAAGCGGTGGTGGTGGGGGGCTCATGACCTGGGTTTGGGTGTAGAGATTACAGACAATCTGGAACACCTCTATCTTTTATTCTTTTACAAGGTCACTTTTAAAAATCTCTGTTCAGCCCCCGCCCCCATAGAGGGGGCTGACATGTACTGTATTAAACAAGCGTATGTGTTTTTTTAATTCTCTCCCTCTCCCCCCCCTCTCTCTCTCTGATGGATTTCATGGAGCCACTCCTGCAATAGGTACACAAGTTTGTGGCTCGGGTGGTTTGGTCTGTAATGGCACTGATGTGGACTTGATGGAGAGCAGCCATCTTTAAACTGAGCATCACTTGGTGCAGAGCGGGCCAGCTTGATAGCCAAAATACCTGCTACTGCTGTCTGCTTCAAGAGGTGATGCTATCATTGAAAAGTCCCATGTCTTCCAGAAAGAGAGCCTGGGGAGACAGGAATACAGAGTCTCCTTTTTCCCCCCATAAATTCATTACCATTTCAGAGGACTCTGTTTATACTATGTGTGGGTTTTTTTTTCTTTCCCAGGGAATAAGTGCATGGCAGAATCCATTCAGTGCCAATTCTCTTCCCTCCTTCAGTGAAAAGGCTACAGCTGGCTTCCCGAAAATATAACAGGCTGGGAGGCTTCTTGGCAAATATGCCAAGCATTACTCAAGCAGCACAACAACAGCTTAAGTAAGAGGCTGCAGTTGCTCTAAAGCCAGGCAGAAAAGGAGGAAGGTTTGTGATTTTCTTTTCTCTTTGTATTGGAAGGGTAAAATGAAACAAAGCAAGGACTGGGAGTACGTCACTTTGTTTCCCAGAATTAATTTTGTTTTGTTTTTTTGTCCGTTTTGTAATCATCCTTGAAGAGTCGTAATTTTATTGGAGCAGCTCAGTCCTTCCATCAGGGTAAACTTTGATTCTTCCATGCATAGATGCCAAGAATAATCTGCCTTCTTGAGGTCATCTTTCTGGTAATGAATCAATCATTCTGTATCAAGCTCCATATTGGTCATCTAACCAGGAAGACCTAGGCGCCCAGGACATATTCAAAAATCTTACCATTCAGGAAGATTCATGCAGAACTTTAAGAAGATCACAGAGGTCACTTTCACAATGAGGTGGATGAGTAGAATTTCAGGAGAGGGTAATATGATATCCTGTGTGGTGTAGTGGACAGAGTAATGCAGGGTTCCTGCATGGCAGGACTGGGTGGCCCTGAAGTCTCTATGATTCTATGATTCTAGATATCTGGAGACCACGGTTCAAATCCCTGCTCAACCATGGAAACTTGGGGGGAGGGGAGCAGAACTTGTACAACCACTCCTTAAATATCTCATTAACTTTGCAAGCCCCATTGCTCTAAGCCTGTTTTGACTTGATGGCACATTGCAATAACAAACAATGTGGGGTATTGGCAGTTCTTAGCCTTTCAGATCTATTCAATAGGTCAAAAAACATGGGCTCGACCAGGAAAGAAACAAATAGCTCACCCATTCCCAAATGGATTGATACAGTCAACCAGGGATGAGGACTTGCAACTCATGGATTGTGGTTGAATCCAATTTAAGTCACACCTACAGCATGACTTGCACTCAACTCTGCCTTTTTAAAAAAATACTTGGTCTTGACTTGTGACTCAGATCCATTTTTCTGAGTCATGTTGTCAAGTCCCTAGCCCATGTCGCCTCCTTCTCCCTCCCTCCTTCCTGACAATACCCGTTGGGGAGGCGGTGGGGAGGTTATGGAGGAACGCACTTCCACAGTCACCTTCCTTGCTCCAGAGCTCCTCCTAACTCTTGAGCAAGGGCCCTGCACCCAGAACCATGCACATTGGAGGCCTCTATGGCATCTGCATAGGGACACACAAGTCCAATATGGCAGAGGCTTTAATTAGAACTCCCAGAATTTGACAGGTACTGTAGCAACTTGCAACTCAGACTGGAGTCTTGGGAGTCAGGGCATGGATCCCAAGACTTGGGACTTGGATCTCAAGACTTACCAACATCCCTGGAGCCAACCATGTCACTATGAGTCTAGATGTAAACATATCAAAACAGCATCCCAACAGCCTTAGGGACTATATATTATGCATATAAATGCTTGAATCCTTTTTAGGACAAAGGGAGGGGGGAAAGATTTTAGATAAATAAGTAAAATAAAACTCTACATCATGTACTCCTTGTGTATTGGGAAGTGGCTTGTGATCCATGAAAACACACCCTGGAATAAATCTGTTAGTCTTAAATATGTCACCGCACTTGGGTTTTTCTTTTGCTTCTGTTAAGCATTTTGTGGAAAGCTGAGTTATATGTTTATAGGTGTCCCTTTGTAATACCTAGCATATTTATTTATTTATTTATTTATTTATTTATTTATTTATTTATTTATTTATTTGATTTATATACCGCAACCATCTAGCAAAAAAGCTACTCTGGGCGGTTTACAAACATATATACTATAGTAGTTTGTTGAGATACACAAAATACAATTCTACCAGCTGTTGAAGTTGCATTAATAATGCTGGCAATCATTTTAAAACTATAAGTTATTAAAGACAAAGATCAAATAATATTATGTGTACAAAAGGAGAGCTACCAGTGTCAGGAAATCTGCAAAGTTTGCAAAAGTACAAGCAACTCTTTGGGGGAACCATCCCTAAGGAAGATACATAAAGGAAGCAGTATCAAACCAGAAGAAATATAATATCATAAGCAGCATTTTTTAAAAAATCTAACTATAAATATGCTAAAATAATGTATCAGTGACATTTCTGCTTATCAAGACCTGGCAATTATCAGTTCAATTAACAGTTGAGATTTTAATCTTCCAACAGTCTACTGAACTAGGTTATGGAATTAATTCTTGCAAGGTTCTGTTGAGGCATCATGGCAGTGTAAGATTTTAACCCCCATTTTCCTCAGGGTCAAGAGTGAGTGTAAGAATGTTTATATCTGATGAAGTAGGCTGCAGTCCCTGTATGTTTATGACAGAATAATTCAGTTATTCTGTAAAAGGCACAACAACTTCCTTTACGGTTAAAATATAAGTAGTAATACTGTAGCATCCACCCTCACATGCCACACCTGTTAGGAGTTGTTGCCGCCCCTTATCACTTATTGCTTTCTGCATGATCATGGGGGGGGGCAGACTATGGGGCCCTGTAATCAGAGTTTAGCTTCAAAGTTGCTCCACTAATTCTGACATAATGTGTGTGGTTTTTTTTTTAACAAAACCATGCACCAGACAGTTCATTGATACTGGACCAAAGCCCAAGCGGTATGCAAATAGTTGTATTTCTGTTAAGGGAGTAGAAGTAGATGAAAGCCAGTGCCAACATTAAGGCCAAGTCCCTCTATGGAAGAAATGTGTGTGTGTGTGTGTGTGTGTGTGTGTGTGTGTGTGTGTGTCTTCTAGGACACATCCTATTACTCCACCCATTATTTTTCATTGATACAATTAGGTCCACAATCAAAGTCTGTTTAGCTGTGGATGCACTCAAGAACAGATAGTGACAGTCGAGTTCTCATAGTATCTCTGCTTACAAAACTGGATTGTCATTCACAAAAGCTCATGCTGAAATACTTTTGTGTGTCTTAAAGGTGCAACAATAGTGTTTTCGGTTTTGTATTATTCCACACCCTTGCGGAAGCTGCCACCGCTGCCACTTGCATGTCAGAGCTGGGAAATGGTCTTGGAGAAAGCAGATATTAAATGTGGCGAGAATAATCAGGCCATAAGAGTCAGGGAATATGTAGCCTTATACAGTAAATGCTTTTGGACCACAGTTCCCATCACTCCTCACCACCTGTGAGCCTACTGTGGATGGCAGCTGTGATCTAATATCCCCTGGAGGGCCATTTTCCATCTCTGGCCAAGGTCATCTTCAGTGCTTCGTGAATAACTGATGGTAATACCATGGCCCCTAATTGAGGAATGAGCTGCGTAAAGAGTAAAGGCACTTTCATGCATGTGTGAATCTGAAATGGATTTCTTTATTTCTAGCATGAGTGATGCTAGAAATACATTTTAGAACACACAAAACTGGTGCAGAGCAAATTTCAAGTGACATTTCAAATCTATCATTTCCACATTTCAAATGCCAGCATACCTTCAGGATCAGGATTAGGTAGTTAATCTCACAGCCTTGTGCTGGCAGTCTTTGTTCCATGCAATGCTTCAAAAGTTACTTGTCTGAAGTTAGTTGTGTAAAAGTTACAACTCCCAGATGTCTGGGCAATACTGGCTGGGGGATTCTGTGAGCTTTTATGTGGAGCTGGAAGTAACTATTTTTATAAAATGTAACTACTTGTAACTTTTGGTGAATGAGTAAAGTAATTGGTAGGTACAAATATACCTTTTCAATGCAACAAATCAAATCTAAATAACTTAAGTGCAATGAGTAACAGTCTTTTTCAAAAGGCAAGTTTCAGGGCTTTTAAAGGCATCAGGGTCATTTTGATGAGCCCCCCCCCCCTCTCGTCACATTTATTGACCATTACTTGAGATCCTTAAGAAATTAAG
>JAHTLZ010000129.1:96194316-96214387 GCA_023846285.1 Phrynocephalus versicolor
TCTTTCTTTCTTTCTTTCTTTCTTTCTTTCTTTCTTTCTTTCTTTCTGTCTGTCTGTCTCTCTGTCTCTCTCTCTGTCTCCTCCCGGCACAATAAGCTCTTCATCTATAAAGCATGCTTCCCTGGCAGAGAGAGAGAGAGAGAGAGAGACACATCCCACTTGTGCTGGCATCTGCATTTTCCAGCAGGACCTCTTCACACAAACACCCACACAGGTACTGGCCCTCCCTCACTGCTGAAGAGAAGCCTCTTTTCTTTTTAGTGCTGGCATACCTCCCGAGCTCTCTCTTTTTCAACACCCCCCCTTTCGCTGAACTGACCCACAGAGCTGGGACTGAGCCAGAACCAGTATGGAG
The DNA here is from genome assembly GCA_023846285.1 of Phrynocephalus versicolor. NCBI lineage: Eukaryota > Metazoa > Chordata > Lepidosauria > Squamata > Agamidae > Phrynocephalus > Phrynocephalus versicolor. The sequence goes on from JAHTLZ010000129.1 coordinate 96,194,672, forward strand.
CCAAATTAATAAGGCCACCAGCAATTTCAGCAGGACCAACAGAAACTAGAACTAAAACACTGTGGTCAGCTACAAAGCATGGAAATAGAGTAACATAAAAAGTTACTTGCAATTTGTTCCTTTTTGCTATCACCAACATAACTTTTGCAATGCAATGGCTGCAGTTTTAACTTATTTTATAATTACAAAGGGGCACACATATTTCCTTTTTAGGTGTTTTGTACTACAGGTCAACAGCTTTTGGGACTGTGATGGTTGTATTTAAATTAACAAATGTTGCCCATTTTAGTAACTTTCAAATAATCAGAATGTGAGAAGTTCTTTTTCCGTAATGTTAATTGTAACTATCTACTAGGGGTTTGTAATGATTATAAATAAATTGTCTATAGTAACTTCCGATTTGCTGTTATTTTAGTCTTTGCCTGCTCCTTCACTTCCAAATTATTTTGGTCATACTTAGTGTTTCAAGATCCATCTGTCAATTCCAGAGTGATTCCTGCATCCCCTCCAAATTTTTTTCTACCCACAGAGTTAGGTGAGGCCCAAGACCATGCAATGTGCCTAACAGATGGGAACCAATTCTTGAGCTCTTCTAGTCTGGAACTGTAACTATTATACCATATTGTTTTGTCCACTGTGTAAAATCCCCAGTCTTTTGCGCTCCAGGGAATCACAGTAGCTTACTACATTCCCTAAAACATGGGCGGTCTGACCTCATTTCATGTTTCCTCGTGTGATAGAGAAACAAGGATGATGCCCAGTGCTTATAAAAATCACAGCTCTTGGTCTAGTTTTGTTGGATGCTATATAATTTTATTCTCATCATAAATACACCCTTGACAGGCAGGGAACATTGATTTTCAAGGAAGAGGCTAAAGATGACGTTCAGCGAAGAGTGAATTATCTTACCAAGACATTGGCTGGGCAAGTCAATGTTAGATCTGTAGGCAACAACATGGAATTGATTTTCCCCACTCCAAAGCCGTGACTGGTATTCCATTTCTTAAGCAGGGCAAGGGTGGTCCCGAAGTCCATGTCTGATTCTTGTGCATTTTTTATTTCCTTGCTTTTTTAAAATACAGTATACTGTATACAGGCCTCTCCCATGCTCTCCTTCCCTCCCTTTTCCCTTAAAGCAACCTTCCAAAAAAAAAGTTTCTCCTGTTGGAGGCATTGCAGAGGAAAGTGGGCTTGGGGGTTAAATTAAGATTGACAATGGATTTTGCCAAGATGGTTAAGGGGCAAGATGGGCAGCTTGTCATTGTGTCCTCTAGGAGATGGTAGGACCACAAATTTTCCCTAAATATGGGCTTCTTGTTACTACTGACTGTCGTACAGCAGTCATTCTCAGGCTGATACCTTCCAGGTGTGGGGGATGACAACATCCATGGTCCCCAGGCAGCAAGCTGGCTGGGGATAATGGGAGCCATAGTCCAGGACTATCAGATGACTCAATGGGTGCTTTTGCACATCTATGGTTTGTGTTCAATCATGGTTTAACCTACATTTTTTTCAATGGGCAACCAAACCATGACCTGTGTTCTGCATTTGTGGTTTGTTAATTCTCTTCTCCTTTTTGTTAACCCGTTTCTGTGTGGACAAGAAACAAGCTAAGGACAAGTCACAAGAAGCTATGGTTTTAGATTTTGACATTTAATAGTTCGGAACTCAGAGTCTATAAGCTCAGAAAACCTGTGGGTTCATGTCTTGGTTTCTGGCTATTTCCCAAAACATGGCTTGTCAGTAAAGACAGATTCACATGTCAAAATAAGCTTGAACTAAACAGAAATCAACATGTGAATAAAGTCAGTGTGAAAAAGGATTTCTGAAGAAAGTTTTTTAAGCCACCACTGTGGAATATAAAATATCTTGCTTCATCATTAGTTGCTAGAACATAAAGCTCCCGTGTTTTTCATTAGTCGCTGTTATCTACATTATAGTCAGATGCCGGCTTTGATTAGCCAGGAATTAATAAATGTAACTGCTACAAACTGAACAGTTAAAATAGAGAAATGATTTTCAAGAGAGCAGTCAGATGCTAAAAATATTTTTTAAAGTCCTGCTGGGCTGGGGAAGTGGGTAGCGAGCAGCGTTTAAACAAAACAATCTTTTATGGTATATGAAAATTTGAGGAAAATTAAGAGTACATCCAGTTTTGAGGTTTCTTGCTCCGTTTTTATTTCAGTGGGAGGCTTTCCTGTGTAAAGACTAAGTAAAACCAATTGGATAATACTTGGGTATTTGAGCCAGTTGTATGTATTAGATATGCTGTCGAGATTATGCTGATACATCTAGAAACTCTTGGCTTATTTTCCAGAGCACTTTCTGAAGTTTTAAGTTTTTATCATGGAACTAAATTGGAAGATTTGATGCCAGCTGCCTCAAATGCTCTTGATGTTGCCCATGCCCATTATTAGGTGGGAATTATCTAATATTTTGATCAATTTTACTTTGCTGCTTCTGACCGGAACATAAAAGATCTTCTGAATATTTACTTTCTCCAACTACAACAGAATATAGTTCACTACTAGTCATGCTGTTGCAGCAGTATCGGGATTGTAGTCCAAAATGTTACTTTTCAAGTTCCATCCTGTTCATGTGCTTTTCATTCTCTTTCCACATCATTCCTTAAGGGGATCTTGGGGTTAATGAGGTCAAATGAGCTTTGAGTGTCACCAATGTTGAAATATGCTTCAACCACCTGTCATCTCAGCATATTAAGAAGGAAGGGGCACCATCTTGATATTTACCTCAGACAGTAAATTGTCTGGTGCTGAGTCTAGTGCTTCTAAGGGTGCTTTTACACGACCCCTAAGATCCGCTGGCAACTTAAATTCATACCAGAGATCTTGGGGGTTTGTCGTTCTTCCTGTGTTCCCACCCCTCCGCACTTCCTTGCTCCTGTCTGCGTGAGGGGAGGGAGAAAAAAAGGGAGAAAAGAATGCAGGCTCACCTCCGCTCTGCCATCGAGCTGCTCCGGGAACCATTCCAGTCTCTTTCAGTCTCTTAAAGGGGTGGGGGCAAAAAACAAACGAACAAACACAAGGTGAGGCGAGCCCGGCACTCACTGCTTTATATCCGCATCAGAAATTTTTCACCTTTGGAGACCAGGTACTTGTAAAATGCGCTGGGACGCGCTTTAAAGTCCAGAGCTGGTGGGAAAACAATTTTAAGCGCCGCATCTGGGAGCCCTTTGCCTTGGATTTTAGGGGTCGTGTAAAAGCGCCCTAAGGCAAGGGTTTTGCAGTATGCTTTCCGTGCTAGTTGGTTAAGGCACATAAAATCAGGCAATTAAGTGTACAGCCCTATGTCCTGGGATTAAATCTGAATGAATTTAGCTGTGGTGTTGGTTCGTTGATAGCCATCGAATAGATGGCCCAAGGAAACTGTCTTTGTTTTTTGTAGAATTTATTTATTTATTTATTTATTTATTTATTTATTTATTTACCCTTCCCACCTAGTGGCCAGGCCATTACTCGCCACATCTATGACACGAAGTACTGCATGTGGGCTATGTAGTTCTCTGCACACTTTGGTTAAAGCACTATTGCACAAGGACCCTTCGCCGTAATGTTCCTCCAGGTGTTTAACATTTTCCATCAAAGGAGTAACTACAGCTGTAAAACCCTCAAAATGTCACTTTAGAGTTGACCGTCTGGAGAAGGCTTTTTACAAGCCAGTGATTATTTATGGACATGAGCTGAGCATCAAAACCTGGAAAATAGTTTCGGTGTACCGGAAGGATGCAGTTACAAGAGGCATATTTATCACGGAAGTGGCAAAGGGCACAAAGTTAAGCACTTCAACGCCTGTAGGGGTTCCAATCCATTCCCGCCAAGCCCGAAAACACATTCAGTATGTCATTAGAAACAGTACTTCCATGAGTGGTGAAAAGGGTCAGATTGTTACGGTGCATGTCTACTCAACTCCATTATCTGCATTGCTTAGTAGTTGGTTATTAAAAATGCAAGACAGGGTTTATCTGCAATTCTGACTGCCCAGGCACTTAATCGTGGTGCAGATTTTTATGGATGGGAAAAGAATTTACTAAATTTAGGGAATTTGCATTTCCTGTCACACCTTACTTGACCCTAAGATTTCCAGAAGTTAAAGCTGTCAGTGTAGATACCTGAGCCCAAAAGTTATGAAAAACCAGTCAAAAGGTGATTTTTTTTGGTAGAATTCTGATGATGTCTTTCATTGAGGGCCAGGATAGTCCAAGAAGGCACGAGTAGTACTGTAAATAGCTGACCCAGCTTTTTGAAGGTTGCTAATTGAATCTGGGGATGAGAACAGAAGAATCAAGCTAACCTTGTCATTTTAGGATAAAGCTGGGTCTAAATGAAAACAGACAGTGCACTTGGTCTCTCCAGGAAAGCCTTCAGGAATGTAAATAACAATAATTGCTGGTTTCCAAGTTGATTCTGACTTATGGAGACCTTTCCAGGCTTCTGGGGGTATAAAGTACTAGGATGTAGTTTGCCATTTCTTTCTTCTGGGACACTAGGAATCATTTGTGCCATAAAATATATTTGATCTGTCCCCAAAATTCTTGGCCCTTATGCCAGGCATGTCCATACGTTGGCCCTCCAGATGTTTTGGAACACAACTCCCACAGTCCTTTCTCACTGGCAATACAGGCTTGGAATTCTGGGAGTTGTAGTCCAAAACATCAGGAGGGCCGAAGTTTGGACATGCCTGCCTTATGGCATTCAGATGTCCCAATATGAAGAACTGAGAGCTTGTTCAGATCGATTTATAGATCAGCATTTGGATCACTGTTGGTAGAGATTGTTTTAAACCAAATTATTTTGCACCAACACATGTTTCTACTTGAATCAACCCCTCATGCCCCTTTAAGAGCTGTCTTGCTCCTTTCTGGCACATTGCTAGGGCTTCTGGGTGTGTTTGCATGTTTGACTTCAGCTGACTTCTATTCCGTTGACTCAGTATTCATACTATGGTATACCAGCGGAGCAGTGGGCAGCATTTATCTGAGGTGACAACTGAGTGAAATATTAGAGAGAGAGAGAGAGAGAGATTACAGGAAAAGGCAGGGAAAAGGACTGTGTTGACTTCATGGTCTCTGTCCCCACAAGGCAGTGCTACCCCAGCAGGGCCCTGGTTGAAGAGAAAGGCAGGGAAAGGGGAGGGTTACTTCTCCTCCATCTCCCTGACCTTCACCCCAGTGTTTTCCCTCATGTCACTGTTGTTTCCAGCTATTGTGCTATTGTGGCTTCCTTTTTACTCACCAGGACTCCTGGTAAACTTATACATGGGTGAACTGAGTAAACCTTGCTAATGAGCAAGCTGGTGCTCTAGTGTGATCCCTTCTCACAGAAGAAGTACTGCCAGTGTGGATGTAAGGATCACTGAAGTGAGAGATAATGTAGATTGCACAGAGGAAAAGAATCTTTTAAGAGAGAACTGAACCTCTCCAAGTTCGCCTAATGGATGGACCATAATATGGGGCTTTGGCTAGTTTCTCTCATCATTTTGTTCCTCCTCTTGGTCCTTCTTCTTTTCCCCTTGCCATATTAATTTCATTATTACTATTTTTTTTTACTTATTACTTATTACTTTTTCTTTCTCCCTGAAAAATGTTTTTTTTTAAATAGCAAAGGAATCATCTGGAATAAAAATAATACTTTTGGGAATATCATCAATTTAATTGTGGCTATTCGTCCCAATAATGATAAATGCAGTTTATTCCATTTTCCAGCTCTATTTGTATATCCTTTAGAACTTTAAGATAATTATCTTGCCATAACGTACTTTCTTTTTTAGTTATCTTTATTCCTAGCTATGTAATAGTCTTTTCTTCTTTAAAATTTGTTCGTTCTGTTAATTCTCTAATTTCTTTTCCTGCCATATTCTTTAAGATTTTAGTTTTTTCTTGATTTATCTTCAAACCTGCCATTTCTCCAAAGCTCCCTATAGTTTTCAACAGGCATTCTACCAAATCATTGGGATCTTCTAGTATAAAAACTTCATCATCAGCATACGCCTGTAACTTGTATTCTTCTTCTTTTATTCTTAACCCTTTTATCACCTTCTGATCTCGGACCTGTGGATTTAACACTTCCAGAGTCAAGGTGAATAACAGAGGAGAGATTGGACAGCCCTGACGTGTTCCCTTCTCTATCTCTATCCTTTCTGTCATGTCCATATTAATTTTCACCTTAGCTTCTCGTTTTGTATATATAGCCTCAATACTATTTCTAAATATTTGCCCTACTCCTATATATTTTAAATGACTTAGTATGAAATTCCAGTTGATGTTATCAAATGCAAGAAATACCTATGCCATTATTTGTTCTGCATGTGCCTCATAAAACTCTAAGGCAGGGATGGCGAACCTTTTTGAGACCGAGTGCCCAAACTGCAACTGAAAACCCACTTATTTTTTGCTGAGTGCCAATATGGCATTGGCAATTTAGCCAGAATACAGTCGTACCCCAGCTTAAAAAAACTTTCAGTTAAAAATGCACAGGGGGGGGGGGAGAGAAGCGGCCACAAAGTCCCCCCTTCTTACCCCCCCTGGACAGAGGATCATCGCCCTAGCGGCATATGGGGGGGGAGGTGACAGCACAGTCCCCTGTTCCCCCATCCCAGCCAGAGGATAATTGCTGCGGTGCATTGGCTGGAGAAGAGGCAGAGGAGTCACCCATTTTCCCCCTTCCCCGAGTGAAGGGGAGGAGGAGGAAGGCTGCTTATGCACGCTCGCTGGTGCCACACCAAATTCAAAAGGATCAAACTGCCTTCCTCCTCCCCTTCGCTCAGGAAAGGGGAGGAGGAGGAAGGCTGTTTGACCTTTTTGAATTTGGTGCGATGAAACCACCGCTTGTTTCAAAGGCAGTTTGAAACGCATCCCCCTGGCTTACACACCCAATTGGGGGTGGGGAAATTCCCTTTCAAACTCCCTATTTCCCCCCTCTTCCACGCCTTACTCCCGGTCCCCTGCCTTGTCCTCTTCCATTCCCTGCTTCTTACCTACTCCTGTTCCTCCACAAATTCCTCATGGCTGGAGGGGGAAGTAGGGGGGTCAGGGGGCATGTCGTGTGCCAGGCAAAAGCTCTCCGAGTGCCACCTTTGGCACGCATGCCATAGGTTCTGCATCCCTGCTCTAAGGTGTTAAGAATTATCCTCATTTTGTTCCTCATCTGTCGCTTTGGTAGGAATCCCATCTGGTCTTGATATATAACTCTCACTAAAAAAAAAATTGAATCTTGTGGCCAAAATTGAAGCAAAAATTTTATAATCTGCATTTAATAAAGAGATAGGTCTTTAGTTTTTCATATCTTTAGGGTCTGTATTCTCCTTATGTATCAATGATATTGTTGTTTGAGTCTATGTTCTAGGTACTTCTTTTCTTTCTATGATATCTTCAAGTAATTTTTGTATGGTAACAACAATATAACCTCCATCCATTGTTTGTAAAATTCAGCGGGCAGTCCGTCTGGGTCTGGGAATTTCCCATGGGGGGGTCCTAATCACTTCTACAATCTCTTTGCAAGTTATTGGTTCCTCTAATTCCTTCCTTTGTTCTTCTGTTAATTTTATCTTACTCTGTTTTCCTAAGTATACTTCTGTATTTCTTTGGCAGCTTTTGATAGAAATCCTTCACTATCTTCTTCAGCATCTCATGGTCAAACTTTTCTTTTCCATCTTTATCCTTTAAGCTTTGTATCTGTATTTTCTCTTTTTCGGTTCTGAGCCTATATGCCAACCATCTTCCTGGTTTATTTGCTATTTCAAGGAGGTTTGCTCTTGCAAATTTTATGGGTTTTTTTTGCTATATCTTCCACCCATAGTGCATTCAGATAATGTTGTTTCATTTTCAACCTTTCCTTTACGTTTTCCTTTTTCGGATCTTGTTTTAATCCCTTTTCACGTTCTTCTATAATCCTTACTGCTTCTTTTTTTTTTACCTTTTTCTCTTTTCTGCTTTGCTGAGAATCTAATTATCTTTCCTCTTATAGCAGCTCTGCCCACGTCCCATACTGTAGCCATAGAAATTTCTGGACATATATTTTCTTTAAAATAGATCTTCATTTCCTCTTTGCTTTGTTTCAGAAATATTTCATTTTTCAGGAAAGATGTGTTTAACTTCCATTGCAAGTTATTTCTTCTATTTCCCAAATATATAAGAATAGGGTTGTGGTCAGCAAATGTATTAGGTAGAATTTCAATTTCCTTTACTTCTCTCATAATATGTGATGTAAGCCAACACATATCTATTCTTGACCACAATTTGTGTCTGTTGCTTTAAATTTCTTTAATTGTAATACTAAGAATATTATTTTTCTCTTCTGTCCTGAGTTTAGTCCATTAATATTGATTGAGTCTAATTTCATCTATTTATTCAAGATTTCCATCCTTTTTGCTATATTTTCTCTTCACCTCTCCTTTTCTGTTCTCTTGTGATGGCATACTTTTTTCTTGTTCTCTTATCTTGTATTGTGATTTCCCATTTTCTCTCCTGTTCTTCCTCCTCACTATCAGAGAGTATGTAATCTCCTCTACTTCTTAGGAAGTCTTCCACCTTCATCACAGAATTGATTGTATACCTTTTAGATCCAAGTTGAAAAAAATTTCCTCTGGTATCAGGCATTTATAAATAATTGAATTTTCTCTTAACTGTTTTGCCAGAGTTGAGTTTTTCTCCTTTGCCAAATTTCCCAGGGTACTTGTTTTAAGATTGTAATATCTTTGTCTAGAATTTGTATTGTTTTCCTTGTGTTTCATTAAACACCATATCGCTCATTGATTTTCTTGTAAATTTCAGGTGAATCATTGAAGAATTGCTGCCACCCGATTGCAATGAAACTTCTTAATCCCTCCATCACAATACAATGACTAACACCTATTCTGCATAGAACAACTTTCCTCTTTCCCACAACCTTAAAACCACACAGTCTCACTCACTCTACCCCAGAGCACAGAGAGAACTCCTAGTTTCCTGAGCTCCTTGTCCTCTGAAGATGCCGACCACAGAGTCTGGTGAAATGTGTCCAGAACACAGCCAAACAGCCCAAAAGACTCACAACAGCAATCAGATCCCTTATAAACTTAGATTTAGACATGGACATTTCATTTCGGAAGGGGTCCGGTTCCAAAATGAAACACGGCAGAACAGCTGCCATTTGGTACAGGGATCCACCTTTCAGAATGAAATCAACCAGTCTGTTGCCTTGTTTTGGGTAGCATGGGGCTAAACTCCAATGAGGATGCAGCCTATGACACACCATCTTTTGTTCTCCCTGGTACTGGCCAATCAGGAGCTATGCAGGGACATGGACCATCTCACCCTCCTGTCTGATTGGCCAGCACCAAGGAGACTGAAAGATGATATCAGAGGCTGCTGTCTGGTAAGAGAAACAAGGTAAGAGACGGGCTGATTTCATTCTGGAAGGTGGATCCCGGTACTGAATGGCAGCTGCTCTGCCATGTTTTGTTTTGGAACCAGACCCTTTCCAAAACAAAATCCTCACGTCTATTTTAGATTTCCTTTTATGAAGGTAGACCTTTCTCCACCTTTGGGAGAGGTTGTAGATTTTTTAATGGTTTGATTCCCTGGGAGGATAACCAAGAGAATTGCACTTTGAACATTTAAATCCCTTGCCCAGGAATGTCTACAATATACATTTCTAGACTATGGTTTAAAATACCCCATAAGCTTTAGTGCGAATGTGTCCACAACAGAGAGTCAACTGTAATAGCCAAAATAATTTGGCTAGGATTTTCTTACTTCAGTAGGATCATAAAAAAAAAAAGATGGGTCTGGCAAGAGGAGGGAAAATATATAAAATGAAACCATCTCTATTCATGTTAACAGGTGGTAAAACAGCATGGTCCTCTAGATTTTGCATGCAGAAAAAATGGGTGTTTTGGGGCCAAGCAGATTTATTTGGATTTGTTTAATATGAAAATTTGCCAGTGTGCTGTCTGGAATGGGACTTCAGTGGAAAACTGGGAAGAACAAGCATTAAGCATTAATTCAGCCTTGAATGGAGGCAGCTTGGTGTGTGGCAACTTCTGTAAATATTAACAAAAAGTGTGCAATAGAGATGGGCACAGAATGAACAATTTTTCGTTTCCGTTACCGTTTGTCGTTTCCGTTACGTAACGAAACAACAAACGAAAATTGTGATGAAAATGCAACGAAATGAACAGAACCACAAAAATTGTGGTTGTTACGTTTCGTTTCTGTTAATGGCGATGCGCAAGGAAATGAGCTGTTTTAAATGTTAAAAAACGCCCTGGACATCCGTAAAAATGCAGCGATAATTATTTATATTATCTGATAATACCTACCAGGGGGGTTGGGGTCCTTAAAACGTTTGTTTTTGTCTTCTCCCATTGCGATGTATTTTTCTTTTCCCTTTAAAATGGATGTTGCACTAGCCACAAAATGGAGGCAAACCATGTGATGGGATCATGTTCAACCAATAGCATGCCCAGGTTGCAGACTGGGCGGGCAGGTCTGGCAGCCACAGAGGGCATAAAAAGCTCTGGCAGCCCCCATCCTCCTTGCAGTCTCTGGTGGGAGTTAGGGTGGGATTGCTGTCTCTGCAACTCTAGCTTCAGTCCTGCAGCCTCCCATGTGCATGCGTGCTGTGTACCTCTCGGTGTGTACCCTCCCCTACCCCGCAGTGCAGTCACTCTGCGGCTGCCCTGCACCCTGGGCAACGCCCACCGCTGCCTTTGCAGCCTCCCTGTGTACCTAGTCTATACTGTGTATACTGTATATACACAGTATACTGTGTCTCTGCCAGCATCCATTTTTTTAGTGTTTTCCCTCTGGTCTGGGGCATTGGGGGATGCCTGCGCACGGAAATGCTTTAAAAATCATGCAAAAAGTGGGTAGAAACGACAAACGAAAAAACGAAAAACGGTAATGAAATTTTTCCAAAAATTCGCAACAAATGGAAACGAACCGAAACATACCTCTCAACGACAAATGAAAAACCAAAAAATTTTTTTTTGTTTTGTGCCCATCTCTAGTGTGCAATCCCTTATATAGTTCTGTTCATTGGTATCTGTCACCAAGAGAACAGAGGACAACTCCATTGGGACAGATGGCCCCTTTCTACCATAAACTCAAATTACTCTAGAGAGTGTGACAAATACTTAACATTCTCCAAATAGCAAATATAGTACTTTCCTGTGTATAAGACTATATTGTTAAACTAAAAAAATCAGGGGTATCTTATACACAGAAGTAAGCCAAGGAGAGAACCACATGGTTGCAAAACTGTAATTTTGGGTTGGAAAAGTGGTGTGTGTGTTATACATGGGGGTGTCTTATAGACAGAAAGATAACAGTACATGAAAAAATACATAACGATATGAAAAAATCTCTACTGTAACCAACGTGCACATATGTCCTGCAAAATATATTTTTACATTACTACTTCTATCCTTGTTAGAGTAGTGTGTGTGTGGGTCTCTCCTCATCACCATTTTATCCTCACAACATCTCTGTAAGAGCCTTTTCACATGACCTCTAAGATCCACTGGCCACTTAAATTCGGACCAGAGATCTTGGGGGTTTGTTGCTGTTCCTGTGTTCCCACCCCCTCCGCACTCCTGGCTGCTGGCTGCGTGAGGGGAGGGAGAAAAAAAGAAAGAAAAGAATGCCGGCTTACCTCCGTTCTGCCGGTTTCACTCTGTTCCTGGCAGCATTCAGATCTCTTAAAGGGGCGGGGGGCAAAAAAAAAAAAAAACAGAAGCGAGGAGAGCCCGGCACCCACTACGTTATATCCGCATCAGGGATTTTTCACTCCCGGAGAGCAGGTACCTGAAAAGTGCACTGGGACGCGCTTAGGTGGGCTTGGTTGCACTTAATTTTCTGTAAACTCCAGAGCTGGTGGGGAAACAATTTTAAGCTCCGGAGCTGGGAGCCATTTGCCGCAGAGTTTAGGGGTCGTGTGAAAAGGCTCTAAGATAGCTTTGGGTGGTGGAGAATGACTGACCCATAATGAAATCAAGTCCCTAAATGATCTTTCTTTCTTTATTCATCTTGCACAATTTAGAAATATGAACATATATTAACATGAAAATCAATTTAAAATATTATCTTGGCAATTTGCTAAATCTTTTGTACATATAATAGGGTATAAATTTCATCTCCATAAGAGCTTCATTGACTGGGTCACAGTCACAGTCAAATTTATCCTGCAACCAAGTTGTTCCATTTTATTTGCTTATTCTTTGATCTTCCACCTTTGCTTTGAGGTCTATTAAGTGACTTCCAGATGGTCCAGCTGGAGTCTTGGCCTGGTGGGAGACACTCCTCAACGTTTATCAGTTCAAAAAGGTGTGTTGTTTCTGCTCTCCATACGCTCAGCCTAGCTTCTTCCCATAGGATATTTAGAGATTTAGTTGTGTGCAGAAGCCTTTTCCTTGATGTTAGTTGTCATTGAGGTGTTGGGGTCCATGAAGTGGATCGGTTTGAAATACGGCTGGCTCAAAAGAACTGGCTGCCAGAGGCAAAACAACAATCAATGCCCCCACCAGTCTTCCAATTCAAGGTGCATAATGTGTGTGTGTTGTGTCGTTACAGTCATGACCGGCTCTTCATGACCCCATGTCCATGGAGTTTTCTTGGCAGGAATACTGGAGTGGTTTGCCAGTTCCTACTCCAGGCGCCTACAGCACCTGGTATTCCCTGGTGGTCTCCCATCCAAGTACTAACCAGGCCTGACCCTGCTTAGCTTCCAAAATCTGGCAAGATCGGATGTGCTTAGGGTATCTAGGCAGCTAAGGTGCATAATATGCATCACTAATCAAATTATTTTCACATAGTAAACAGAAAAAATATTTACTGCTGGCAGGAAACATAACAAAAACAAACAAACAAAGGACCTATCTGCTGCCCTGTCCTAGCCAACATTTGATGCCAGAAGCTGCTGCCTTGCTTGTCTAAGGATAGGACTAACACAGCTTAGGCGGTTACTTCATGCCCTACCTTGTTCCATGATTACGTTCGTTCAGTGACAGCATTGTTCGCGGTCACGTGGGTTTGTCCCTGTTCAGTCCCTGTTTTCATTTATCCATGGGCATGATTGCTTGTATTGTGACAACTGTTACTTCACATCCTTGTTTCGTGACAACTACTGGATTTCCCTGGCTTCATTTAGCCTTTTTTTTTATTTATTGTTGGGCTTCCGTTTTTTGATACAGTAGGACCCCAGTATCCTCTGGGGATTGGTTCCAAGCCTTCCCATGGATAATGAAAACCGTGGATAAGAGAGAATGCCAAAAATGACCCCAAATCTGCTGTTTTGTGATAGTAACTTGCTTTACAGCTGCTGTTTTTCAACAGTAGCTTGCTTTACAGCTGCTGTTTTATGACAGTAGCTTGCTTTACAACTGCTCTTTGTGAGAGTAGCTTCCTTTAGGGCTGCTGAAATATTTATTTATTTTTCCTCCGCCAACCGTGGATAACTGAATCAGTGGATAATGAAGTCCTACTGTATTTGAAATCCCCGCTGCAGGCGCGCAGGCTGTCTCAGGAAGCCCGGCAGGAGGAGCCGGGCGAGCCCTCACCACTTGCCGTGGGTGAGCAGTGGCAGCGGCAGCTGCGTAGACAGTGGGCAAGACACCCTTGCCCTTAACTCAGCAGTCTGCAGGCTGGCAGGCGAGCAGGCTAGGAGAGCTCAGCCCCACCTCCAGGACCAAGGAGCACGGACCTATGCCTGACAGTGGCTCTCCACCTGTCCCTTCAAGAGCCGCCTTCTCCTACAGGGACAGGTGGGCAGCCAACCCTGGCCTGGTGCAGGAGTTCCAGTCGGCTTTCTAAGTTGTCGGAATATTCCTAGAGCGAAAGGGGGAAACAGCCATTGCCGTTACTTCACGTCCCTTGTCTCAGAACAGGAACCGGGAACAAAGTGTGAGAAGAGAATTCCCCAGCCCAGGGGCAGGCATGGCTTGTCACGCTCTGTTCCCGGTTCAGGGGGCATAGTCGAGACAAGTTTCTTCTGTCACGCTATGGACGTGAAGTAAGGTTTTTTTGTACCGGTCCCAAGTGGGACAGCAGAGAGGGATGAAAGGGACGTGAAGTAATGGCCTTAGTGAAGACCTGAAGTTAAATCGTCCCAGTTCTGTTCCAGCATGTCTTCTTATTTTACCCCACGAGCATTCATACTTGTTCATGCTTGGACTTGAGAATCCTAAGAGAACCATGTGCCACTTTTTAGAACACTTCGTATCAGTTAGACCTCTGTGCAAAGGATGGGTAAGCAGCCAGTTACTCCCTCTCTTACTTTGTCCTTTGGCAAGACGGAGCACAACATATTGTGCTGGACACTTTTATTGCAACCCATGGTTATTATGACTCATGGGTTGCTAGCATGGTTAACCGCTCTGAAGTGGCTTCAGCTCCAGACCTAAAATCCGGTGCTTTGGAAGTTGAACGTTTTAAGATCTGCTTCTGTTCCATTGCTTATTCCATCCCCACATCTCCGCACTGGCAGTCACGCGCATGACCTTCAGCACAACGTTAATAAAAAGCACACGTTTCTGGGAGAGCTGTTGCTTCCTTCTAGAGCATATAAACCAAGTGTCAGCAATCAGCATGATCAGGCCCTCCATAAGCTCGCCAGAACCCATGTTTCCTTGCTGTTTGCACCGCTGAAAGCCAATTCAAGCTGGGCCTCGTTATGACTAGAACTGTAGGACGCTCAGACACCTCCATTTACAGAGGGTCGGCACGTACTTTGCAAGCTTTGTGTTCATCCGGCTTCTCTCTTTCTGAGTCCTCTTAAGATTTTCAAACAGCCACTTCCTGCCCCCCCCCTTTTACTCCCATTTAATTGATACAGTGCCTCTCAAAGTAGCTCACTAAATCCTCAGGCCTTGGAACAGAGATTTTATCACCCCAGGAATATGCTTTGTGCAGAATTCACACAAAATTACCAGTATGTGTAATTCTGTTCCACGGCATAGTTGCCCGAACAGTGGTAAATTTACTCAAATTTCAGCCACTTGCTATGTTCAGATTCTTCAAAAGAAAAAAACAAGAAAAAGAAAAGAATATATATATGTATATACCAATGCTTTTGTTTTCTGTTTCTTTTCTTTTTCTTTTCTTTTTGGTCACTCTTAGTACCAGCCAATGTAATGCACAAGTAAATATATATAAACAAGCAAACAAAGACAAAAATGTCCTGCAATGTTGTGGTTTTGTTTTGCATTGCTTTGTGGGAACTCCAATGCAATGCACATAAGTGGTCCATTCCAATTATCAAAAGGTTGGCTCAGCTCAGGAAAAATCAAAATTCCTTCTGTGAACATTAAGATATTGGGGGGGGGGGAGTTGTTGGTTTGTTTGCTTTTTCCACTAACCTTTCACTACACTGTCTTGCACATACTACTTTGGAATTCTCAATAGGGCGAGGAAAATAACCCATCTCTCACTCTGTGCACACTTATAACCACACTATTGTTGCTTCCCGTTGGCTGTCATCCTCTCAAGGCCCACTGATCTAGGAGGGTTCCAATGAGATGGCACCTTGTAGGCAGAGAACTGTAGTGTACACTCATTTGCTCAGCTGTTAAACTTGCCAAAATCATTAAAAGCCAGTTATACATGCAAACTCTCAAGCAAATGAGAAATGCCCCTTTCAGGAACAGATTCTTTGCTTGAAAGAAGTTTTACTATTCTTCTCCGTTCCAAAAGAAGACTCAGATGAGTAAAAGAGAGAAGCTGCTACAAATGACCTAAACATGGCACCAACACCTAGTAAAGGCCCAAAAGGAGGGGAAGATAAGTGTCAGGATTGGGTCTGCATGACACAGTAAATGTGGAGCCTCCTTGTAGAGTCAGGCCACTCTCGGGATGAGGCAGATAGTGCAGCTGGTGAGCCTGCTACTGACATAAAGCTAGCTGCCTGCACTCCCTGTTCCTTGCTTCAGCAATATGAGACCTCTGGACTCCCGGGCTTCAGCCTGTTACCTTGGACCTTCCTGGAAATCTGTAAATTTTTCTTGCTGGTATCCCTCTCCCTTTTGGACTATTTTCTGTGGATCCTGGGCTTGGACTGGTTGACTATTATCCCTGAATCTGGAACCTGGGCTGGCTGACTACTGTCCCTGTCTCTTTGCGTACCTTGAACTCAGGCTGGTTGACCACACCCTTTGTCTCAACCCCTAACTGGCTTCTGGGAGTACCCTGGTCCTGGCCCCTTGCTGTTAGCCTAGCTGCCACCCACATCCTGGCTGTTACAATAAGACAGGCAGAAGAACCTACTCACCATCTTCTCAGGACAATAGTAGCTAAAATTAGAACACAAATTTTCAAAATCAGTGGATGAGAAACTCACTAACTTGTCCTTGAAATTTACCAACATTGCAAGGGAACCTATCCAGGCCTTAGATCTTGGTCCTTTGAAAGTTCCAAAAGGATTAGCACTGTGTGCAATTAAATGCATGCAAAAAAGAAAAGACAAATCAGGAAATTATAGCAAATATTTGAACATACACCTATGAGGCATACTGGAGTCTTTACGTAATGAACCTCTTGTCCCCCTCCTAACTGCCTGATATAATGAAACAAGTCAAGACCTGAATATTTGAACTCAATGAAACAGATATTGTCTAGAATGCTCCGGGACCTAAACTGCAAAAATCTGAATGTGTGTGTGTGTTGTGTCGTTACAGTTGTGACTGACTCTACATGACACTATGTCCATGGAGTTTTCTTGGCAGGAATACTGGAGTGGTTTGTGAATACTCACAAGTAAACATTTAAAATTATCAACTAAAAGCAAAAGTCTTGTGACATTTCAGCAAAGTGAGAAATGTAGACTTCAAGGCACAAAACTGGCAATTTATCAAAATCTGTAACTCTAAAAGAAAATAGAAGCCCTCCAACTTCATTTAAAATATGAAAGTTAGTCTTTAAGGTGCCACATGTTTTTTGCCTTTTGTTTTGTTTTGTTTTGTTTCTTTGATTTCTGCCTGGAATCCATCCTCACATGAAACTTCTGCCGGAAATCGGTTTCAAATATAAACAGCATTCTCTCATTTAAATTCTTATTCACCACAACGGGATGCTATTTTCTGAAACAACTTTAGAATAAACAATTCTGCTTTGCAAAGGCTTGGGTCCTTCTGTCCCAAGAGAGTTAGACGAACTGGGCAATGGAGCAGATACAGTAGGATGTCCAAATAAGATGGAAAATGATGGTTCAGAGCAGGTGCCATTAAAAAAAGTGTAAAGTAAGTCTGCACTGCTGGTTTCTTCTGAATTTACCATATGCCACCTTCCTGTAACAACAACAACAACAACAACAACAACAACAACAAAACCTCCTCAAAGGATGGTGTTATCCCTTTTTACCCAGGACAGGCATCTTTGGATATTCTCTATGGAGAAATATCAATGGACATACTGTAAATCTGACATTGGAAATGGCAGCACAGAGAAACTTGTTTTAGAACATTTCAGTTTAGCCAGACGAGTAATAAATGCTACATTGATTCCCATAGTTTGCCACTTTTGTGAAATATGCTATTGTTACTTTATAAAATTGATAATTGAAATTATTCCTTGCCTGTTAACTTATTCTGTTACTAACAAACCAGTGTCACTTTGTTAGTTATCTTTTTCACCACCTGGTCATGAAGCCTTTCATGCATAAATATGACAGTCATGGGGTTTCACTCTGACATGTGAGGAAGTGGACTTGATCCACAAAAGCTTACATGAAAAGACAATGGCTAGTCTTGAAGGTGTCGTGAGTTTTGTTTGTTGTTTTTTCTTTTAAGGGTTTCCCCCACCCCCCAGTTATCAGCTGTTCCTCTGACCCCTTCAAATTTTTACTAGAGTAGGTAATCGCTATCATAGCAAACCTTTCCAATGAACTCTACACTCACCCCGGGCCCAAACAGTGTATCTCATATACTGGGAAATGCCCATAGAATTGAGAATTGCCGTAAAAAAGAAACAAAATGTATCTTCATTGAGAAAAAGGCAGTATTACATATTGGGGCAAGCATTGAATTAAGTGATGAATTAAGACATCCAAAACATTGCTGGATAAATACCCTCAACAATTGTCCTGGGTTCATCCAGATCTAGCCCACAACTGTGCCAAATGGAAGCAAAAACAAGAATAGTGGACACCACCACCATGTGGGACAAACGCAAAGTAGTAGTAGTAGTAGTAGTAGTAGTAGTAGTAGTAGTAGTAGTAGTAGTAGTAGTAGTAGTAGTAGTAGTAGTAGTAAAATTAAGACTGGGAAGGCCCACATTCAGTCAACTCAGCAAGACTTTCTCAAGGTCACTTTGGAGCAGTAAAAGCATTACTTTTTAAATTGGAACTTCAAGAATTCTCAACTATTTATTCCCTAAAGAATAAATTATGAAAATGAAACAGAAAGGAAACCAAGTACACTAGCCTGAATTCCTTGGAAGAAAGATGGGATGTCAATGTAGTAAATAAACACAAGGGAGAGATAAATGTAGTACAGTGTTCTTAAAGTGAAATGTTATATTCACTTATCAAGGCCCAGGTAAAATCATAGGCATATGAAATGGTAGAGTGGTAAACACAGAGTATGCACATAGTTTGTTCCATTTTTAAAGCCATCAGTTAGATTGTAATATGCACACATGGTGAGATGTTCTGCATCTGTATGGCCAAACTGTACGTGTCTCACATTGGTTGCTCTTCCAACGACCATACCCAACTAGATATAGGCAATGTCTATATTGTATGGATTAGCTACTCTGGCATAATGATGTAAATGCAGTGGTTAATTGACACTAGATAACAAATTGCCACCTGGTATCCCTTATTGCACACCACATCACACAATTGGCAGGTGACAAAGGATCACAAGTGGCAATATGGTAACTAATAGCAAAAGTCATTCTTGCAGTTTATGGCATTACAACTAACCAATAGGGTTCTAGCCCAGCATCAAACAGACTGCATTGAGATAATTTGTGCTCGAATATTAAAGTCTTCCAGAGGACTGGGATTTCCAGGCAAGTTAATCTGGAGGGTCTGCACCATTAAATGTTTCCTGCACAGCAGGCCATAGAGACATCATCTTTACAAAGAGCTGCACATTGCATAGACGGCTGATTGTATCACAAACTCTGCATGTGCCTCTGAAGGTATAATGTTACCACTTTGATCAGCAGTAGCTGAGATATCCAATGACTATTAAGTGTCGCAGCCCCATTGAAGGGGGGGGGGAGACACCAATCTGAAGTTTTTGCAATACAAAAGCCGGAAAATAATATCTTTATCTTGCTGCTTAAAAGCTGTTGGCACTAGTTGAGCAAACAAGAACGAATCCCATCTGCTTATGGATACAACAAACCACACAACACATTAGAACCAGGTGAGGGTGAGCTTGTTTTTGGTTGTTGTTTTACTGCATCTTACAGGACAGATGGACTTAATGTTGAGCAGGGATGATTTCCCAAATCCTGACCAAAAACATCTGGTTTAAAATCTGTATATGCAAGGAAGCCAGAATATAAAAAGGATTCCATTTGCTTTACATCTCCATGATGCTTAGATCATATATGTTTTCTTATAATGGTGGCTATACACTACACAGTATACATTCAGTACCTGTTTCCAGCATGGGCAAAAATAAATTTTTGTTGTTGTTGTTGTTGTTGTTGTTGTTGTTGTTGTCATCGTCTTCTTCTTCTTCTTCTTCTTCTTCTTCTTCTTCTTCTTCTTCTTC
>JAHTLZ010000129.1:96214397-96272638 GCA_023846285.1 Phrynocephalus versicolor
TCTTCTTCTTCTTCTTCTTCTTCTTCTTCTTCTTCTTCTTCTTCTTCTTCTTCTTCTTTATTGCAGTTTATATACTGCCCCATTGTGATAAAACATTCTCCAGGCAAATTACAACATAATTATGAAAATAACACCTTGCCCCTCCAAAGCAGGCTTGGTACTCATTGTACCGAACTCAGAAGAATGGAAGGCTGAATAAACCTTGAGCCAAATACCTGAGCCCCTCAGGATCAAATGCAGGTCATGAGCAGAAGCTTGACAGCAGTGCAGCAGTTTAATTACCAGCTCATGGGGCTTCCATGTCATATCAAGATCCTAATATGGGCACATTACCAATAAGTCACACTTCCAGGGGAAATGTAATTATGACCACTTTCTATTCAATGCTGCAGGATTATTTGTTTAAGAATTATTTTTACTCTAGAATGTGCACTAGCATGGTACATTAAGAAATCAGACTCAAGAATATTTATTATAGATTCCAGCTAAATAAATTACAATAATGTACCAATGGAAATCAAGAAAAGTTTCATGGCGTAAAAATGCATTCCATCTTCAGTGATCATATGGTGGAATATATAGAAATTCAAAGCTAAATTATATACACTCAAAGTCTTTTACCCGAAAGAGTAAATTTGCCAGAGTAACTTTCTCTCACCTTCAGATTTTTGAAACTGCCACAGTTTATGTACTTTATGGATTTTGGAAGGTTTGCATTTTTAAAAATCCAAAGCCAAATATGTACCCATTCCTAGTTAGAATCCCCCAAAACAAAACCCAGTAACAAATGTTGCTGTTCGGTTCTGTTGTCTTCCTGTTGGAGGAGAATCAATCTAGATTCATTCTATGCAGCTGTTCCTAGCATAGGGGCCTCTTTTCTCTGGAATGAAAGTGGATTTTGCTGGGCCAACTGTTTGCCTTTTTTCCATAACAAAATTAGAGCCATGCCGCACTTCAATTTTCAAACTTATGGGATAAGTGTGCTCAAGGATAGTTATATCTGAAGAGAGATAAAATTAAATCATGTTTTCTCTGGGCCTCTTAGAACTTGAAAAACAGCATTAAAAGTTTTCTTGATGAGTTAAATGGTGCGCAAAGGCTTTTTTCTTCACCACACCTTAATTCTTAGTTCTACTACCATGGCTGGGATAAAACTGCTTCAGGGGCTGGATTCTATCCATCGACTTCTAGTTGGCCTCCTTGCCGTAAACCACAGAATATTTTCTTTTTCCTAATAAATCATAAACATTCAGTAGATCTCTCTATTTTAGAAGAGGTCCCCCACCCCCACCCCTGTCTCTCCTCAGGGCAGGATGGTATAAACTCAGGAGAGCTGGCAGTCCTCCAGACCAGGGAAACAAGCTTATAAATGCCATCTTAAAAAAAGAAGTAAATATAAAGCTGGTACAAATAAAACAGGAAGTGATGAGAGGGTACAGCGTTTTGCCGGGACCTCACTTCTTATATTGCAGCCAGACGTCTTCTCAGGACCCCTCTGGTGCCTTCTTTGGCCAGAGTCAGAATTTGTGGTTTCCAGAGTTTCACTGCACTGTTGTTGTGTCATGGGTCATGTGAGATTGAGTGAGGTGGAATAAACAGAGGAATGGTGGGGAGGGGATGCCTGAGTCTGAGCATGTGGTGGTTGCATTGGTTCTTCCTGTCTTGTGTTTCCCTCTACCTGGGAAAGAGCAGTTAGAGGTGAGCAAATTCAAGCCCTTCGAAAAACAAATACAGTACCTATGTTTATACGCTTCCAGTAGCGAGTTTTTTCACCTTCTAGATTTCACTACCCTGAGTCAAATTTCCACTTGCCTAACCTTAGTTAGACTTCTGGCTCTTATAAGTTTTCCACCAGGTGATATATTTTTTTCCCTAGAGGCCAAGGCTGCTTTTACACGACCCCTAAAATCTGCTGGCAACTTAAATGCAGATCCCCCCAACGTGGTTTTTGTTCTGCTTCCTGTGTTCCCACCTCCCGCACTCTATTGCTTCTGTCTGTGGTGAGGGGAGAGAGAAAAAAATGCAGGCTCACCTCTGTCTAATTGTTCCAGCCCATTAGGATTCCTGTCTGTTGGGGGGGGGGGACAACAAAAACAAATGAAAAGCGGAGGAGGGCCATGCATGCAATGCTTTAAAACAGCAACAAGGAACAGCAACAAGGATTTTACCTCCTCCAGACCAGGTACTTGTAAAATGCGCTGGGGCGCGCTTAAGTGGGCGTGGTCATACTTTATTCTTTTTTTTTAAGTCTGCTGCTGGTGGGAAAACAATTTTATGCTCCGCATCTGCGAGCATTTTGCAGCAGACTTTAGGAGTCGTGTAAAAGCAGCCCAAGAGACAATAAAGCAATGTTTAGATTTACAGGTTCTCAAGTTATCTGTTGTTAAAGCTTCAGATCTATTCATGTTTAACTCCAAAGTAAATTATGTAAAGCTCCTACAGACTTAGGGTATTTGTACATGACCCCTAAACTCCGCCGCAAATGGCTCCCAGCTCTGGAGCTTAAAATTGTTTCCCCACCAGCTCCGGAGTTTACAGAAAATTAAGTGCGGCCACGCCCACTTAAGCGCGTCCCAGCGCACTTTTCAGGTACCTGCTCTTGGAGGGTGAAAAATCCCAGATCCGGATGTAAAGGAGTGAGAGCCCGACTCTCCTCGCTTCTGTTTGTTGTTGTTTTTTGCCTCCCGCCCCTTTAAGAGAAGGAATCAGGAGGACGATGGGGCTTGGGGAGGCTTGGACCGGCAAACGGAGGTGAGCCTGCATTCTTTTGTCCCCTTTTTTCTCCCTCCCCTCACGCAGACAGGATCAAGGAAGTGCAGAGGGGTGGGGACGCAGGAAGAGCAACGAACCCCCAAGATCTCTGGTCCGAATTTAAGTGGCCAGCAGATCTTAGGGGTCGTGTGAAAAGGCCCATACTCTCAGGTGTATGAGCTATGGATATGCTGTTTCAAATCCTAATTTATTGTAGAAAACAACACATTTATTACCATTTTGCCAAGGCATTTGATTCCCAGTAGGTGTAGTGGATACTAGGGCTGTGGACGCATGGGTTCAAATTCCCATTCAGCCATGGAAGCTCATTGGGTGTGTGGAACGGATGAAACCACCCCTTAAATAGCTAGTTTACCTTGAAAGCCCTATTAGGATGACTACAAGTCAGTTCTGACTTGACGGTACATAACATAGCATAACATTACCATTTCTCCAAGGCAATGTGGAATCCAGGAAAATATGATTGAGGCAAAGATGTCCAGAGGAAAATAAATCAGCTGCTTAAGTCAACAAAATATAGCCAAGTCTCAATATTTGCAAGGCAGCCAATGCCATAGAATATGAACTTTAAATTAGAAGCTGAAAATAGTTTTTAAAAAACAAAGTACTGTATTAAATAAATGATGTCTGCCTTTACCTAGACAGCTGGATTCAAAATGAAAGCAGTTACAACTGAATGGCAAATAGCAAACATGGGTTTACATGGAGGTTAAAATAAGCAGAACTGAACAGGAATGGATTCAGTGCAAGGAAAACACATCTTCTGCTGATGCAAGAATTAAATTTCTGAAGATGTATCTTAGTTTGATGTCTTTGATATCTTTGCCTGTTAGCTAGTTAGAAAATAAAATAAATTCCAGGCTGAGGAATTCCAGCAGGTGGAAGAGAGAGGGGTGGCCACTGGGAGCTGCAGAGAGGCCGGAGACACTGGCAGCCGGGCCCTTCGGCTAGTGGGGGTGGAGCCTCGTTTCCATACAGGGTTCCCAGAATCCCTTCCAGCGGCTTTAAAATGCTCACTGTGACCTAGGTGTCTTGGCTTTCTAGGGGATATATATACCAATCTGGACAGCTGTTAGGGTGTGGGTTAGGGGTTGTGCATGGAAAAGTGCTCTCTGGTGGGCCACCTGGAGGCCAGCTGCACAGCCAGCCAGCAGCATCCGGAGCTCACCTGCCTGACACTGGAAATGCAGGACATTTCAGGGGAAAATAAATTTTCGGGAAGAAGGCAGGAAAGAGTGATTGATCCATGAATGTCCCGCCCCAAACGTGACACTTGACAGGTCTGGTCCAGTCATATGACAAATATCTTATTACGTTTTGTCCTAAAGAACCATGAAACTATTCAGCTAAAGCCAGTTATTAGTACCAGCTAGACTAGACCTATTAAATCAATGAGATTTACATAAGTCAACACCTACACAAATACCATTCATTCAGTGGTTCTAATAGCTGGGAATAACAGTTGAATTTAATTATTTGGTTCCATTCCTCATGGCACAGTGGTTAAATGTCTGTACTGCAGCTAAAACTGTGCTTATGACCTGGGGTTCTATCCCAGGTAGAAGGCTCATGGTTGACTCAGCCTTCTATCCTTCCAAGTTTGGTAAAAATGAGTACCCAGCTCTCTCTCTCTGTGTGTGTGTGTCTGTGTGTGTGTGTGTGTGTGTAATGTGTAGCCTGCATAGCTAAACTATGGAGAGGTATATAAGCAGAACATTTTGCTTTTTACTCATCCAAACAGCTCTATCAGTCTGAGGAAAGTTTGTGCGGCTGGCTAGGTTAGAAAATGGCCTGAATAGACTCGTTAGGTGGACAGTGGCCTGAATAGGCTCATTATGTGGACAATGGCCTAAGGTGTGTGAAAGGCCCACCTATGCAACCCTTCCCAACACCCATTAAGTATGGGTCGTTAGCTGTGTCCTTGCTGGTGGAGGTGTGAAGTGCTTCTAATTAGTCTGGGGATTGATGAAAGTGATGCTTGTTAAGTAGCAGACAAATTATGTCTGAGTCCCCCACCTCTGTGGAGAAAGGGGTTCCCTAATACTTAATAGGTGTTGGGAAAGGTTGCATAGGTGGGACTTTCACTCACCTTAAGGCATTGTTCACCTAACAAGCCTATTCAGGCCATTGTCCACCTAACGAGCCTATTCCAGCACTTAAAACACCAATATGAGCCTAATCAGAACAGGGTGATGTGAAATGAAGGTGAAGTATAAAATGGAGGACTCATCACTAACTTTCTTCAGACTGACGAAGCTGCTTGGATGAGTAGCGAAATGTTTCAGTCTCTCAAAAAAAGAAGCCCAGTTGCCATGACTCAACTTCCAGATAAATTCACCTGAATGACTGAGAATCTTCACAAACATATTCCAAGATGTGTGTTCCAATGTGTTTTTCGATTACCAGATCACTGGCAGGATTACTGTTCGTCTCGAGCACTGAGACCCCATTATTTCATTATACAGTAGTACCTCTACTTACGAGTTTAATCCGTTCCAAATGCATGCTCTTAAGTCGAGCAACTCTTAAGTAGAGCAGCCCTATCTAAAAAAATAAAATATAAAAAATGTAAGTAGAGCAGACTGCATCTAAAATTTGTAAGACAGCACTTTAAAAACACCAACAATTTTTCACTCTCAAGTCGAATTGCTCTTAAGTCGAGCTACTGCTGTAGATATAAATGGAAACAGTGCATTGCAGTCAATGGATCACTACTAGGCCGAAGATCTAATTCAATAAGCACTTAGTGCAGTGGTGTCCAAACTTCAACCCTCCAGATATTTTGGACCACAACTCCCACAGTCCTTTGTCGTTGGCAATACAGGCTTGGAATTCTGGGAGTTGTGGTCCAAAACATCTGGAGGGCCAGAGTTTGGACACCCCTGACCTAGTGCTTCTTGTTGATGCCGTTTGACAGAAGTCAACTGACGCATAGAGACAAATGCAGACATAAATTTAAAAAAAACCCTAAAGATATTTCAATGCACAGTGACAGTAGTTCAAGACAGTTGCAATAAAATCATTCACAGACACAGTAACAATTTTTGTTTCCAAAAAGATACACAACAAAAAGGTAGAAGCCTCTGGATGCGTGAGAAATTATCTGCAGTTAGCATGTTCATTGGTAAATAATTCGCTAATGGCTGTGCATTGCATGACCTAAATGTATGATACAAACTCAATGGGGAATAGGAAGCAGTATTTGGCTTGTGTGACTGTGGCCTATCTCTGCCCTGGGTATTTCCATTCGTACAAAGAGATAATAAGTCACTTTGCGTCATCTGGCCTTTGTTAGCTGTGTTTCCAAGTGAGATGAACAAAGTACAGTAAACACCCCTTTTGACTATTCCAAATGTTCTATCAGTGAATAAATATATCCTACTCCCCCCCCCCCCCAATTCCACTAGCTCGATAATGACTTTCACATGAAGGACTGTGTCAACAATGCTGTTGAACCATACCAATGTGTTATCGCTTAGGATAAGTTTTTTCCTACTTGAACACAATAAGATGATAGGCTCCATTTATGACAAATAGATGCCTTTTCAGTTCTACTTTTAGAAGGCCCAGTGCAAAATCCACATCTTCATTGTCATTGGTCATTTTAGCAGGCTTCCTCCTAAATTGCCTTTCAAGGAATACAGATTTTACTGGCATCTGCTAAGCCTTGTCTAAAATGAGGGAGCATTTTTCCTCACATAGGCTAGGAACTGCAGTCATGCATCATGATCTGTAATAGCTAGCATCCAGGCGCACCAGTGCCCACGCACATAAACCAGAGCAAACTTAATATGCAAACTGCCTCAAGTGTGAGATGCTCCTGCTGGGATCATGTAGTGTTTTGTGCATTTAAGGAATTCCCTGTTCTAATGATGTGCACTTTCTGCCATGCGTAGTTTACAATATGGGCTAAAAAGTCATAGCTTCCATGTGCCAAATCTAAATCTCCAGGGAAGGCACCTGCCCCCTGGAACTGATGCCAAAGGAGAAAAGCAGGTATGTGCGAGCCTGACTTGGGAACAAGCCATTTTGCGGTGTGCACTTTAAAAGGTGGGTTGTAACTCTGTTGTAACCTCTTTTTCCAAACAGAAACCTAACAAAAGTAGCCCATTGACTAATTAGCTTTCCCTCTCTACACTACATGTGCTAAGGCTGGTCCTTGCTTTAGGGTGGACATATTCCTTTTTAATTAGGATGGGTATGTGTGTCTTCCAGTCCCAAATGTGGAGTAAAAAAAAAAAATTGAAAAAAAAAAAAAAAGGGGGGGGGGACAGCAGAGTCCTTAAAGTACAAATGTTATGGCGATACTGTATGAGTTCGCTTCTCTTAACTTTCTAGTGATGAAGTCACTCCTTATTTTTAGAGATATGCAAGAGTTCTTTCTAAGAACAGTGGTGTAGCTAGTGGGGGGCAAAGGGGACCTCTGCCCAGCATCGGGGGGGGGCACTGCCAAACTGTCTTGCAGGAGAGGGAGAGGTGACGGTGGGCACAGGCACAGAGTAGAGTAGGCAGCGCTCCTCCTGCTCGCCTTCCCAGAGGGGGAGCTCACACTGGGTGGTGGCCAGCATTGCAGCTAATCCAAGAGAGGCTTGCACGATGCAGCTGCTCCATCCTCCAGTGAGAGCCTCTCTCGGCCTAGCAGCAGCGCTGGCCACCGCTGCTGCCCAGTGACAGCAACCTCTCTGAGAAGGCAGGTGGAGGAAGCACTGCCTCCTCTTCTCAGTGCCAGGGTCCACCCACCTTTCTGGAGGTGGAACCTGTACCTCTTAAAAGACCCCCCAAGCTGCTGCTGAGCAGCCTTGGAGCCACTCCACTAGCCCGTTCACCTCCCTGCTGGGCAAGGGAACTGCAGCCGCCACCACGGTGGCGCGATGCAGCTGCTCCTTCCTCTGGAGAGCCTCTCTTGGACGAGTAGCAGCGCCAGCCGCCGCCACTGCTTGGTCTGAGCTCTGCAGTGCCTGGGCTCTCTGTACACAAGAGTGCCCAGCGGCACTTGGCCGAAGGGCTTTGTCCACTGTTAGGGGCAGAGGGGACGAAGAGGACAAGGCTGCTTTGGCCCAGTCCTGTTTGAACCCCGTGGGACCCCCCCCCTCCCCAGGCGATGCGTCCGTACAGAGGCCAGGCTCTCCCCAGGATATTGAGGTCACAGGCGGAGGGGCACAGCAACTCCTTGATGAGGCTGGAATGACATAGCACCTGTCTTCGTGCAAAGATGTGGGGAGTGGAGGCAGAAGTGCCCCTCCATGAACGGAGAAGAGGCAAAGGTTTGGGGAGGGGAGTCCGGGTTCAGCGTCTGACTTTATAGCTCACTCCTTGTCAAGAGGGGGCGCAAAAACTGACACCCCCCTGAGCACTGAAAACCCTACCTATGACTCTGTCTAAGAAGTATGAATTGGCTACCAATCTGTTTGAAGTAACAGTAGGATGGACTTTTTTAATAGTAACATAATTAATGATCTTGAGAAGTAGCTTTAAATAGCACCCGTGGCTGTGCCGGCTGTGATTAGAGACATCCTGTACAGCCTTGGGCAAGATACAAAATCACACCCACCCCAGGAAGGGAACCGTAAACTGATGATGACTTTTTACCTGGAAAACCCTGAAAAGGGTTGCTATAAGTGAGAGTTAACTTGACGGCACATACTGTACTAATTTCTGGAAAGTAGTTTTTGTCTGTACCATTTCGTTGAGTTTTCTTTTACTGCCTGTTTCTTTTCTCTCTTCTTTTTCATTCTATCTCTCCCAACCCCCTCCCCCCCACATCTCCTCCAAAATGCTTCATCCACACTTCTTTGGGGAGGCCCAGTGGCATTCATTGCATGGCCTATTCCCCCCCACTAAAAGTCAAAAGTCTATGACCTTGGAGA
Source organism: Phrynocephalus versicolor (assembly GCA_023846285.1). NCBI lineage: Eukaryota > Metazoa > Chordata > Lepidosauria > Squamata > Agamidae > Phrynocephalus > Phrynocephalus versicolor. The sequence goes on from JAHTLZ010000129.1 coordinate 96,223,037, forward strand.
ATATTGATTTCTTGCCTGACACCTCCAACTCCTGCAAACCTAGGCTAAATTAATTCCCATCAGAGGTCACAGTTGAGGCCTAGAGTCCAGGGAGCTGCCTGAGATAAACATAACCATTTATCATACAGCTGCCTTCGCCAGAGACTAAATTCACTTTCAGACCAATCCCCCCCGCTTGATGTAGCCTCATGGCAGCATCAGAAATCGCCTGTGTGTGCTCAGCTTATCTCGGACTGCTGTTCCTCCAGTCTCCTTTTCCAGCATCATCACATCTACGAGATAACAAGGAAGAGAGGCCTGTGTGTACAACTAGGGTGCAAGGTGTGTCGGATGAGTTTCTGTTCACCCAAATGCTGTGATAGCTTAGGAAGATAATCAGGGCTGACACCTTGTTTAGGCCGGCTTTGTTATCAGCTGTTGGGAGGACAAGAAATTGATGGGAAGGGAAGGGATGAAGGGAGGTGGTGGTGGAGAATCTGAGTCCTGTTGACTTTGTCAATGAGGAGAGATGAGTGGAAATTCTCTTGGGTGGCCTCATTCAACCATAAGGCAGACAAAATTCTTTCTTTCCTTTTTCTACAGGAAGTGTAGTTCTTCAGATAAGTGAAGCAACAGACACAAACAAAAGCTGGAAACTACGGGGAAACAATTTCTAATATAGATAATAGTACCTAGCTTCTATATGGCACATTTCAAGTTAGAAGTGTCATTTCAGCAGGCTAAAGATTTGCACTGTTTGCAATGCGTAGTTTAAGTCTTCTGTCTTGAAAAAGGCAGTGGTGCACTTTCTCCTGATGAGGACCTCTCTAGATTCAGACAACTTCCATGCCTTCGAAAATATCCTGTCTTGGTATTTTTGCTTTGTACAGTTTCGTAACCCATCCTGAAGGTGCCGGGTTACAAAACCGTATATAAAACAATTTTAAAACACAGAACATTTTTAAAAAGATTAAATTCAAGCAACACAACATTAAAATACTGAAGCATTAAAGAAGAGAGACCTCGCTGGATGGTTCAATGACTAGAGTGTTGGTCTGGTGGATCAATGAATACTGTAGATCAGTGATGGTGAACCTTTTAGAGACTGAGTGCCCAAACTGCGATTAAAACCCACTAATTTTTTTGGCAAAGTGCCAATACAGCCATTTAACCTGAGTACAGGTGGCTGTGAAGGGGCGATGTCGGATGCCCACAGAAAGGGCTCCGAGTACCACCTTTGGCACCCATGCCATAGGTTTGCCATCCCTGGAATAGATGTTCCCTGCTTTGGCACTCTGCCCCCTCCACCAAGTGCCCTCTCAGAGGCAATGCCCAGAGGTGGAGGGGCAAAGAAGGTGAGGAGGTTCATGCCCATCTCTATATCTGAAATCAGAGCCAAATGTTGGGAGTTCAGTTCCTGTCTATGAATCCCAGTACAAGTTGGAACTGACTCGATAGGACACAATTATTACAATTAACCTGCCCCTAATCTAGGGCAGGCTATAAATGTTTTTTTAAAGATAAATAAATAAATTGTGGGAAGGAGAAGTGGGGAATATCCGCTGTTCCCAGCCTAGCAGTGTCTGCTTAAACCTGAACCCAATCCACGTGTTTCTGTAAAGATTCTAAGTCATCCAGGTGAGTTTATCTGGAAGTTGAGTCATGGCAACTGGACTTCTTTTCAAACCTGCTTGGATGAGCAGTGAAACATTTCAGTCTCTCAAGAAAAGAAGTCCAGTTGCCATGACTCAACTTCCAGAATCCATGTGTTATTTCTGCTATTTTTGTATTCTATAATTAATACCACACCATAGTACTGTGAATATGTAGAAAACAGAATGTGGGAAATAGAATTAAGTCATAACTTAGTCTAAGGCAAAACTGTCTGAGGAACCTCACTCTTCAAGACTAGTGCAGTGTATCAGTGTTATATGTGTCCACTAGAGATGGGCATGATTTGGAAAAAATGGCAATTTGTTATGATTTGTAATTTGTCAAGATGGGTGATTTATGAATAATGAATTTATTTTTAATGAACTGGGAAATCAGTTTGTTGGTTCACCTCACCCCTCAAAAAGCCCCCCAAGCCAAAAGTCAAAAAAGCCCCCAACTCCCCCCAAACTGGGTCAAAATAAAAAGAAGAAATCAAATGAAAATGATGAATCAAAAATTGTTACTTTCTGTTTGTTGAGGTTGTTGCTTTGGATGAACATGAAGCAATCAATTTTTAACAAATGGATGGTGTTCTAACAAATATTGTGATTCACTTTTGTAATCAAGCCCATCTCTGATACCTGCTCAATAAAATGGATATAGAGAGGGAATATTCTCTCCCGCTTTAGATAAAAGTATATTTTGCTCCAAGTACCAATGTGACTTTCTCTTCTCAATGCAAGTTGTCTGGAAAAATTATGTGGAAGGTGCTGTAAACATTCCTGCCCTTCGGATGGGCTCCCCATAGGGATATGCTCGGAAAGTGGTTTGTTCCAGCAGGGCCCTTGCATTCTTACTCTCCCATGCACACTTGAGCTATCTTGTATTTAACACCACTTGGACTGGGATGGTTGAAAAACAACACCTGTCATAGAAATATATCATATGGAGTGTGAGAAGCAGATATTGCCACCATCTCAAGTAGCCTTGGAGGCCCCATCTACCCCCACGGCAGCCCCAGATGTAGACTCAATCTCCCTCACTCTTGTTTGCTCCCTCCCCCTCTCCCTCTCTCTTTTTCCAGGAGACAACAGATGTTCTACTGATGCTCACAGTAGAAGCAAACCACAACGGAGTTGCTCTGTCCAACAGGACCCCAGCAGGATAGAGAAGACAGAGGCCAAAAATAACATTTCAGTGCAGCGTGGCGAGCTTGTTTTCCGCAAGGTTCCCCCAACTTTAATGGGTTGGGCGTATGACTCAAAATTAATGGAATGCGGTAATTAATTTCACTTGTCAAGTTTGCGTTACCACATCTTCCGTGCTGGAAGTAGTGTCGCATCATGCTGTGCCTTAGCCTGTAGAATAATCTTAAAATATATTCAGCACAGAAAAGAAGGCCTAAGTAATTCCAGGTTGCTGCCTTAGAGCCGATGCATACAATATGGCCAGCAATGTAAAAATAAATAAAAGCTAATGCATTGCTGGAGGAGGCCTCACCGCCTGTTGGGGCTGTGACGACACTAAAAAATTTAAAACAATTGTTCATTCAGAAGAAACGTACTTGTATAAACAGCAGCACTTAATCTGAAATCGGAGTCATAACAATTTGAAGCTCATTTCTGCAAGTAATAATAATTTATACAATTACAGGTGCAGTCCTATTATTACTTATTACATCCTCTCATGTGATTTCCAAACTATTGCAACCCTAACATGGCTTTGGAGATATGTGAGATATTCAAAGAGTAGCCTACTGGTGACATTTCCCAGTGGATATTCAAGGCTCAGCGAGGATTTGAAACCTGAATCCTGTACTCTGTTCAGTATTCATTTTACTATAAAACAATATCTATTTAACATACTTGGTAATAAATGCTATTGAATTTTTAATATATGTTTAAATAAATATATGGGTCTCAAGTCAAATCATTCAGCTTCATAATGTGGTATTTAATTTGCTGCTGAATCGTGGAGCAGAAGGAATGCAGTTGTTTTCTAAGGAAAATCTGGATTCAAACTTTGTCTCACCGTGATCTTATCTGGAAGTTGAGTCATGGCAACTGGATTTATTTTCGTGAGAGACTGAAACATTTCAGTGTTCATCCAAACAGCTTCGTCAGTCTGAGGAAAGCTAGTTGTGAGTACTCCATTTCATAGTTCACTTTGACCTCTTGTCACCCTGGTCTGAAATAGGCTCATTAAGATGAACAATGGCCTGAAGAGGCTCCTTAGGTGGACAGTAGTCTCAGCAGGCTCATTAACTGGACAATGGCCTAAGGTGTGTGATAGTCCACAACCTTCCCAACACCCATAAAGTATGAGTTGCTAGCCATGGTCCTGCTGGTGGAGGTGTGAAGTATTTTTGGTTTGTCTGGGGATTGTTGAAATCACTGCCTGATAAGCAGCAGATAGGCTCTGCCTGAGCCATTGTTCATTTTATGAGCCTGTTTCAAACCAGGATGACATGAGGTCAAAGTGAACTATAAAATGGAGGACTCGCAACTAGCTTTCCTCAGACTGCTGTTTGGATGAGCAGTGAAACATTTCAGTCTCTCAAGAAAAGAAGTCCAGTTGCCATGACTCAACTTCCAGAAAAAAGCTCACACGGATCACTGAGAATCTTCCCAGACACCATTATCTTATGACTGCAGGATAGGGATTCAAAAGTTAGGGTCACAAAGAATCGGTCACGACTGTAATGACACAGCACACATTCTTGCTGCAGGGAAGAGGGAAGCCAGTGATTTAAAACATTTGTACTTTCTTTTCTAAAAGGAGGGAATTGGAACAAAGTACTAGAAGCAAAAACATAGAGCTGGTTGAATAACTGATTAATTGACTTTAAAACATTTGCTACTAGGCAAATCTTCAAAGAGGATGCTTAGGAAAAAGTTGACTATTTACCAGTAAGAAGGATTCTTGCAATTGGAAATCACAATAGGATTATTCATTCATTCATTCATTCATTCATTCATTCATTCATTCACTCAAAATATTTTAACCTGACTTTAAAAGGACACAAGGCAGCTTTCATAATTAAAAAGACAATATTTAAAAGTGAAAAACAGTAATTACCGTATATACTCGAGTATAAGTTGACCCAAGTATAAGTCAAGGCCCCAATTTAACCCCCCAAAACTGGGGAAACGTATTGACTTGAGTATAAGTCTAGGGTGGGAAATGCAGCAGGGCCTGGCAGCTCCTCCTTTGTGAGTGTGTGTGTGTGTGTGTGTGATATTTAAAATGACTTTTAGCCACTGCTTGGGTCAGTGGCTAAAAGTCATTTTAAACATCATGCGCTGCTCCCCTGTGATGCAGAGGGGGGTCACGAGAAGCGGCATGCAATGTTTAAAATGACTTTTAGCCACTGACCCAAGCACTTGCCTCAGTGGCTAAAAGTATTGACCTGCATATAAGTCGAAGGCCCCCTTTTTCAGCCCAAAATTAGGGCTGAAAAACTAGGCTTATATTCAAGTATATAAATATTTAAGTAGAATTAAGCAACTATTGTATTAAAAATAGAAAATAAACACAGAGTAGGTGAGGCATTGAAGCAACGAACAACATGTTCAGTTGACAACAACCAGCCAAACCCACCAAACCGGTGGTTCAAGCCTATCTCTAGTACCATCCCATAAGGTACTGTAATTAGTTCCAGAGCCTAAATTTACAGTACTTACGTGCAATACTGAGTCTTATGTACTGGCAAAAATCTTGTTTGAAGAGGTGTAACATAATGTTACCTTATTTTTAATGTGTGGTGCACAAAAGTTATTGAGCCTCGTGGCGCAGTGGTTAAATGCCTGTACTGCAGGTAAAACTGTGCTCACGACATGGTTTCAATCCCCGGTAGCAGGCTCAAGGTTCACTCAGCCTTCCATCCTTCCGAGGTCGGTAAAATGAGTACCCAACTTGCTGGGGGGGGCAATGTGTAGCCTGCACTCTGTAATTAAAATTGTAAACCGCCCAGAGACTACTTGTAGTAGTATGGGGCGGTATATAAGCAGAACACTTTGCTTTTGCTTTTATTTATTTATGTATTTGTTATACCGGCGGCCACCTTCCGAACGGAACTCTGGGCGGTTTACAGTTAAAAATAAAGCAACCGGAACAAAAAAGGCAAGAATACCAATAAAATTAGGAGGGACAATACCCTCCACGAAAGATGACGTGGACGGCAAAAAGAGGATTTAAAAAAGAAGAAGAAGAAGAAGAAGAAGAAGAAGAAGAAATTAAGTAAAAAGGTCGCCATATGCCTCTTTAAACACATGGGTTTTCAAAGCCCTTTTAAAGGCGGGCAGGGACTGTGCTAGGCGCAGCTCACTAGGGAGATGGTTCCACAGCGTGGGGCCCACCACAGAGAAGGTGCGGTTACGCGTGAGCGACTTCCACGCCTCCCTGGGTGTGGCCTCCCTAAGTGAGTGCGCCTGCACCATTATTGTGGGCCTGGCCCTAGTTGACCTCTGGGAGATACAGTCCAACAGTACTCTGCTCCTGGTCCAAATATGTGCAAGTCAGTCATATAATTCCTGTTTAGACCATCTGTGGAAGGAGGGGTAACAGCTCAGGACCAGAATCAGCAGTACACCTCCATTTGAAGGACAAAGGCCACTCTTTCAAAGATGAGGAGGTACACATATTAGACAAAGAAGAGAGGTGGTTTGAGAGAGGAGTAAGGGAAGCCATTCATGTTAGCATTGAAAATCCCTCCCCCAACAGAGGTGGTGGGCTCCGGCATAGTCTATCTGCTACTTATCAGGCTGTACTTTCCAAAGTACCCAGGCAAATCAAAGAACCTTCACCACCAAGGTCACAGCTAAAGACCCATTCTTGATGGGTTTCAGCACCTTAGGCCATTGTTTACCTTAAGGCCATGGACACTAATGTCTCCCTAACGAGCCTATTCAGGCTATTGTTCATCTTATGAGCCAGTCAGACCAGGGGACAAGAGGTCAAGCTGACTATAAGAAGGACTACTTGCACTAGCTGTATTCAGACCGATGAAGCTGTTTGGATGAACAGCGAAACGTTTCTATCTCTCAAAAAAGAAGTCCAGTAGCCATGACTCAACTCCCAGTTAAACGCACCTGGATGACTGAGAATCTTCACAGACATACTTCCTAGATATCACTTCTGCCTTTGCATGAGGTATAATGTCAGTTTATACGCAAATAGCTACTCAACACTATTTCAGAAAGAATTTTTAAAAAGCAAAAGCAAAAGCAAAGTGTTCTGCTTATATACCACCCCATACCACTTCAAGAAGTTTCTGGGTGGTTACAGTTTAATTATGCAGGCTACACATTGCCCCCCCCCCACCAAGCTGGGTACTCATTTTACCAACCTCAGAAGGATGGAAGGCTGAGTCAACCATGAGCCTGCTACCTGGGATTGAACCCCAGGACATGAGCACAGTTTTACCTTCAGTACAGGCATTTAACCACTGTGCCATGGGGCTCCTTGAGAAGCACAAGAATTGTAATCTCACGCATCTGGAAAGCACCTGGTATGGGGATATGTGGGCTGAAGGGCTGGATAGCCTTCAAGCCATATCCTTTTATTTCCATATGTGTCTCATTTTGAAAAGCCGAAACACCCATAACTGCTGCTGTGCAGTCTCCGCTACAGGAGCCAATATTTCGGTGAGAAATGTCAAGGATTGGATGTTGATGGCTGCTTCAGTCCAGTCCTTTGATCGTCAATAGATGGTCCCAGGCAACCCTTATTTCATTTGTGGGTAAACTCCTTTCTGTAAGCTTTCCCCAGTGACTTGTGCTAATGGGGCAACCAGAGCACGTGAAATATGGCACACGTTTTCTCTTATGCTTTTTCTGTGCCCTAGAAATATCTCACCTGCCACTTTCATGGCTGGTTATTAATGGACTTTAATACATTCCACTTTTATGTATCTCTGATTTCCTAATTCCTTTACCCTACAACATATCCCAAATCCGTATCTGGTTTCCTGCTGTCTCCGTGAAGCACTTTGAAAAGCAGAACGTCAAAATTCAACCATTTCCTCAAGCTGATGAAAGATTGCATTCAGGTGCTCTGGGGTTTAGTCTCGTCGAGGCCTATAAATCAAGACATCATCCAATTGCATACTCCACATTTTTGCGCCGCAGTGAGCTAGCCGTATTTGCGAGGACATTAAAGAGCACTCTGTAATTCACACCAGCCATAGCCCAATAACGAATGAACCCAGTCACTTTGGGCTGCAGATTGTGCTCAGATTTTGGGAGGGTCAATGTTATGGATCTGCCAATTTTATCCAATAAATCTAGCATATTAAAACATGGACACAAACACACATATGTGTTACTGAGTCCTGACATCAGCTAGTACCTCATTAATTTACACAGCTTGCTGAAATAATTTCTTACCACAGAGATCTTGAGCTTGTAAAGCATGAAATGGGTTACTCCCCATTCGCTGCTTGTCTGTCTTGCTAGAAAACCCTCCTCTCTTTCTCTCCTACTTTCCTTATCTTACCATCTCTGGGGAATTAGTGGTCTTGTTATTTGTTACAATTACAGTATAGAGAAGTTCCTGTTTTATATAAACACAGCCACCTCTGATCACATCCAATCTTCTTCCAAAGTTTTCATGTCTGTACAGCCAGCATACAGAGGGATCACGTCACATACTTATCTCCCAATCACTCAATCAACTAAAGTAAGGTGAGTTGCAGAGTGGTGAAATCTCACGGCAGGAAAAATGAATGACTTGTAACTCTTAGGGGAGCTCTATTTCTAATTGCAAAGCTGATGTCTGATCTATTTCTGCCCTTGGCTTCTCTGCCTTTTGGCTAAGATCAAGTGTAGAAAGACAAAGGCGTCGTAGATGTGGTACGTTCATCTAAACCTCATCATTTGGGACATATCCCATTGATTGATTGATTGATTGATTGATTGATTGATTGATTGATTGATTGATTGATTGATTGATTTTCTACTCATTTTTCCTTTTAAAAAAACCCCAATGTGCATTGCAGGAACATCATTATGCTGGCAAAATGCCCTTCTTGCCACAATTATCCTCTTTGGAGAGAGATATATCTAAAGATTTATATTAGTAATAGTCTGTGAAGATTCTCAGTCATCCAGGTGCGTTTATCTGGGAGTTGAGTCATGGCTACTGGACTTCTTTTTTGAGAGATAGAAACGTTTTGCTGTTCATCCAAACAGCTTCATCGGTCTTTAAAGACCGATGAAGATTAGTAATAGTAACTGTGGCCAGAAGGGCATTTTCCTGACACAGTGATGTACCTGCACATTGTTATTTTTTTAAAAAGGAAAGGGGAGCAGAAAAAAAAGCATAAACAAATAAAATTGAAATAGTTGTGAGTTTTTTGGGCTGTTCTGGAAGTTTTTCTTCCTGAAGTTTCGCCAGACTCTGTGGCTGACATCTTCTGAGGGCAAGGAGCTCAGGCAACTAAGAATTCTCATTCCCTGAACTCCTTGACCTCTGAAGATGCTGGCCACAGAGTCTGGCGAAACATCAGGAATAAAAACTTCCAGAACACGTCCATACAGCCCGAACAACTCACAACAACTATCAGATCCTGGTCGTGAAAGCCTTTGAGAATATATTAAAACTGAAATATTTTTTCTTGTTACGGAGAAAAAGCAGCAAGCCTGGCTTTTCACTATTCCTACTGCTGTCTCTTCAAAAAAAAATACAGACTATTTCTATATATTTAAAAGCTGTAATAAGTGATAGAGTTAGTATAACCTATGGACCCAGGTTTCCTGGTGATTTTGTGCAGTTCCTTTTAATATTATGTAGAGTAAAGTCAAATTTTAGCTACAGGCAATGCCAAAAATATCTCCCTTTCCAGATGTATTAATTTGCTGCCACCCAGGTGGTAGAGTCACCCTTTCTGGAGGAAAACATCTATAGTTTTATTTGTATCCCAAAAAAAAAAAAAAGGAAAAAGGAAAAAGAAAATTGGCTCCATGCCCTGGGTAAAGGTAATATATATTTATTTGTGGTTCATTACCCTTAGGAAAACATACTTCACTTATGAAGTATTCCTCCTTTGAAAACCTATTTAGCATTTTGTTGAGAAAACAGCAATATTTTAAAGTAGTTGGTCCAAATGCCGTTACTACAGTTTGAAGGGGAATGTTTTAAAATGCAACTTTAAAAAAAAATATTTAGGTACTTTGATTGCCACTGCTTATCACTTCGAGTTTCTGTTTAGAAGGGTTGCCATTTAAAAGACAAGAGAATGTAGTGGATGCTGTAGTTTTATATCAAACTGGAAATGAGATAAAAATGAATTAGCTTCCTGACTCACGTCAATAAGTGCACATTCCAGATGGCACCATGTTAGGATTGTTGTGTCATTTCTTCCAGCCTCAGCAGTCCAAATATGTGAGGCAATTCTGTGAAGATTTTTTGAAAAACTTGGTGGAAGATTCATAGTTTACAATCTAAAATTTCCACGTCTACATTTCCAGTTAAAGTCGCACTAACCATCAACTACATTTTCAGTTAAAATCATGCTGCTAACCATTGGAGTTGCCCTTGGTTCTATCAGAGTTGCCTGTTGTTCCCTATTAATATTACCTAACAATGCTGTGCTTTTGTATGCACAAAAACGTATATCCCACTCTTATACAAAAGGCAGGATACTAAATAAAATAAAATAAACAAAGCTGTACTGTGTTTATAGTAACATTCCAAACATTTCATGGCCACTGTTGGGAGTCAGGTACATATAATTTTGGCACTGCCTATGATAATTTGGCGACACCCTGAGGAAGATGAATTATCATTTATAGTTCCCTTTATTCCATTTTATTCCGGGGTACTTCAAGGACCAGACGCAGGGGAGTGGTATCAGGAGACAGATATCTAGTCTCATGAGCTCCCAGACGCATTTGGTGGGGCCACTGTGAGATACAGGAAGCTGGACTAGATGGGCCTTTGGCCTGATCCAGCATGGCTCTTCTTATGTTCTTATGTTCTTATTTTTGTTTTATTTACTTATTCACTTCCTTCATTTGTACTTAAAACTTGTTATTGGCAGCAAAAAAAAAATGTTTTCAAAACACTAGAACTCTAAATATGCCTGTCATAGGATTAAATTACATTTGAATGCATATTTCCTGCTATAATGCTGTTTTCTCTTCAGATGCCCCATTTCTTCAAAGCTGCATGTATGATCAATGAGACATTTAAATGACGCCCACATTCATCTTCCACTGAACAGCCATAAAATGAAAGCTAACTCATAACATGTGAAAGTGAGAAAGGTTCCTGCTGGGACAAAAGTCTCCATTCTTTTGATGTACTAATTTGTACCAGTTTTCTACTTCAAGCCTTATGCACCTCATTTTCTACAGGGTCCATCCAGAAGACACTTATGATGATCTCACACTTTCTCTGCACTGCATCTACCTTTATCCTAAACCGGGCAGGCCCTCCCTTACAGCTGGCTAAGATAGGGGCCTCAGATGATAGATGCCTAAGGGTACATATCTGTGGGAGCGTCCAGGCTATTAGTTCTGGAATTCACAGATATTGCTCTCTGCCACAATAGGAAGTCTTATGTTCGCTAAGACTTTAGAAAAATTGCATTTCCCAGAGCTGTGCCTGCTGGGGGTGTTCTGGGGGCTATAGCTTCCAAGTTCTGCAGAACATCCAGGATGGTGGACAGGGTGGTAGAATGATGCAGTTTTCCAGCAGGAGCAGACAGCAAAATATGCAAGTATGCCATTTTCCTTGGGACAGATGTGTTGAGATTGGCCCTCTTTCTTTGGACTTCTACTTAATGAAGACCCATTTTGTACCCTGCATTACAAGTCTTTTCTCTTCCATGAAATCTTCCTGAAATTTGTGTAGCCCTGAACAGAACAACAATTACATCTGAGCAGTGCTTTTTAGATTACAGTACCTTCAAATACCCTCCCACCAGTGTGGCAACATTTGTCCTTTTGTAGGTAAAAGCGAAGGTCCTTGCTAAACATGTATAGGACCTGGCTGGAAGTCTACAGTTTCCCTATTTAGAATCATAGAATCGCCATCAGGTTGGAAGGGACCTTGGAGGTCTTCTAGTTCAACTCCCTGCCCAAGGCAGGTGACCTCATACCATCCCGGACAGATGGCTGCCCAAACTTTTCTTGAAAACTTCTAGTGATGGGATGCCCATAACAGTGGGAGGCAAGCTGTTCCACTCTTTAAATGGCTCTCACTGTCAGGAAATTTCTCTTTTCCAGGTTGGCTCTCCCTCTGATAAGTTTCCACCTGTTGGTTCTTGTCATACCTTCAGGTGCAATTGAGAAAAAAATCAATGCCCTCTTCCCAACACTGATGTCATGTTTATTTGTAGAGGGCTTGCTCATCCAGCATCTTGAGATACAGTCACTCCCCGCTGATTGTGGGGGTTAGGGACCCACCCCACCCACGATGCATAAAAATATGCGATATGCAGAAGCGGGTGGGGTGGGGCCTGGGGGGGAGGGCGATCGCTTCTCGGAGGAGCGCGGGGGCGGCGCGGAGCAACACGATCACCCCCCGCCGCCCCTGCGGCTCCAAGGCTTCTTGGAGGAGCGCAGGGGGTGGTGCAGAGCGACCCAATCGCTCCTGCCCCCCCACGGCTCCAAGGCTTCTCGGAGGACCGTGGTGGGGAGCACCGAGCGACCCAATCGCTCCCCACCGGCCCACCGCAGCTCCGAGGCTTCTCGGGGGAGTGCGGGGGAAGCGCGGAGCGACCCGATCGCGCCCCGCTGCCCCCCCGTGCGGCTCCGAGTTGCAGGTATTGCGATCCCGCGATGTAGTGGGACTGCAGTACCTAAACCGCGAAATGGCAGGGGGTGACTGTAGTTCACAAATGGCAACCAAATGCCAGAGATAAAACTTAACAGTTGAAAAGAATCTTTAAAAATTCTGAGGGGGTAGAGTTCAGCATTTATTGATCAGAAAATGCTGGAGAGAGAGAGACAGACAGAGAAAGACACACACACACAGAGGACAACATTTGAAAATGAAGGTGTCACAGTGGAGATAGTCCATTTTTGCATTTTAGCAAAAGACAATTTTCAGGCCCTCCTAAGATGATATGTCAGGGCAATGCATCATTCTAGCTCAAAGCAGTTAGTATTTCAGACAGGATTCCAACAAAGGCTATGCTTACACCCAAAAGACCAACAAAGAAAGTGGTAATCGATTGATGGTATGATAGTCCAGCAGTAAAAATCAGGCATTTTCAGCCCTGAACAAAATGTTTTTTCTAGTTATGTGTTCTCTGTAATCTGTAGTTTGATCCACGATGCAGTGAAAAATCTGTACAGGAGAAGATGCTCTTTTAGGTAACCTGGACCCAAGTTGTTAAAGTTTTATAAATTCATAGGAACCCCTTGAAGATGATCTGATAGTTAACAGGTAGCACGGGCAGTTTTGTTTTTTATACTGGTGTAATTTACATCCCTGTCCAATGTTCAGCATGCTTCACAGATGTATTTATTTATTTATTATTTATTTTTTATTTATTGGATTTTTATACCGCCCATCTGGCAGCAAGGTGACTCTGGGTGGTTTGCAACAATTAACAATTTCGAACAATTCATACAATAAAACCATAAAATAGTAACACAATTAAAAAATATTAATATTAAAGTGACATAAAACAATGCATTATTATTGGCAGGCTAATCAGTTATTTAGCACTAGTTGCCTGCAGTGTTTGGACCCATCTAAAAAGCAGCCTCACATAAGACATATTTTGAAATCTCAAATGTGTGTTTCCCATTCTGTGGCGTTTATTCTGCACAGTTCTGCCTGGATAATCGGGGTGACTTCACCAGTCACTGCAGACTGCAGTGCTGTATATTAAAGAGATCCTTTACCTTCAGTTTTAGAGTGTGTGACTCAGATGCAATGACACAAAGTTTCATGCACCCCAAAATAAAAAAGGGAACTCTATAATTCACAGCACTCTGCTGTGAAGGGTGGTGCCACTCCCATGCTACCCTCCCATTGCTGAGCAATGATTGAGAAATTTCAAATGAGCAGACATAGAACTTTTGGGATTCATGAACTATAGCTCCAAAATTCTGCAGGAATTCCTCCAGCTAGATTTCTAGGGTCTATAGTGAAGAGGGGAAAATATCAGTGCTTTGAGGTATATCTAAGCACTTTCAGTAGAGAAATAAAAAGCTTCTCTGGGACCTTATGAAGATGGTGAAAGTGACTGGCTGGGGCGACGTTATCTGGGAACTGCAAGGTATTATGGGTCTGGTAGTCTCCCTGCTTGTCAGACTACATACAGAATACAGTGGTACCTCGGTTTAAGTAATTCATTCGTTCTCTAGGCCATTTTGTACTGAGAAAAATTCTTAAAACAAAACACGGCTTCCCATAGGAATGCACTGAAAACCAATTGTGGTGATCCATTCCGGAGGTCAGAAAAAAAGATAAACCAGGGCATTCCATTTAAATTTTTCTTAAACCAAGACATCCCCATTTCCAATAATTTCTTTTCTTAAACTGAGTTTTTCTTTAACCGAGGTGCCACTGTACTTCTTAGGAAAGTACCAGACCCATAATGCCTTGGAATTTCAAGAGAGCTTCGCCTTGCCTAGCCATTTTCTCCATCCTCATCATATCTGAGGGAAGCCATTATATCCCAGCTGAAAGCGATGTCAATCCCCTGAAAGGACTGAAATTTATTTATTTGGCTAAATCCTACATAGGCCTGACTGAGGGAATTCCTGCAGCCTTCTGGGGACTGTAGTCCTATATATATATATAGTGGACCCTTGTATAACAAACGGTTTGTATAACATAGGAGCAATTTGCTTAACAAAATCGCCTATGGTGTGAATCCGTACAACATAAAAATGGTCGCGATTAGGGATTACTCCGTTTTCAATGCACTCCTATGGGAAATTTGTATAAAGGAAAATTTGCTTAACAGATTTTCAAATCACACACTCATTTGTACAAATTGGTTTGCAGAATGTCTTCCAGTTCTTACAAATTCATTAGCAGAAGAGCTTGCTGCATTTAAGTCACTATGAGGCAAGCACAGGTGTCGTTTCCAGTCACAAAGGTCGGCCTGAATTATCTGAGACACAAATGGATTTCTACTTCTGGTGAGAGGCAGGAAAGCGGAATTCGGGCCATTCGGATCTTTATCTTTGGAAAATCATTCAGAGTATACCAGCGCATCCTAATTGACTGTTCAACTGTGCTCTAAAGCAGCAGTCACCAACTTTTTTGTTACCAGGGACCAGTATCATTCTTGTGTGCCTGTGCAACACACACCCCTGCACTGGTTCCATTGTGACCAAAACAAAAAGGGATGTGACAGGTGTGCAGGGGAGAAAACCCCACATGAGTATGTGTGTGTGTGTGAGAGAGAGAGATGAGCTCGCTTGCTTGGACACTAACCTTAGAAGGAACTGTACTGACCTCTGAGGCACTGGCGTGACTTGATTCCTAACTGGCTGCAGACCAGTACTAGTCTGCTGCACCCAAAGGGTTTGGGGACACCTGCTCTAAAGAATGCTGCCCTGTGCTTGTCTGGTTAGGGTGCTGGTGGTGACCTATCCAATTTCAAAAGCTACGTGAATGACTGCCAGAGGAAAATTCTTCTTCCCCCCCAAAAAAGTATCTTCTGGTGAAGGATTTTTTGGTCCCAGGCAGATTTAAAGAGAAAGAGCCGCAACCAAAGAGATTGGGGCCTTGAAGTACCTCCAGCAGTATCGCCTGTTCACAGTGAGCCCAACTCAAGTGAGGAGTAATGCAATTCAATTCAAATTATGAAAAGCATTTTTAATTCTCCATCCATAATTTTGCATATCAAACATGTGCAGTTTTATGCACACTGCACTCTTCTTTTGGACTCTTTCTTTGTGTGGGAGATTGTTTTGGTGATACAGTGATACACCTTTGTTACCCTTTGTTCTCAAGTTGTTAAGTTGTTGTTTCGTTACAGTCATGACTGTCTCTTTGTGAGTCCATGTCCATGGAGTTTTCTTGGCAGGAATACTGGAGTGGTTTTCCAGTTCCTACTCCAGGCACCTACAGCCCCTGGAATTCCCTGGTGGTCTCCCATCCAAGTACTAACCAGAGCCGACCCTGCTTAGCTTCTGAAATCAGGCAAGGTCGGATGTGCTTAGGGCATCTAGACAGCTCTGGTGTTAAGTATACCACTGCTAAGACCTGGGGATTCCTCTGTCATTTAGATTCCTTTCAACAAGACAACATTCTGAGAACAGCTTCTACTGAGAGCTTTGCAAGCTGCAGACTACATTTGACCCAGTCTTGTGCAACAATAGACGTTTACAGCTGGTTCTTGTCTTCAGAGTTTGAACTCTGCAGACATTTGGCATCACACTGGGAGCTGAACTTCTTCTGGCTTCGCCCCATCACTAGGTTCCCAGTAAACTATCTCAGAATCATATATTGGATTTTAGGGCAACTTTGTAACTGCCTGTAATGAGATATGATGTAATATGCAATAATAATAATAATACAGAGCAGCTGTCAAATAAACCTATTGCTGTATTTATCCCCAAAGAATCCATTGACTCAGCTGCAGCTCCCTATTTTGAAAGAGGAGAGAATATTAAGCACGTTGACATGGTTTTATAACATGTGCTTTGCAAGTGGTCCAGGAAACTGAGCAGGAGGGATGTCAGGAGATCAAGCTGCTGTACTGTCACTTAGCTTAGACTCGTTATTGTCCCCCCACCACCACCACCAAATAACTCAAGAGAATCCCAGAATCTTACCAATAGTGAATGGAATCATGCTGTAAAAGCCCATGAGCAGAAAGCAATGTCCTTCAAATGTATGTGTGGTCTTATGGTGAGGAAGTTATTTAAGGCAAGTAGATAAGAACATTAGAACATAAGAAGAGCCATGCTGGATCAGGCCAAAGTCCCATCTAGTCCAGCTTCCTGTATCTCACAGTGGCCCTACCAAATGCCTCTGGGGGCTCGGTCCCACGTCCCTTTAAAAGCAGTTTAAATTATTAAATAAACCGAGTCTAAAAATGCCGTCCCCACGGCCACCGGGCTTTTTGAAAAAAAAGAAAAAAGAAAACCCGGTAATGATCCCTTAAGCGAGGTTTCTGTGACTCACCTACGAGGTAGAGAATTTTTTGCCTCGCTTTGAAAAGCCAGCTTTTAAGGAGGCAGACACCGTGGGACCACACTGATGATCCGAGTTTCTTTTTCTTTCTTTCTTTTTGGCTATTCCTGGGGCCGATGGGCTGTGTTTTTAAAATTTATTTTCACCTTCGGAGAGACAGGAAGCTCTATCCGGTCCTACAAGCATTAATTTCCCCCAGAGAAGTGGTCCGTTTTTTTCAAATACTAGCCCCACCTGCTGGCCAAGGGGAACTGAACTGCACTTTAAAATAAATAAAAAAAAAACAGCTTTTAACGTGAGAACTCTTGTCCCACATTTAAATCACATGATGGGACGAAGACGAAAAGCCGGACCTTCAGAAGATCAGGATCGAAACCCAGGTGTGACCACATTCTGGGAGCACACAAGACTAGATAACTGTCTCCTGATACCACTCCCCTGCATCTGGCCCTTGAAGTACCCTGTTTTTAAGCCTGGAGATTACACATCTCCATCATGGTTTGTAACCTGTGATGGACTTTTCCTCCAGGAATCTGTCCAATCCCTTTTGAAGGCATCCAGGCTGTTTGGCCATGTTCTGGAGGTTTTTCTCCTTCCTAATGTTTTGCCAGTCGCTGTGGCTGGCATCTTCAGAGGGCAGGAGCGCAGGGAGCTAGAATTCTCTCCATGCTTAATTTCCAATGTTTGTTTCTTTATTCTTTTGCATCAGAGCTTGGCCCAATTTAAAATGGTGAATGAAATCTAGATGAAATTAAAAACAAATTAAAACATTAAGATAGACCATTTCTGACCAGAAGTGAGCTCCTTCAGTAGAATTATCTTGGCCCTTTGCTAGATCTTCCTGTGTACAAGTGGTAGGGCATAAATTGCTTGCACATAAGTGCTATATTGATTTAATTTTTCCACAGTGAATTTTGTCCTGTATCCAAGTAGCCCCATTTTTCTTGGTTATGCTTTGATCTTCCCACTCTGCTTCAAAGTCTATTAAGTGATTTTCAGATGGTTCAGATAGAGTCTTGTCCTGGTGGGAGACACTCTTCAGCATTCATGCATTCAGCCAAGTGTGCTGTTTTTGTTCTGCATTGATTTAGCCTAGTTTTTTTTTTGTTCTTCCCAGTGATCAATCAGGAAACAGAATTGAAATGATTGCAATTTGTGGTGCTGAGAAACTTTGCACTAAGATAAGGAAGAATTTCAACTTCTGTGAGAACTCTCCTTCTAATGATAAGTTTGCTATAATTGCTCTTTGTACACCAAGGCAAAGGTAGACTTGGTCGTGTCCCTTTTGTTTTGCTGTTTTGTTTCCCCTTGAATACCAAATCCCAGTTCATTTACTCAGAGGGCTTTGGACATTTAGCCAATAAACTGAGAATACTTCTTGATTCTGGGTTCCCCTTGGATTTCTAAGTAGCAGCAGTGCCAAGGGAGGGCCTTTGCATAAGTCCACTCAATGTGCTTTGTTTCCTTGCTCCACAGCGGTCATCCACGCTTAGTTATTGTTACCTTGTGCCTCTTTAATACTGCAATGCACTGTATGTGAGATTACCCTTGAAGAGAGCCAGGAACATTTAACTTGTGCAATATGTGGCCATTAGCCCATTAATTGGTGCAAGACACCATATTGAACGATGTATTCTAATTAAAAGTTGTAATGAATACTGGAAAATCAGTTCGATGAGTCACATCCTGGAGTTGTTTTTTAAAGTCCTGCATTTAAGAATATAACGGAAGTGCGAAGAGAGCATTGGAGATACAGTAACCCCCGCCTATCGCGGGGGTTAGGGACCCACCCGACCCGTGATACATGAAAATCCGTGATATGCGGAAGCGGGGCGGGTGGGGGCGGGGGAGATCAGAGGGTTTGGGGGAGGCGGGCAGCGATTTGATCGCTCCCCCCTGCCCCCCCACGTGGCTCTGAGGCCTCCTGGATGGGTCTGGGGGTGGGGGTGGGGAGCAATTTGATCGCTCCCCCACCCCCCCCATGTGGCTCCGAGGCCTCCCGGAGGGGGTGGAAAAGCAGCGGGGAGAGACGTGATCGCTCCCTGCCGCCCCCCGCGCAGCTCCGAGGCCTCCCAGATGGATCTGGGGGGGGAAGCGGGGAGTGATTTGATCCCCGCTGCCCCCCCCCCGCAGGTACTGCATCCCGTGATATAGTGGGACCGCAGTACCTGAACCGCGAAATGGCGGGGGGTGACTGTAAACAATTTGTATTCAGGAAAGGATTTGGAACTCTTAAATACTAGTTCAGCAATGTCTCGATGTCATTGTTGATGTTTCTGTTTGTTTCATTGATTACAAAAAAGCATTTGACTCAGTTAAACATGATAAACTTAAAGAACTGGGACTGGACAATCGTGGTATCAGATTGATTGGCAATTTGTGTCAGAATCAGCAGGCTGGTGTTTGGATAGATGGTCAGATATCAGAAGCAGTGTCAATTACGAAAAGTGTTTGTCAAGGCTGTATTCTCTCATCTCTACTTTTTAATATCAATTCAGAAAGAATTTTCCAGGATGCTCTTGAAGGAAAGAAATATGTTGTGAAGTTGAATGGAGTTCTTAATAACATAAGATACGCTGACGACACTGTTGTGCTTGTAACAAGTCTGGCAGATTTGCAAGGATTACTGGATTCTGTTGCTACAGAAAGCAGTAACGTAAAGAAGACAGAATGGATGGTTATCAGTAAAAAACAAAATGGTTCATAGAACCTTCTCAAGACTGGCAGTGAAATAATATAGAGAGTATTATCTTATAAATACTTTGTAGAATTGAACAAGCTAGAAATTCCTCCCAGAAAATGAGGAAAGTCTTGACAAACCAGGACTTATCTATCAAACTTCATACTCGAATACTTCGATCCTATGTATCCAGCATACTTCTCTATGATGTCGAAACGTGGACCCTTATAGACACATTATGCAAGATGCTGGAAGCATTTGAAATGTGGATGTATAGACAAATTCTGAAGATGTTTTGGACAGCCAGTGTCACTAATGTAGCTGTATTACAGTGCAGGAATAAAAAGCTGGAAATCCTCAATACCATAAAGAGAAGAAAATTGCAATATTTTGGACATATAATGCACAATGAAAAATACCATCTGCTGCAGAATGTTGAAGAACATTCCGCCTTAAGAACTTAAACCAATGGTCCACAGTGAACACAGCTGCTCTATTTAGAATAGCTTTAGAGAAACTGGTTTAGGCTCCTGATTGCCAACATTCTATGAGGACATGGCATTTGGAGAAGATTCTAGTTAACACTTGCTTACAGGGGGATACAATTCAAGATTTTGCTTTTAATCTTTAAAATTCTAAACAAGATGGGGCCTGGCTATCTATGGGTCCAGTTATGTCATTTTGAACTTGCCTAGAGTTTAAAATCTTCCAGAGCAGCCCTTCTGGGAATACAAGGAGCATGCAGGAGGGATTCTCTCCTGTGAGTCTTCAGACTCTGGAATGCATTCCCTTCAGAGATGCCAGCAGTTTCCAGTTTTACTGCTTTTTGGAAGTGTGTGGAGAGGCATCATTTTAAAATTGGCATATAATATTGTTTAGCATAATGTCATAATTTTAACTGCGTATTTAACTGTTTTTTTAAGATTGATTATAAACAATACAGTACACAGTAATTAACAAAAAAGCGCTGATTACATTTTTTACAGTTTCTTAAATTTCAGATAAGCAAGTTGAGAATGTAAAAAGGGCCTTAATACTGTATGCCTTTTCCTTTGGTCCATTCTTTAGCTGTATTCCTTTGCAATTGGGGAGGGGAGGGGAGGGTCTTGCTTATTAGGTGCCATTCCTCCAGAATGTTCATTGTTCCAATGACAAGGCACATCCAGACATGTCAGTGGCGAACTCTACAAATGAAAGACAAGCGTCTACAAAGTTGCGCTGTTTGATTCCTCCTTGAATAACTTGCTTGTCAACTTTTCGGATGGTGCCTGTCCATGCTCTTGCAGAGACGACGTTCAAGTCCTTCAATTTGTGTGCTGTTTTCATTGCACGTTGCTGAGATCAACAGAGAAATTAAGTCTTGATGCGGTACATTTGCATTGGCACTTTGAAATAAAGATAAGAAAATGAGTCCATCACAGAATTTTGTGGTAGGTCCAATGATCAGATGTATAAGTGGTAACAATTGTCTCAAGAAGATTTTAATTCCTAAGCAGTTTGCTCCACATTTTCTCCAACTGAGTTAGGACTGCTTTTATTTATGTGGGATAATTTGAAGGGCACAAGAACACCCCCCCATGCATGGTTTTTCTGTACATTTTCTTTTAAACGTAACAGGTATGGTGAATAAACTTGAATTTTTTGGCATTCTGCAGAAGATGTGCAGCTTGAGGCCTGTTTCTCAGTGAGTTTAAATCTCATTATCACGCCATGCTTCGTCTGAAGGCATTCCTTGTAAATACCCGAGGTTTTGTAGCAAACTAGTCAGGTAGACCTTTTTCTTCAGTTTTTCTGTTAGCAAAATGTGATTTATTTATTTATTGGATTGATGCCTTCATAAATGATTGTGTTTGTGCAATTTGTAGTCATGTTGTCTGTGTACTGCTCTGTGTTTTCTTTCTTTCTTTGTTTTTGTTTTTAATTTATAGCCTGCCATTGGCTGGAGAGCCTAGGAACTAGGTATCTGACTCAAGAGGCAGGAATCGGGGAGGGTTAAAAGTATATAACCCTATTATGCAGATAGGCATATGTGTTATGTTGAAGAAAATATATAAACCACTAGCAGAGATTAGCAGCATTGTGGAAGAATAAATGAATTAGTGATTAAGGAGCTAGGGGACAAATGAACAAGCCAATAGAACTTAGTGTGTGTGTGTGTGTTATGTCGTTACAGTCATGACCGACTCTATGTGACTCCCTGTCCATGGAGTTTTCTTGGCAGGAGTACTGGAGTGGCTTGCCAGTTCCTACTCCAATAGAACTTAGTAGAAAACTTATATTACATATGTACACATGACAAAGAGCAATATACAATAACAATATACAAACAGAGAATGGGGAAAGCTGCCTCTCACCTTACAGAGTCCCAATTTACACAGGTTTGCTTGATACCTTTATACATAAAGCAATATGGTGTAAGCCAATCACACACTACATGGGATGAGGTGATTAACAACAACACCTGTGCCTAATCACCCTGACCTTCCAGTACTGATGATTCTTGACACCCGTGACCTAGACCTAATACACATTCTTATCTAGCTCATGACTTAGCATTTTACACAGGATCCATTTTGTAATCTGTTACAATTACAGACATTTTGTCAAAACTAAAAATCCTTGACAGGGAGTTCAATCTCCCAGTGTGCCTCCAGGGAGAAGAAATAGCCCATGTAGCCTTGGGCAGGCTGCACAGTCTCAGGGTGGCTCCAGAATAAAAGTATAGTAAACCACTTCTGAATTCTCTCCACCTTGAAAACCCTGCTTCAGTGTTGGAATTAATTGTTTCAATTGTGCCTGATTTCGGAAGCTAAGCAGGGTCGGCCCTGGTTAGTACCTGGATGCGAGACCACCAGGGAATACCAGGTGCTGTAGGCGCCTGGAGCAGGAACTGGCAAGCCACTCCAGTATTCCTTCCAAGAAAACTCCATGGCCATGGGGTCACAAAGAGTCGGCCATAACTGTACGACACAACAACAACAACAACAACAACAACAACAACAACAACAACAACAACAACAACAACAACAAAAGGACAAATATTGCAGTCTGAAAGCTGTAGTCCCTCATTACATTATGATCTTTTCATGACCATTATTTTTTTCCTGTTTGGAATAAATATTTCCAGAGAATTCTGCCGTTTTCCAGGTTTTGTGCGATTCAGTTTAAGTTGGATAACTTGGCCTGATGGTGAAATTCGTGGCCGTGTTTGTCGTCTATTGCTCTGTGTCTCTTAGAAACTTGGAAGTGCAGAGCTTTGAGGGGCCCTGTGGATCATGGAGTGTAGCCCTTGTGTAAGTGGAACAGTGGGGAATCAAACTTGCAACCTCTGGTTCTGCAGCCAGAGCTCATAATTTAAAGGAGAGGCATTCTTCTACTCCCCCACCAAACCCACATAAGGAAGGCTATGCCAAAGCTGACATTTATTTCTTGATTCGTGTGAGCTTTCCTTCCAACATTTCCAACAAATCCCAACAAAACTGCTTGGCTGTGCTTCGTGAACATTTTTTATAAATGATCAAAAATGACTGCAGAGTGCAAGAGAGTTCACATGTCCAGTCCTGTCATTTCTCATAAGGAGCCTATTTAATTAGTAAGGAAGTTATTACACGTTGAGAACTAGAGAGTTCCTTCTTTATTTGGGGACAAGGCATGATAACTTGGAGTTTCTTTTGTAGCCATATGTCTTAATCATTACAAAACCATGTGATGGAGTTATATACAGTGGTACCTTGTATAAAGGAATTAATTCGTTCCAAATGAAATTATGTTAAGCAAATTTCCCTTTATACAAATTCCCATAGGAATGCATTGAAAACGGAGTGATCCCATTTTTATGTAGTACGGATTCTCCCCATAGGCGATTATGTTAAGCAAATTTCCCCTATCCCCGGAATGTTTTATGTTGTACAAATTTTATGTTATACAAGCTGTTTGTTATACAAGGGTCCACTGTATGTGTGTCTGTATGCAATGTCACAGCTGCCTAGATGACCTAGCACATCCGGTCTCGCCTGATTTCGGAAGGTAAGCAGGGTCAGCCCTGGTTAGTACTTGGATGGGAGACCACCAGGGAATACCAGGTGCTGTAGGCGCCTGGAGTAGGAACTGGGAAGCTACTCCAGTATTCCTGCCAAGAAAACTCCATGGACATGGAGTCACGAAGAGTCAGTCACAACTATAATGACAGGGGGGGGGGAAAAAAAAACACACACACACACACACAAAAGCAATATCACATTATGTCTGTCATTGCTTGCTGAAAATTACCTATGTTTTGTTACAGCTACAGTGGACCCTTGTATAACAAAGAGTTTGCATAACATAAACTCTGTACAACATAAAAAATTCTGGAGATAGGGGAAATTTGCTTAACATAATTGCCAATGGGGCAAATCCGTACAACATAAAAATGGGATCACTCTGTTTTCAATGCATTCCTATGGAAAATTTGTATAAAGGAAAATTTGCTTAACATAATTTCATTTGGAACGAATTAATTCCTTTATACAAGGTACCACTGTATGTGTATATTTTTTTTAGATTTCCTTTCATAAATGACAGTTATAACTGAAAGGGTTCAAGGCACACTCAAACAATTGATATTACAGTCCTTGTATTATAATATAATATAGTCCTGTTGTTGTTGGTTGTTGTTGTTTTGGCAGCTGCTGTCCTTGTTCTTCCCCTTGAAGTTCTGTTGGGGTGGCAGCTCATTTTATTTAATTTCATACATCCCCACCATTAATATTGAAACTGAATGGCAGAAGAGGATGCCCTCTTATTTTGTGGTTTCTTTTTGTTATTTTTGGCTACAATCTGGAAGTCAGATTTAGGCTGAATATCTGGTAAAAACTTCTTAAGTGTTAAAGCAATATGACAATAGAGCCAGTTACCATGGGAGGTGGTGAGTGCTCCAGTATTGGAGGAATACAACAGAAAACTGGACAACTCAATTATTCAATGATTTTATGATTCTACGAATCAACCACCCATCAGACCCAGAACTGATCTCACTGTTTCTCAGTATTGTCAAGGTTAAAGAAATGCCACTTGTTCCAGCAGAACCCCAGAATGACTTGGTGTAGCACAGCTGGTTAATTTGTAACCTTTCACTGGATAATTAATACTTTGCCTTTGTTCTGTTGTCAGCTTCTGTATGCTTTCTGGGAGGTTACCAAGCGTTGTGTGAGAGTTTGTGTGTGTAAGTGTTTAATTGCCATCAACGGTATTAAGTCATTCTGAGTTTCACGTTATATTAGCCTTTTTGTGGGGAATAAAACAGGTATCCGTGGGTGAATCCCAGAGGGTTTTTACAATATCCTACCTCAAACAAAGAGGCCTAGATGTTTTAACGATGAGATTGCTATCTGGCAAGCCTACATATAACATGCACATTTTACAATACACTGGTCAAATTATTTTTTTAAATAGTAGTGCAAGCCTCAAAAGAGAAATTAAGGTTAACGAGTCAGAAATAAACTCAAGAATTTTTATGGTTCAGGAATTAATAAAAAAATTATTTGCCTTCAGATGCCTAGGCAAGCAAACCACTCAGAGGTCATGGCGTTATGACTTCACTGTGCTTTCTTTTCAAGATTTAAAGGGGAGGTGAAACAGACAAAAAAGGAGAAAGAAGGAAACCTTGCAGGGGGTTTCCCCATCGGCAGCAGCCTAAAAACAGGCACCTGCAGGTTCTAAAGACATCTGATCACTTGCTTAGCAATGTAGATTGCAGCAGGCTCTGTGTTTCTGTCTAGGATGTTTATATTCCAGAAAACACAAGATTCCACAAATGTAATGGGAGAATGGGAGATACTTTTTATTGGACCACTTAAACAAAACCCCAGTAATTGCAAGCTTTCATGGTGAAGATTCCACTACATCAGGCAGAGTGCAGCTCCTTCATGGACATTGCAGAAAAATTGCCGACATGAGTCCAAACATTGTTGGTATGTGCCTGTGAGAGGTGATCTCGGTCCTCTTGAGTGTGGTCTCTAAAATCCTTGCAGCGTAGAATTTTTACACCCCAGTCCAAAGACCAAAAGGCTGCCAATTACTCTGTGAGTGTCCCTCCCATGCACACACACATCAACAGTGAGCTATGCAACAGAACAGACTATACAGGCTGGATATCAAAAACAGAAGGGCCATGGCATCCCATGGGATGAAATATAGGTCCCTGGGTTGGAAAGTACCAGGATACACATTAAAATCAGAATGAGAATAATCATGGGTTATTGAGAGAGGGGGGAGGGGAGAGAGGGGGGAGTACAGTTGAGGGTCTGCATCTAACATGTAATCTAGTTTGGCAAAGGCCGAAAAAGGCACTGAGCCAAGGCATGGGAGAAACTGTAAGGGAATTATGAGCTGAAGAAAATTCAATTCTTTTTTTTAAAAAAAACAACAACTCCATTTTATGAATGTGGGATATTGTGCTTCTGTATTCATGATTCAAATCAAAACACCAGGAAATGGCCCAGAATTGCCGCACAATATTGTGCCTGCACTGCCATCAGGAGAAAAAAGATGCCCTGCTTTACAAAGCAAAGGGCAGCCTGTGTGTGTGTCCTCTGTTGTCACATCAGAACCAACACAGTGACCCTAAGAGAGTTTTCAGGGTACTGTAAGGGCCTTTTTACACGACCCCTAAGATCCGCTGGTCCCTTAAATTCAGACCAGAGATCTTGGGGGTTCGTTGCTCTTCCTTCCTCCCCACGACTCCACACTTCCTTGATCCTGTCTGCGTGAGGGGAGGGAGGGGAAAAAAGCCTTAAAAAGGGACAAAAGAAGAAAGCCTTACCTCCGGTGCTGGTGGAAGTTGCATCGAGCCCCGGTCGGAGCCCAGGTTACTTCCTGGTTCCTCTTAAAGGGGCGGGAGGCAAAAAAGCAACAACAAAAAGAAGCGAGGAGAGCCTGGCAGATCCGCATAAAGGACTTGTCACCTTCTGAGAGCAGGTACTTAAAAGGTGCGCTGGGTCACGCTTAGGTGGGCGAGGTCGCACTTAATTTTCTGTTAGCTCCGGAGCTGGTGGGGAAACATTTTTAAGGTCCGGAGCTTGCAGCCCTTTGCTGCAGAGCTTAGGGGTCGTGTATAAATGCCCTTAGTGAGATACAGTATAGGAGTGATATTTACCAGTGCCACTCCCCCTAGTGAGGGTCCATGGCCTCACCACATCTTGAACCGTGTTCTTCAGAGTTTAGTGTGACACTCGATTTATTACACCACACCACACCATACTATAACATCCTCCCAGTCGAGCTTGCCTGGCCTTTGAGGAAAAGAAGCTTTTTTCTCATAGTACCATTACTTTCCGACATGTGTTTGGCGAAGACCTTTATCTTCCAACATGTGTTTGGTGAAGTCTTTCTATATAGTAGCTCCTAGGCTTTGGACCTCTTCTCTAAGGAAAGTTAGCTCTTCTGTTTGCTCTTCTGCTGCCAGGCACCAATGTTTTTATTAATTCAGGCAGACCTTCAGCAACTGTCAGCCTGCTGATGTCCTCCAGATCCCAAGCATCTCTAAGTATGTTGAGTAGCAGGGCTTTGGTATATCTTCATATGAGCTCTCAGAAAGCAGCTGCCTGTCAGAGGGACTGCATTAATCAATTGCTAGAATAGAACTTCGGCAAGTTCTGCTAAAATCTTCACTAAGTATGGGTGTTATAGGGGGTGGCTTGGAAGGATCCCAGCCCCTAATAATCTAGAGGAATGATTGTCAGTAGGGCATTATCTGGTATTACACTTTAATAGGGGAAAGACCTGTAGCTTGATGGCACATCACACACTCTGCATGGAGAAAGTTCCAGGTTCTATCTTGGCCCCCTTCAGACAGGGCTTGTTTGAAAGCACGACAAACGGCTGCCAGTCAATGTATTTTATTTATTCAATTGTTTTGTGTTTACCCTGCCTTTCTCCTTAAAAAGCACCTAAGGTGGCTTACTTCAGTAATATTTGAAGTCAAAAATAATAAGTATACAAATACTAAAAAGGTTCAAACAAAGACCACACTAAAACTGAAGTAGAAGCAAGTCTGTTTACCAAATCTGTAAGGCACAATTATCTATTTTTAAAAAGACCACTTAGGCAGCCAGCCCCCACTCACCAAGAGACAGGTTGCCTGAAGAGAAAGGTCTTCACTGATTTTCAAAGGACAGCAAAGACGGAGCCAGTCTGGCCTCCTGTGTAAGGCCGCTTTTACATGACCCCTAAGATCCGCTGGGCGCTGGCCACTTAAATTCAGACCAGAGATCTTAGGGGCTTGTCGCTCTTCCTGTGTCCCCACCCTGGCTGCTGGCTGTGTGAGGGGAGGGAGAAAAAAAAGGAAGAAAATATAGTGGCTCACCTCCGTTCTGCCTCCGCTCTTGCCGCGGCAACATTCCTGTCTCTGTAAAGTTGCTCTTAAAGGGGCAGGAGCCAAAACAACAACAAACAGAAGTGAGGAGAGCCCCGCACTCACTATCCTTACACCGCATCAAGCAATTTCCACCCCAGAAGAGCAGGTACAAGAAAAGTGCGCTGGGTCGCGCTTAAGTGGGCGGGGTCGCACTTAATTTCCTCTAAACTCTGGTGCTGGTGGGGAAACATTTTTAAGCTCCGGAGCTGGGAGCCATTTGCCCCGGAGTTTAGGGGTCGTGTATAAACGCCCGAAGAGTCTGGGAGCAGCCACAGAGAAGGCCCTTTTCTGGTTCTGTAGTGTCTAATGTACTGGGCTCTCACCAATTGGGGGGACCAGTTTCATGGAGCCACAAAACTCCTTGAATGGTCTTGGGTTAGTCCCTCTCAGGGTTCTTGGTGGTAAGAAGGACATGGGTTGCAAAAACGGCATGTACTCTGTCTAGGTCTCATTGGAAGAATGTTTGCATACAAATGCAATTAAATTAATAATCATGAAGAGTAAATCATGCGAAACACCCACAGTTCTCTGTCCCCCACACCTCTTTGTCGAGCATATTAAAACCTCGAATGCTGACAGGTTTTCCCCTAGATTTAGCTGCTAGCAATAGTCATTGTGATGTTTTTACAGTGTGCTGGGCTGAGACCGTTCCTCATGGTTCCCACTTTTCCCCTTCACTATGGGAGCACTTCTGGAAAATGCTAAATTCAAGGTCCCCAAACAAGGCTTCTGTTCTGAATATTTTCCATAAAGTCATTTCTCAAATGGCATCAGCAGAGAACTGAGCACAATAGTCCTAATGTGGCCTGGATGGGGGAAACGGAGCTGAAACCAGCTTCCATCCCCTGGTGTTTTCCATTTTGCAGTTTTTAATTTCTGCAGCCAGTGTGTTAACGTCAGGTCTGTTCTTCAGGAAGAATTCCATGTAGGTGTATTTTTCTGTTTTTTTATTGTTTCTCCACAGATGTGTGACTTTTAATTTATTGGTGCTGGATCCATATGCCAATCTCATCAGCTTCTGAACAGTGATGGTGCTGAACTTCTTCCTCAATTTTTATGTTCTCATTCTGCATCCACTTGAAAGGCCGTTACCCCATGTCCACTTTGTACTGCAACAAACTAAAATGTGTAATAAATCTGGTTGTGGTCACATAGTTTTGTTGCTGTTCCTGTGTCTCCTATTGTTACGTAACTTCTGTGACCCCATGGACGGGGTCCGCATCAAAGTGCATTTTGTTTTGTTTTCCTGCGGCACTATTATTTTTAAAAAATATTAAAACACGATAGGTAGGTCTATCTGTATACCGATTTTCATCTGACATTTGTCAAACTTCAAATATTTCTGCTTTGGCTTCTTTCTGTGCATCATGGCTTCTCGTACTGTGAATTTACTGTCATGTGGCTGCTCCAAGTAGTGCCACTAGGTGGCCCTATGGCAACGGAACAGTTATGCTGCGGATTAAACGGTACCTCATGATATGTGTACCGGTTTAAAAACCACAATAGAACAGCAACAAGAATTCCACCACCCCGAGACCAGGTACAAGGAAGATGTGCTGAGTTGCGCTTCAGGGGGCGTGGTTGCACTTTATTTTGATTAAAGCGCAATGGATGGGGGAACCATTTTAAGATCTGCTTCTCAGAGCACTTTCTAGAGCGACTTATGGCTCCATCACACGTCCTTTGAAATATTGATTACATTTCAAGATATAGCATTTTCAAAAATATTGTCCTCACGGCCACCGTTTTTTTTTTAAAAAAAAAAAAAACTGGTTATGCCCCCTCTAATGAATTTTCCATGACCTACCAGAGTAGTTGGGAATGTTTTGCTCCAGTAAAAAATGTGAGCCAGAAGTTCGTGGGAGCCCACATATGATCCATTTTTATGCTCCCTCCCCCGCCCCGACCAGCTTGTCCTGGGGCTGGTTGGCGCTTTTTATTTTATTTTTAAATTTCTCCTCCAACCAGCGCTGATCAGCTGGCCTTCAGGCTCTCAGCGCTGTTTTTTTTTGTTTGTTTGTTTGTTTTCATTTTTTCCTAGTGCCACCTGCTGGACATGGGCCTGAACAGCGGTTTTTTAAAAAAAAACATTTGTATGTGGGAACAGAGGTCCCACATCTTCAGTCATGTGACCAAGAAAGAAGAAAATTCGGACTTTCACAATATCCGGATCTTTCCCCAGGTGAGATAGCGGCCAAAGTGGACATGGGGGAATGGCTAAAGTGGAGTACTTTAATTGTACAAATTCAGGCATACTAGTCTATCGCAAACAGGTTGGATAACCTCCAGGAGACAGTGGTGTAGACTAGCAACCATGCAACCAGTAACTAATTCAAGAATTCCATATCTTTCATTGTTTGCTCATCAAACGTTTAGAATCTAGACTGCTTTTTGCACATGCTTCCCACACATTTAACGTCAAACACAAAGAAAGAACAGTATAAACACAATGCTATGGATCGTGTGCCAGACAAGGGCTAAAGTAGAGGTTTGAGTTTCAACTTGCTATACATAAATGTCCCAGGGGAATGTAAGGCCCAATGCATGATTTCTTAGCCTAACCTACCTCATAGGTTTGCCATGAAGATAAACTGGAGATAGAAAATGAAAAAAGAATGGTGAATACTGCTGAGAGTTAAAGAGCTAAGTCTCCATTGTGGTGTAGTGGATAGAGTGATGGGCTAGGATCAGGAAATCTGAGTTTGAATCCCTGCCATGGAAACTCACTGAAATGGTGGAACTGGTAAAGCCACTCCTTAAATATCTAATTTCTCTTTGAAACCCTGTTACAATTGCTATAAATCACTTTCAGCTTGACAGCACATGATGTAGCAAGGGTGCAGCTGCCAGGCAGTGATAGTAGTTGGCTACCACTACCCTACATATTGAAATCCTATGGCAGAACCAGACAATAAGCAAAGATCCCTGAAAAATAAATGAATCTCTTTATTCTGATGCAACTCTGTCTGGGCATTGCAAACTGGCTTGCTTCTGTTTTCTGACTGGTTGTCGGGAGGTAAACACAGACTTCATTTGCAAGACTGAATAGAATGGTGCATCTGGTAGAAAACCATTGTCACAGCAGGAAATACAAGTTTCCCTTAACATGTGAATTGACTTTTTGCGTTCCTAATTTGTTTACTGTATTTTAAGCCACAGATACTTTGGTAGGAATTACCCAGCAATGAAGATTCCAAATATATTTAGGAGCCTGTTGTAAACACTCTACCCTTCTGCCAGATATCCTATATTTATCTAATTTATAATTTTAATACAGTGGACCCTTGTATAACATACAGCTTGTATAACATAAAATTTGTACAACATAAAAAATTCCAGAGATAGGAAAAATTTGCTTAACATAATCGTCTATGGGGCAAATCTGTACAACATAAATGCATTAAAAACTCTGTTTTTAATGCATTCCTATGGGAATTTGTATAAGGAAAATTTGCTTAACATAATTTCATTTAGAATGAATTAATTCCTTTATACAAGGTACCACTGTATAATTCTTGTTTATTTTTTAAAAATATGTAGCATACCTTCTGTTTTTAGCTTTTAAATACCATTTTATAATGTAAGCTGTCTTGGGTCCTTTGGGGGAGAGAGAGTAAATCAGAATTTTGCTCCAGACAAATGGGTGGTTGGATCTAGAATGCCACCATTTTAAAATTTCTCACAATATCTGGAAACCAACAGTGTGAATTCATTCAAGGCTGTTTTGTGAAATGGGAATCAGTAGCTTTCTTAAAAACAATCTAGCCCACTCCACCCCCCTCGTGTGATGCCCTCTGGATGTGGGGGACTACAGTACATCTCCAGCATGCCAGCTCCTCACCACTGTTGCCCAATACGCCCGTAGCTGAGGGCAACAACAGCAGAGAAGGGATTCATTCACGCTGAGAGACAATTATGTGGTTTCTCCCTTCTTCCCCCACCCCCACCCCCATCCACCCCAGGTCACTGCAGAGTAACTGTGCTAGTTTTCTGTGGGTGGAGAAACTTGTTTTACAATAAAACCAGTGTATAGTAATACCACCCATTTTATTGCCTCAGAAGTCAACAATCGCATTCTCGCTCATGCTGTGACATGCTTAGGCCAGGTTTGAAAATGACCTGCCACATCTAAACTACCGAATCAACTTTTGGGGTCACCTTCTGTCAAACTAGAAGTGTCCTAGAAGACAGAATACAAAACATATCAGAAAGTCTTCACTTCATTTTCTGCCCTGGCCTCCCTCGCCTCTTAATAAAAAATCTTATCCAGCTGCTCGAACCAGCTTGTTCAAGATGTCTTGAGGAATTGGAAGGATAAAGGCAGAAGTCTACTGATGGCATTCTTCCCAATTCAAAACATATGGGGTGAAAACAAAGACACACAACGTCAGCCATATAAATAAAGACAAGGCAGGGGTCAGGGGAGTGTGCCATTTATTAAACAGTAAATTTAATATGCTGTATTTAGAGAACAAGCTCTCTGCCAAGGGTTCTGGAAAAACATGCCGTGAACTGCAACACTTTCCATATTGGTTTAAGTTCTCTTAGGATGGCAGTTTTCTCAGGGCATTCCCATGGGACCTATGGGATGAAAAGGGAGCTGAAGGGACATTCCAGTCAACAGATGGGGGCTCTAATCAGGACTGTAATGGGAGGGGCTACTTTGTCCACTCACCTGATTGAGACATGCTGGCTAGTTGCCAGGTTAGCCAATTGGTCTTTGTCAGCACGGCTGGCCAGATTGGCCAGTGGCCAACCTCTGGGTTAGCTGACCACCAGGAAAGCCCAGGTAAGGGCTAACTGTTGGGTCATCATACCCATTGTTTCTTAGCCTCTCTCAGGACAAGATCTTTGCTGCCCGTTAGCATCCTCGTGCCTCCATTTTGGCCGCGAGGAGGTATTTTCCTTACCTGACCTTCTGAGATTGCCTTTATTAATTACTACTAATAATTATAATAATACTTGTTATTATTATTGTTATTGTACTTTGCGGTAAGCTGTGTGGAAGACACATCCTTCAGCTGCCCTCAGTCTCCAAAAGCCATGCCCTACCATTGGGCAAAATCAGATGACTGCAGTTTCCAAGTGTCATGGGATTGGTTCAATGCTCCTACTGTATCTTTGTTGCCAGCAATGGGGATAAACACTTGTGGGATTTCCTTACATCAGGCATGTCCAAACTTCGGCCCTCCAGATGTTTTGGACCACAACTCCTATAGTCCTATATCATTGGAAATACAGGCTTGGAATTCTGGGAGTTGTGGTCCAAAACGTCAGGAGGGCTGAAGTTTGGTCATGCCTGCCTTACATGCTTGGCTGGTTTTGGATACCACACACCTAGACTTTGTGGGATGGTGGTGGTGAGTGGGAGGCCACTGCCCCATGGCAAAGGTTGACTTCTGCACCTCCTACAACCCCTCCAAATGTACAGATCTTTTGGCAGTACATGGCTGAGTTATTGGACGTGCTATTAAAGCCATGCTCTCTCCCAAACGACAGGCTAATTTGCCAAATCTACATTCAGAGAACCTCTTGCTAAAATGAATAGACAGTTTTTCCTCTTAAGAGTGCACCACTTCTAACGGCAGAATGGGCACCTAATTCAGGGAGTGCCTAAGAAGCACAGTATTCTGCCATGTATTAGGAAATCTTTGGAAACAAGATTTCTGCATGAAAAGTGCATAAAAACATTCTTACAAGGAATTATGCCTAATTATCTTGTTCTTGATTACATGCTAGTTGGCCTGAAAGCCAATTGTAAGGGTATATGTACAAACTGCCCCCAGTGGGAATGTACAGGTGAAACTGAGAACCTGGCTTGGCACAGTGTTCTTGCATGTAGACGTGATGGCTTTCCTCTCACAACATTTTTCCATGGACATGACAAGAAAGGGAAAGAGCAAGGGACTGCTTGCCTTTGAAAAGACTAAGGAGACTATTTCTGTTTCCTTCTGCCACAATATTTTCCTTGAGGGAAATGCATACCCCTTGGCATACAGAATTACAAGTCTTGGATCCTGTTCTTCCTTCTATTTTTACAATGCATGGGTTCCTTGCCACTTCATCTCAGGCTAACAGGGAGAGAGGGAGTGGGAGGGGGGCAGGTGAACACACAGAGTATTTTCTAACTGATGACACATTTATGCCAGAATTGCAATGTTATAATGTTATTGTATCATTTAACTTACATGTATACTTTGGAATGTTTATAACTACTGTAAATCACGTGCAAGCTCTGCCAAACGCATGCCACGTCACATTCCAAAGTGTGACTTATAAAAAACAAATAATACAACAGTTGCAGAGGGACAGCATTCCACAAAGCAAAACAGAAAACCTTGAGAGGCAGGGAAATGTCTTTCTACCAAGGGCTTAATGAAAATCTTGTGCACGTTCAGAGATTTCCACCGTAAGTACTCATATCGTTGCTGACTACCTTCCTTGCCATTTTTGTGATGTCTTTGACCTTTTCCTTAAAACAAAAAACAAAACAAAAACAAAACAAATCCAATTGTATTCCCTACGAAAACCAGGAAGGTCCCCTAGTCCAGTGTTGGTGATGGTGAACCTATGGTATGGGTGCCAAAGGTGGCACTCGGAGCCCTTTCTGTGGGCACCCAACATCACCCCTTCACAGCCACCTGTATTCATTTTAAATTGCTCTGTTGGCACTCTGCAAAAAATTGATGGGTTTTGAATGGCAGCTTGGGCACTTGGTCTCTAAAAGGTTCGTCATCACTGACCTAGTCCCACAGAACCTGAGTGTTGATTGGAATTCCACAGGTACTGTTCCTTCCTTTCTCAACAACCAAGGGTGAGCAAAATGGGTGTGCTGTGAAATCTAATTTCTTTTTCCTAATGTTTTGCTGCAGGCATGGGGTCCACTTTTCAGACTCTGAAACTCCACTTGGACTGACAGACCATGTCTTCAGGGCATAGGTTGACAATTTGCATGCCCTCCTCTCTCTGTTGTGGTTGTTCAGTGTGGCTGCCATCCATTGATTTTCAGATGGGAAGAAAAGTTTGTGGTCTTCCAAAAACACACAGGTGCTCTTTGCATTATTTTAATGCAACTGCCCTGCTTTATGGCATGACTTCCAGCAGAGAGTTTCTAACCTATATGGAATATTTAACCCTCTCATGGCTGCCTGTTCCTTTCCCCCAGTCACCCAAATTCCTGTCTCTTTTCCCACTTTTTCACTAGTATCATTATTTGTTGAATTATTTAATCTATTAATTTATATCCCACCTTTATCTCAAGAGGGACATGTAATATAAGCTCTATTATCCCTAGACTAGGGGTGAGATTATCACTATATGAGAGTGCAGTGATGTTATTTAGCAGCAGCGCAAATCTGCATTCTATAAGTCATTTTTAAAACTGGGGCAGCCTTAACAAAAATTACAAAGACCAAGTGTTCTACTTATATACCGCCCCATACCATTTCAAGTAGTCTCTGAGCGGTTTACAGTTTAATTACAGTATGCAGGCTACACATTGCCCCCCAGGGTACTCATTTATCGACCTTGGAAGGATGGAAAGCTGAGTCAGCCATGAGCCTGCTAACTGGGATTGAATTCCAGGTCATGAGCACAGTTTTAGCTGCAGTACAGACACTTAACCACTGTGCCACAAAGCTACATCAGTACCAATTTCAGCACAGGTGTAACAGATAATCCACTCTAGCTCTGTGCCAAATGTGGAGACTAGAGATGGGCACGAAACGAGCAATTTTTCGTTTTCGTTTTCATTTTTCCGTTTCGTTACGTAACGAAAACGAAAATTTTTCAAAACAAAATGGAAACGGAAACGGAAATGAAAAATTTTGACGTATTTTTCGTTTTCGTTGCGGCAAATGCATTGTACTGAAAAGAATGCTAATGAAACAGCAATTTTTCATTTTCGTTTTCGTTTTTCGTTTCATTTCATAACGAAAACAAAAATGAAAAATTTGCAAAAAAACCCAACGAAAACGAAAACGAACCGAAACGGACCCCTAAATGACCAAACGACAAACGAAACACCATTGTTTTTGAGTCGTGCCCATCTCTAGTGGAGACGTTTGGGGAAAGGGCTTTTGAATTATACATTCTAAAAGTAAAATTGTTTCACTTTAACTGTCCCTAGATTTAAAACAGCTCATATAAACCGTAAGGACCATTCTTGCTTATCTTAAAGAAAATGGCTGGACCCACCCACTTTTATAAAATTGGAATCCATAAACAAAAGAAAGGTTTTCCTTGAGGAGTGTGGGGGGGGGGCGGGGGGGAATACTTACTTTAATAGAAAGTAATAGTGTGTAACAGAAACAGTTTGCCATGTATTTCCAGGAAAGTAGCATAGAATTTCAGAAGGCACATTCAAAGTATTTCTTCACTACAAAAGCACTGTCCAGTTGTGTTCATCTTAGCACCGGGTACTATGATAAACCTTCTTTCAGGATTTCTGAGACCACATTCCTGGCAAATCTTTTTTTTTTAAATGTATCTTTTAGATAGCCTGGACCTAAGTCATAGGGGACTTTATACATGATAACCAGCATTCTGCATTCTTCCCCGAAATGGATAGGAACCCAATGTCACTGTTGTAAGAAGGGAGTTATGTGTTCCTATAAATGTTTTGGGTCATAGGGTCCAAAGGGTCCCTCCTCAATCTTTTGCAAAATTCAGCTCCAGGGAAAAGAGCTTTTGTGATGCGTTGGAAGGAATGCAGTTGAGGTTAGGCCTGGGGAGAGAATAATGGAATCCATTTAGGACAGTATCCTGCAGTCCAGCATTCCTTGGGCGAGAAAGTATAATTTACATGGATTAACTATTCCCTGTGCTCCTCTTGGAGGATCTCTCTCATCGTTTGTCTCATCTTTGGCATTTGCACCACCACGGTTTCTGTGGAAGAACTTTGCTTGTCTTTTATTCTCCCATCAGCAACACATGGGGTCATGGATAGGAAATGCCAAAAGCAATCACTCATCAGCTTATTTTCTTAATATGAAAAATTGATTGCACTTTCTTTACACAACTGGGGAGGACAAAGAAAAACGACCATGTCTGAAAGTGAAATTACATAGAAGACTGAACTTTCTGGTGTGGGCATGAAAACCATATGGAGATTGCATTTATCATGTCGTGTATTTTTTCTAAGATGATGTAAACAGCATGCCATGTGAGTGTAATGTTTGAGACTTGTGTTGTAACCTTTCGGTGGTTTATATTAGCTTAACTTTGAATCTCTTTCAAACTCCACACACCTTGATTTTCTTCTTTCGTTAAATTAGCACTCTTTTTTGGAGGGGGGGAGAGTGAAAGAGAGAGTTGGCTTCTTTCCTTTAGTAATCTTGTTTGCCATTTTCACACTTTCTGATAGGTACATAGGTCAATGGGTGCTTTATTTTGGTACTCTTCCACAACACTGAGGCCACTGAGCCTCGTGACACAGTGGTTAAACTGCTGTACTGCAGCTGTAACTGTGCTGATGACCTGGGGTTCAATCCCAGGTAGAAGGCTCAAGGTTCACTCAGTCTCCCATCCTTCTGAGCTCAGTAATATGAGTGCCCAGTTTTCTGGGTGAGGGGCAATGTGTAGCCAGCACAAATAAATTGTAAACCACCCAGAGGGTGCTTTAAGTACCATGGGGTGATATAGAAGTAGAACACATGACTCAGAAAGAAAATTTCGTTTTCGTTTTCGGCTAGGGTCCGTTTCGTTTCGTTTCCGTTTTCGTGAGCTAATTTTCAAAATTTTTCATTTTCGTTTTGTTACGTAACGAAAACGAAAACCGAAAACGAAAACGAAAAATTTTTTGTTTCTCCCCATTTAGCTCCATTGAGTGCTTTTCCAGTAACGAAAAACGAAAACTGGCTCAAAATTAGTCGTTTCGTTTCCGTTTTCGGTCCATTTTTGAACCGTTTTTCGTTTTCGTTTCATTACGTAACGAAAACGAAAAAACAAAAACGAAAACAAAAATTGCGCTAAGTCGTGCCCATCTCTACTTTAATATTAGACAAACATGAGAGGAATGAGTGCTCTAGGCTGACTCATGCATATCCCACCAACTCACCCCAGAAGACAACTGGTCTCCTGGAAGAATTTATTCCAAATGGGTGCCAATAGACTGAGTTTGTTTCAACATATATAGCAAAATAAAACAACAACAAAAGTGCTATGGCCCCTTAAAGGTTCTCAGATTCATTTCAGTTTGAGCTTTGCGGAACAATTTACTAAGATAACTTATAGAATATAATCGTTAGGACGCAGGCTTATATACACATGGTATATCACAGAGGAGCAGGGAATAAGTGATATGTGACAAAGAGGATGACATAAAAGAAGGGACAATAATGTTTTTTTCTTTTTGCTATACATTCAAAATCTTTGGTACTGGTCCTTCATTTGGCAACGTATTCACTATTTCTCCTATCCACTCTTCAGCCACAAGCAATTTCATTTCTTACAATACTTATATAGATTAATGTTTGGCACAACTCCCTGCTGAGCAGGCTTCTAAATCCGTATCACAGATGACACTGACAGAATTAATACAATGTGTGGAATCCTGTGAAGCATAGATAATAAGGCCCACATTTTCTCCATCTTTTCTACTTATTCTTGAAGCGAAAGGTATACTCCCTCAGCCAGCTATCTGATGGAAGGAGAGTGCAGACAATGGAAGGCATCATTCTTTCCTTAGCAAATGTGAACGGTTTATTTGGGAGTGCGCTCAGTGCTACAACAAGGGGTGGGGGTGCAGAGATAGAGAGGGTAACCAAAAAGTAAAATTGTTTCCCAGTAGTTATCTAAGGTACTGACAGCTTCTGCATTAGCACACTGTGAAACTGTAAGAAGGAATGATGGTGCAAAAGAAATATAACTCAAAGCATTGCATAAGGTGGAGGATTTCCCTGATAGCTTGTAAACACCGCTTTTCTAGCCTACACTACATATATTGAAGCAGGAGTATCTCTTACTGAGCTCCCTTGGCTTGATTTATGGGGTAGATGTATAAAACCACACTGCTAGTACAGGACATGATGGTTATTTTTAGAGATGGGCACGACTTGGAAAATTTGTTTTTCAAGTTGTCGTTTTTCGGGACGGGTCCGTTTCGGCTCGTTTCCGTTTTTCGCGAAAATTCGCAAAAATTAGTCGGTTCGTTTTTTCGTTTTTTTGTTGTCGTTAGTACTGGTTTGGGGGGGTAGCGGGCTCCTGGAGGCAGCTGCAGGAGTCAGCCAGAGCCACAAGTGACGGACTGGCAGACTCTTTGCACCCGCTGCGTCTCACTAAGAAGGGAAACGTACTTGCGTGTAGTGCAATGCAAGTAGATCTGGCTTAGGGTTAAGATGGGTTAGCGCAAGGGCTAGGGTTAGGCTAGTTATGGGTGAGGTTAGGGTGAGTATTGGGGTGCACCTCTGGGTGCCTCTCTGACCCACTTAGAAGGACAGTGTACTGGCGTATGGGTTAGGGTTAGGCTTAGGCTTCGGGTTCGGGCTACGATTAGTGGGCTGTTTATGCCCGATTGGCACATCCCAGAAGTCTCTGTGGTCAACCTGGCCAAGTGGCCATGCGATTGGTGGAAAATTTGCATGGTCCACTCCCATGGGCGAGCCCATCATTGCGAATGCGCAGGTGTAAAAAAATAAAATAAAATAAAATAAAATAAAATCAACGGAGACGTTTTTTTGCAAGAAAAACCCACTGCTGCTACTGTAAAAATTCAAGCATTTAAAATAGCTAATTTTCGCATGTTTCTGTGGTGCTTTGGTGGGGTTTTGGGCCACGATTTCAAAAAAAATATTGCGGTCGCCATTTTGGATCCCCCCGCCCGCACAACTCATGGCAAAGGCAGACGAGATGATGCCCCCCCGCCTGGTACCAGCAGCGCAGCAGTAGCAATAGCCAAGGAGAGGGGGACGGGGACCCCCCCCCAAATAAAACACCCTTCTGGCCTGGTAGGTGCCCTCAGACAGTTTTCGCCTGCTTTTAGGGCCGGGAATCGGGGTTTTTTTTAAACTTTTAAAAACTTTTTTTCTGTGCCGCTTGGCATCGCGCGATCGCGCGATGCCAGGAATGACCACGACAAATCAGACCAAATTATTCATTCTTCGGTTCGAGTTCGAGTTCTGGCGGAGTAATTCCCGTTACCGTTTCCGTTGAGTAACGGAAACGAGTAACGGAAACGGAAACGGGAATACCGCTAAGTCGTGCCCATCTCTAGTTATTTTCAAGGGTATCTTGAAGAATGTGCTTGCAATAGGAACAAGTTTGCATTTTGAATGTAGAATACAGACGGGTCTTGGGGTCATTCCAATCTGTCACCCTTTCAACTAATGACACTCTTCTTCCCACCCCCTTCCCTGCTTTCCCCCACACAGCCATCATTCAGCAGTCTGTGGCAACTTTTGTTTTCCATTTTTGTTCAATAAAGTGACATACCGAAACAGTAGTGCATCTATATAGCATGACATACATACTACCAATGTACCTTATTTAATGTTTTTTAAGAGGCAAGAGTGCTTCTTTGTGTGTGTGTGTGTGTGTGTGTGTGTGAAATAGAAAGAGATGCAATTCATCAAGAGTCTGAGTTCAGGAAAAGACAGGCCTTTTGCATCAGGTGGCAACCAGATCAGCAATGGAGGGTTATGTCAGTAGAAACTGGAAACACACCAGAAAACCAAAGAGATAGGTCTAAAATGCCCATCAATTCTAGTCCCCCAACCATGAAGCAAAAGCAAAGCATTGTGATTTCAGAGTGGGCAATGTAATGAAACAATAGTCCAAACAACCCCTGAAGTGAAGGAAGCCAGCCCTTAATGGGTGCGGTCAGAAAGAACGGGAGTCCGGAGACTGATATCTGGTGGAGAATTCTCAGCAGCCATGCCCACCTCCATGGCAATCATTTTTATGTAGTACAAATTAGGTCAATCACACGTATGCATGAAGCCACATTCAAATGCTATCATTGGCTTAGCCAGAGATAAGTGAAAACAATAGGACAGTTTATGCCTAGAGCATGCGCAGAGTAAACAATGACATAGCATCTTTGGTATGGCAATCCTTGCTGATAATGCTAGCTGCAAGTTAGCTTATGAAACTTTTAACCTGTTAACTCCTGGTTTCGCACACTGAAGGTCCTTTTGTCATGAATTAAAATTAGTGCTGTGAATTACTGAACTGAAAGGTCTGGAGCTGGTCATGAGCCAAATGTTTACAACGCTAATAGTTGAAAACTATATGTGACCTGAGATAAAGTGATTCATACATGCATTACTTGACAGTAAGGGAAAAGAGTAACAGAGACAGACCTGTCAAGTGCCCCATATTGGTTGGGAAACTTGCGGAAAACAACCCTCTTTCCCGCCATCTTCCTGGATGATTAATTTCCCAGAAATGTCCCTGGAAATGTACCAAGGCTGGGCAGCAATTGGACAACCTGGGGAGGCCGACAGCTTGGGAGTGGAGAGGAGGAGCGGGGAAAACATGATCCACAAGCCCAATTTCAGGGAGGAAGTGAGGAAAGAAAGAGAAGGAACAAGTGAGCTTTGTGTGCGCCCTTGCAAGGAAGGACTGAGTGCGCTCTTGAGCAGGGGCAAGCATTGGTCGCACACCCCTGGCTGACTTCCCTGCGGCCCAGGCACAATCTCTCGCTCGCTCACTCGCTGTGCCTCCGCTGCTCGCCAGCAGCTACATGGGGCAGCTGAGAACCCAGCAGCCAACCCACGCTCCCCGCCTGGCCGGTGCTGGGAAAAACTTGACAGGTATAAACATAGGGGTTGGTAGAATATGGTGATCCTCTTATGGAATCATTCTGCTGTGTGAATTATGGCATACTTTGCAAAATAACAATTCAAATTAGACTGTTGGATTGTATTGTCTTGAATAAGTTTTCATATTGTATTAGAACCATGGTAGCTTTCAGTGTAAGAAAGGACTGGACGAAGAACATTCCACAGTGGAACATGAGAGGAAGGGGAGAATATTTAGGACTTGTTCTGTCTTGTTGTTGTTGTAACACTAAACCATGAATGCAGCCAAATCTGGGTGGTTTTTTGGTTGTTTGTCAAAGATACTTGGACAATCTTCCGCAATATATCCCAAAGGATCTATTCTCTTATATAACCAACTGCCTGCAGATAATGAAGACTAAATGTATAAGCATTACAAGGAGCAAAATATTTGAACAGCTCAAGGGAGAAGTGGAAGCTCTGCTCCACTGTATTCCACTATAAGCTATGTCATATATTCCCCAAAGAGTTTTTATTTTTTATTTTTATGATCTGATTTTTATTCTACAGGAAAAGTCTGAGAGATTCCTGAGGGAGGAGGGAATGAGAGGAGAATAAGTGAGTATCAGATATTTACATAGGGATGTTCGGATCTCCAGCAGGGTCTGTTTGCATTTTAGCCTAAATAGTAAGATGCAGAATTTTAGAATTGGCTATATATTACTCTGTAAAACAAAAAATCAAAATTTCAACCAAGATTCTTAGCTCTCCCCATCTTGCCAGTTATTGTGAATCACAGGCAGTAAAAAACAAAAGCAAAATAAAACTACACAGCAAGGCTAAGAGTGGCTTTAGATGTGACAATCTCAGGTGGGCAGCTGTGCACACATACTGTACTTGCCCAACATGGTCCTTTGACACATTAATAACCAGCCTCTGACAACCAACAGCCTGAATGATTGCCCATAGGCAGAGGTTCAGGATTGTACTTCTCATGCTTCCTTGCCAGCATGGCCTTGCAGATTATGAGTGAGATGTGTTTGGAAGGACTGGGGCAATAAAAACACCTCCCTCCCTTCATTTTGGATGCAGCCTAAGAAATCCAAGCTCTGAGCCTCAACTAAGAAACTGACTGGCTTTTTTCCCCATCATGCCAAGGACATTACATCTAAGAAATATCTCCTGGCAAATCCAACTTTTGCCATGTTATAACCTATTGGTACTGCTCAGAGGAAGCAGGTTTTGCGCTCAAAATATTAGCAACGTTTTAGTGAATTTTCTAGTAGCCTAAAGGTATGTCCACTTTTGTATTTGGTTTTTGCAATGGCTACACAGCTCCTCAACTTGTTTTGCTCTCTTGCTTCCCTAGAACAAATGCAAGATGCCTCTTCCGTCTTCTTCCAAGAGGAGTCAAAAAGGTGAGAAGGAAAGATATAAATCAGGAAGAAAGTAAATAAATCATATTAAATGATGTTTCTCTAGGGTGAGCCTGCCTCAATCTCCATGTTGCAAATTAGTTTGTTTTTGTTTCATGATTGGTCATTGGGAGATAAACACAGGCTTCATTTGCAAGTCCCCTTTCTCAGCCTGTCTTGGGAAAGAAGGGTGAGCTTACAGGGGGAACAATGGCATTTCCATCAGCATGTGATTTTGCCTTAAGGGCCTGTCACATAGCAAAGCAGTGAGTGCCTGAGAGCTCAGAGTGATAGAGCTACACTGAACCAACCTGACTGACTTGGCAACATCCATCCATGTCGTAGGCCCTGGTCACATGAGGGAAACGTTTTATAGTTTTCCTGATACTTCCCATAACTCTATTACACTGTTTCATGGTCACATGGTATCTATACTGGTGCAAACGTTCCAGAAACTTTTAGTGACAACAATTTATTTCCTCCTATGTGAATTGTTATGGCCAGTGATGGCATGGTACTGGATTGTTTTCTCTCTTGGTTCAAGGAACAACCAAGCCCCTTGATTTCTATAGTTAATTTAAAAATAAATACAGTGGCACCCTGACTTAAGAGCAGCTTGACTTAAGAGCAGAAAACTGTTGGCATTTTAACTGCCGCCTTACAAATTTTAGATATGGTTTGCTCGACTTACATTTTTTTATTTTTTAACTTATTTGTTTAATTTTATAGATAGGTACCCCGACCTAAAAGTAGTTCGACTTATGAGCATGCATTTGGAATGGATTAAATTTGTAAGTC
The DNA here is from genome assembly GCA_023846285.1 of Phrynocephalus versicolor. Lineage (NCBI taxonomy): Eukaryota > Metazoa > Chordata > Lepidosauria > Squamata > Agamidae > Phrynocephalus > Phrynocephalus versicolor. The sequence goes on from JAHTLZ010000129.1 coordinate 96,266,786, forward strand.
GAGGTTCCACTGTATATAGATAGATATAATATAGTTTTCTATATTTATATATAATAATAATAATAACAATAATTTATTGTCATTGTGTGTATATACACAGTATACACATACAACGAAATTCAGACACCCAGAGACCAGATTCAACACGCACACACACAAATCTCCAAACACTCTCACACACATTAAAAAAATAAAAATAAAAAAACCCTTCAACACATACACATAAAATCCCTGAACATTCCCCCACCCACCAACCCCCCCCTTAAAAACACAAACATCTACACAACAGGCTAGGTAATCCTGTCCAAGTGCTCACTACTGGTGGTTCTTGAGTTCATTATTAAGTGCAATTATAGCTCTGGGATAAAAACTGTTCAGAAGACGTGTGGTCTGAGTTTTAATTGTTCTGTATCTTCTGCCAGAAGGCAACAGTTCAAAGAAATTGTGAGCAGGATGAGTAGAGTCCCTCAGAATGTTGTGTGACTTCCTCAAACAGCGAGATGTGAAGATGTCATCCAGGGTTGGTAGCTGGAGCCCAGTAACATTCTGGGCAATTTTAATTATTCTCTGTAGAGCTTTTTTGTCCGCTACAGAGCTGCTCCCATACCATGATAGCATACCATAAGTTAGGACACTCTCAATGGTGCTGTGATAGTAAGACAGAAGTAGATGCTGAGATAAGTTCATCTTCCTGAGCATTTTCAGGAAATACAGCCTCTTCTGTGCCTTCTTCACAACCATATTGGTGTTTACAGTCCATGAGAGGTCCTCTGAGATGTAAGTGCCCAGATATTTAAAGCTACCAACCCTCTCCACCTCCTCACCATTTATGTACAATGGTAAATGTACATCTTTCTTCCTCCTGAAATCAATTATAAGTTCTTTAGTTTTTTTGGTGTTAAGTACAAGATTGTTTTCTTTACACCACTGAGTCAACCCTTGTACTTCTTTCCTATAAGCAGACTCATCGTTCTTACTAATGAGCCCCACCACTGTTGTATCATCTGCAAATTTGATGATTGTGTTGGAGTTATACAGTGGGGTGCAATCATGTGTGTACAAGGAGTAGAGGAAGGGGCTTAGCACACAACCCTGAGGAGCTCCTGTACTTAATACAAGAGTAGAAGAATGGTGGGATCCCATCCTTACTGACTGTGGCCTATCAGTCAGAAAATTCCTTACCCACAAACAAATCTTCTGATCTATACCCAATTTGGCCATTTTGAAAAACAACCTATTAGGTAGAATTGTATTAAAAGCAGAGCTATAAACCACAAATAACAGTCTTGCATATGTTCCCTGTTGTTCTAAATGGCTCAATACAGTATGGACAACAATGGATATAGCATCATCAGTGGATCTGTTACTCCTGTATGCAAACTGAAATGGGTCCAGAGTAGATGGAAGTCTAGCCTTAATATAATCTAGCACCAATCTCTCAAAACACTTCATAATAACAGATGTTAAAGCTATTGGTCTGTAGTCATTGAGAGATGCCACTACTGACTGCTTAGGGACTGGCACTATAATAGATGTCTTCAGGCAAGTAGGGACAGAGCACTGCAACAAAGATAGATTAAAAATGTCTGTAAATACTCCAGCTAATTCTGCAGCACAGTCCCTAACAACTCGTCCCATGATTCCATCCGGTCCAGCTGCCTTCCTAGCATTAATATTCTGGAAAGCGCGTTGCATATCAGAAATCTGCAGTAGAAGTGGTTGTCTATCAGTAGTAGATTCTATTGGTGTGCTATTGATGGTCGATGCTGTGGTCATAGTGGGTCCAGTTTCCACCTCAAAACGGCTGAAGAACTGATTCAGCTGATCAGCCAAAGACTCACTGCTGCTAGACAGATTATTTTTAATATTCTGCCCCGTGATTTGTTGCAGACCTTGCCATACCCGATGAGGATCAGAGCTCTCAAAATGATGTTCAATCCTCCGACAGTACATAGCTTTGGCATCCCTGATGCCCTTTTTCAATTTAGCTCTGGCCTCTCTGTACTGTAGTGCATCACCAGAGTGAAAAGCAGCATTTCTGGCCTTTAACAGAAGGCACACATCTCTGTTTAGCCAGGGCTTGTTGTTAGGAAACACCCGTACTCGTCTGATGGTAGTGACGACATCAATGCAGCTTTTGATATAAAACAGTACTGTCGAGGTATATGTATCAGCATTGTCCTCTTCAAACAGTGCCCATTCAGTGCTCCTAAAGCAGTCTTGAAGTTGCTCAGATGCACCTGCTGGCCACACTCGTATTTCTCTGGTTGATGGTCTGATTCTCTTGACGAGAGGTCTGTATGATGGAATCATGAACAGAGATATATGATCTGACTGTCCTATATTGGGCAAAGGCTTAGTCTTGTATCCATGCATCAATATATGCATCAATGTATTGGAGTTTCCATTCGGAAATCTGTCCTCTGTTTTGCTGGCTGCTCCTGCAAAATCATGTGGGTCTATCTCCTTCCCTTACCATCTCCTCTGCCTTCCAGCTTAATCTGCCACACCATCAATGATTGGCAAAAAGCAGCATTGTCTAAATGCCAGTACTGCAGCAATGGGTCAAACTGCTCTTTGACATTCTTTTACCAATATATGAAAATGAATATATGAATATATGAAAATACATGAAAATGTAAATATATGAAAATACATGAAAATGGCTCCAGTTCTGAAAAGAAGTGGGGCAGGTCCCTGGGGGATAATGAGAGAACATTTCCCTCATATGACCATGGGCCTTAGTTACAATTGGTCCGTGATTACTGCAATGTACTGCATGTACATTTCTAGCCAGGTCCAATTTAGAATGTTGGTTTTAATCTTATTATTTATTTATTTATTATTTATTATTGTATTTGTACCCCGCTTATCTTCGATTCGGAACTCTAAGCGGCTTACACTGGGCAACAAGTGCCAATTAATACAATTCAACAATTAAATAGAAAACAAGAAACATAAGACAAACAGTTAAAACTTAATGCATCCAACAAACCGACAGTGCAAGACTGTCAACCCAAGCGAGTCTAACTAAGCAAACCACCCCATTATACGAATAAACAATCCTCGCTGGGGACAAGATGGCGGGACCCAGAGGGGAAAAAGAAGGGGGGAAAAAAGGAAGATCAGGGCTCACCAAAGGCCTCTCGAAATAGGTAGGTTTTTACAGCTTTTCGAAAGGCCAGCAGGGACTCTGCAGAGCGCACTTCGCTAGGGATGGAGTTCCATAAGGAAGGGGCTGCCACCGAGAAGGCCCGGTTCCGGGTGACCGACTTCCGGGCTTCTCGAGGGGTGGCAACCCGCAGCAAGTGCGCTCGCACCTGCCGAACAGGTCGGGCCGAGTACTTGGGACTTGGCTACCTAATGGTCAACTCACCTCATGAACTTGTCCAGATGTTCAGATGTTCAGGAGAGCTCCTCTGGAGAATATGAATAGTTGCAGAGGCCCAGTTGATAATCACATTGGAAAGGGCTTTCTTCTGCATCACTCCCACTATATGGAATGCAGTCCCCTAAGAATTGTGTGATTAGTTTCCATTCTGATTACTTTTTGCAAGGGTGGGAAGACACAGCTTTTAAAGCTGGTTTATTATATTGTTTAATGTATTTTGATTGCTTTAAATAATTGTAGATGTTGGTGAGTGGTGATTATATTGCACTTTATTTCATTTTAGGGATTTTATAATTAAATGTTTTACCTTTCAACATGAAGGTGATGATGATTAATGATGATGGGGGCACTGTAAGCATGAGTAAGAAACTGATTAGGAGTGAGGGTCTCCTTGGAGTAGAACTAAGTACAGACAGCTACAAAAAACTGAACCTGAGCAGGGTCTAGGGGACCAGACTATAGGAACTACCAGAATTGTAATCAACGTGATGGCAAATATGGGGCCCCATTTTGTGGGTGTATAGCTCTGAAATCTAATAATCATCAAACTTTGCAATTCATTTTTTAATTTGTGTCCTTACAAATCGAATCACATTGTTTCTGATTAGTGCCCATCTCTAATTGATATGGTCCCTTCCAGCTCTGCAGTTTGATGATGATGATGATGATGATGATGATGATGATGATGATGATGATGATTCAAGATTTGTAGGTGGGAAGGGTAAACCAGGAAAGGGAGACAGAGAACAAGCAGTGCCAACAAGAGAATGCTCTTCAGACATGATAGTGGAGGAGGTTGAAGAAGACATAGATTGAGAACCTCCAGAAAAACCAGATTCCCTAAATGACTGGGAGAATGTACACAAAGAGGAGCCTTGGGCTATGTTCATTGTATAATTGAGACTACCCCAGGAGTCTTAAACTTCTTTCCAAGCCCAGTCATTGGGGGAAAGGGAGCACCAGGAGCGGAGACTTCAGCAGCCACAACACTGTCAGGGAAAAGGAAAGAGCAAAAAACAAATAAAAATAAAAAATGCCCAGCCAAGGGACAACAATCCACTAGTCAGAAGGGAGATGGCCATATCTGCCCTTGGTGTGGGCATATAAACCCTCCCTGTTGTGGACAGTGAGGGGGTGGGTGGGCATCAGAACCTGATCTACTGAAAAGAGAGTGGGGAAAGAGACTCAACTAGTGATGGGGATGTGGGGGAAGAAGACAGCCCTTTGGAATGTAATGGGAAGTGAACTGAACTCTGTCCTGAAAGGAGTTCCTGGTGCTGCATGTGTTTCTCTTGTCCCCATTTCAGTGAAACCAGTTGCTTGTTGACACCTCTACAGTGCCTTCTAAGAAACCAAGGTTGGAAGAAGGATCTCCCACTGAAGCTGCCATGGCTGGCTGTGCAGAGATGTGGCCCAAGATGTGGCCTCCAAGCTCCTAAGACAGGCCTGCCCAAACTTCTGCCCTCCAGATGTTTTGGACTGCAACTCCCACAGTCCTTTGCCATTGGCAATCTAAGCTTAGAATTCTGGGAGCTGTGGTCCAAAACATCAGGAGGGCTGAAGTTTGGGCAGGCCTGTCCTAAGAACAATGATCTCAAATCTGGCAGCAACAAGAGTTACAAAGGATAACCGAACAGGTAATGCGGTGTGTTTATTGCATAGGCTCAAAGAAGAGGGAGAGGATTGGCAGCTGGAGGAACTACAGCTGGACACTGACAGTTTTGGTTTGGATGTTGTAATGAAAGCATCCAGTCTGCTACTTATCCGACCAAATATTTGCTGTAAAAGAATTCTCCCCTCTTAGCCAGCAAAGACTTTTCTGTGGCAGCAAGACCTATCACCACAATGTACACAATTTACAAGGCTTCCAGATGGATTAAGTGTACCCCACAGTTGAAAAATAACCTTTTTAAATGCTTTATACACACACACACACACACACACACACACAGAGAGAGAGAGAGAGAGAGAGAGAGAGAGAGAGTAAACTAATAGCATTATCTCAATGAACAGGCTTTCTCCCCCTCCATCTAATCCTGCTGACTCAGCCCATGATCTCTAGTTTTACCAAATGTTGAGATGAGCACACATAATTCCTCTACTAAAATGGCATGCCATCTTCATAGATTGAGGGGTGGAATGATTTTACATAGCTGGGCTGACAGCAATTCTATACATGTTTACTAAGATACTCGCCTCCCTGAGTGCTGTGCATCTTACTTCTGGGGATAACAACTCAATCTACAGCATGACAAACCAAGCATATGTTATAACAGCATGGAAAAGGAGAGACTCAGAAAGCTGAAAAGCAAATAAGCTAGAGATACTTCCAACAAGGAGCTTAAGTTTCTGGAAGTTATTGCAATTCATAAAATGAACTCAGGCTCAGATTATAAACTGCTCTGAAACAGCTATTTCTTCTTCTTCTTCTTCTTCTTCTTCTTCTTCTTCTTCTTCTTCTT
>JAHTLZ010000129.1:96272648-96296393 GCA_023846285.1 Phrynocephalus versicolor
TTCTTCTTCTTCTTCTTCTTCTTCTTCTTCTTCTTCTTCTTCTTCTTCTTTGCAGCTGTCCCATTTTCACAACTCTACAAAATAATAGTCATACCTGTGTTTCCTATAAGCTTTACAAGAAAATCTTCACCCTAAACCTAAGTGATGTACCGAGAATATGGCTGTTGTGGATTTCTCGAGCTGTTTGGCATTGTTCTGGAAGTTTTTCTTCCTGATGTTTTGCCAGTCTATGTGGTCAGCATATTCAGAGGGCAAGGAGCTCAGGGGGCCTAGGAGTTCTCTCTGTGCTCTGGGAATAGTTCAGTACTGAGAATAGTACCTGGAATAGTTAAGAGGCTTAGGTCTCTGGCTGTAGAACTAGAGATTAGAAATTCAGTTTTAATGTGTCTCCCTCAGAGGGACTGAATTCAACAATCCATAGGCTTCCTTCTAGCCCTGAGGTGTGAAGGTTCTTCTTCTTCTTCTTAATATAAAGCCAAATTCTATGAGCAAGATAAATTAGTCCAATTGAGCAGACTTGTTCGTTTACTTGTTCGTTTAGAGTAATTTCTACACAATCCCTTGAAAACACGAGTACAAAATGTTGGGGAAAAATAAAATAATTTTTGCCATACATTACCAACTATCATTGTAAATTGAATCAACTAGTATAGCTTCTCCTAGACAGACCTTACTAAAAGCCAGGTTGCCACGTTCTAGGCAAGATGGCAATTCAAACATATCAAGAGCAGTCCTATGTATGTACGATATGTGAACAGGAGGCAAACTGAGAAGCTTTTAAGCACACATTTTTGGATGTTTCTCAACTAAACAGCTTTGTCTGGAAACAAAACATTGTGGAAATTACATCCCTTTTGTGGCTGCCTCTTCCTTAAATTTATTTAAGTCTCTGGTTAAGTACCCCAAAATCTGGAGTAACAAATCCTTTTGCTAGCTTTAACATCAATCAGAGTTTAGTCCTGAAATCCATTCTGAATACTAAGGCTTATTCCTGGCAAATAGAAAATGGAAGCAAAATGGAAGCCCTTTGTCTGCAGCATAAAAAAAACTACTGGTCTGCAGGATGCACTGGACACATGAAAAGACAACGCCTACCACCAGCTCATACCCATCTGCTTCCACTTGTTCTGTATAGTCATCTGGTCATGCAGGTGGGGTGACCAGAACCACAGCTAACACTGGACCATGATAAGAAATAAGCACAGCACAAAAAGTTGATTTTTAACAAGTAATTCACTGTCTAATATCTTTGCAAAAATCCCTGATCATGATGTGATTGCTACAAAAGTATATTTAAGGAGTAAAAGGTAAAAGGTAAAGGTCCCCCTTGCATATGCATGCTAGTCATCTCCGACTCTCTAGGGACAGCACTCATCTACATTTCTAAGCCAAAGAGACAGTGCTGTGCAAGTCTGTGGCCATGTGGTCAGCATGGCTGAACAAGGAGTACCTCCTTGCATTCATTCATAGCCTTTTTTAAACTTCTTCTGAGGGGAGTCAGGAAATCCATCTAATGAAGTGAGCAGACTGATTGCTTATTATGCAGAAAAAATTAAGAATGATAGCTGCCAAAGGAAGACATCCTTCTCACCCTACCCAAACAACACATTATAGGTAACATCTTAACTTCTAATCTACTCCTTGCAAACCCCAGAGGCAAGATCTTTTAAATCAGAAAGCAATCTGAAGTCTTAAATCTAGATGTCTAGAGTGTTCCAGCTGCCTAGATGCCCTAAGCACATCTGATCTCGCCTGATTTCAGAAGCTAAGCAGGGTCAGCCCTGGTTAGTACTTGGATGTGGGCCTTTTCACACAGCCCCTAAGATCCGCTGGCCACTTAAATTCGGACCAGAGATCTTGGGGGTTCGTTGCTCTTCCTGCATCCCCACCCCTCCGCACTTCCTTGCTCCTGTCTGCGTGAGGGGAGGGAGAAAAAAGGGACAAAAGAATGCAGGCTCACCTCCGTCTGCTGGTCCAAGCTGTCCCGAGCCCCGTCGTCGTCCTGATTCCTTCTCTTAAAGGGGCGGGAGGCAAAAAAACCCAACAAACAGAAGCGAGGCGAGCCTGGCACTCTAGGTTACATCCGGATCTGGGATTTTTCACCCTCCGAGAGCAGGTACCTGAAAAGCACGCTGGGACGCGCTTAGGTGGGCGTGGTCGCACTTAATTTTCTGTAAACTCTGGAGCTGGTGGGGAAACAATTTTAAGCTCCGGAGCTGGCAGCCATTTGCGGCGGAGTTTAGGGGTCGTGTACAAGTACCCTGTGAGACCACCAGAGAATACCAGGTGCTGTAGGTGCCTGGAGTAGGAAATGCCAAACCACTCCAGTATTCCTGCCAAGAAAACTCCATGGACATGGAGTCACAAAGAGTCGGCCCCGACTGTAATGACACAACACACACAAAGAGAGAGAGAGAGAGAGAGAGTTCCAGGTTATATATTAATTTGGACCTGCTACACTCACCAAAGGGAATTACTGCTAGATGCCATACTGGAAGTAAATTCTCACTCCTTTTAATTCCTTCTGATTGCATGCATTTTCTAGGGAGGGAAGGGGAAAACATGAGTGAATCAGAAAGAGACAAAAGGAAGAGCCAAAGAACTGTCATATCAAAAATGCTTTGAAAACAAACCCCCAAAGTGTTTAATTTCTTTTAAATGGATGGGAGAATGTTGCCAAGTTTCAAGAGCAATTAAATGTATTGTAAGATAAGACTGCAAGGATGAAGCATAATTATATGCTATAGAATGGCTTAGGCTCTTTTTAAATCCAGGGGGCCGTAGGGAGATTTTTTTTTCCTGCAGAGCTTGGAATCAACTTCTCAGCTGGGTAGTCAATTGCCAGCGGTTACTTTGAAGTATGTGTACGTAAGACAAGCCTTCAGTAAAAATTTCTGCCAATTCTGTGGAAAGAGGCCATCAAACACTGACAAATCATTAGTTTTTCATTTCACTGTTTTGAGATCAGTTTTACATAATCTCTTAATAGGGTGTGTAAGAGATGCCTATTAGAGCACGTACACTGATGGGAATGAAACAAACTGTGGGTATGACTACACCGTGAGGGAAAATATAGTTTGTTCTGCTGTGTCTTTGCAGCTGATCAAAGGGTCGCCCCGGCAACGGCTTGTCCAGCCCGGGGCTGCATTGCCCACCCCAGAGGATGGGCGAGACCAACCTGGCATCGCGAGATGGGGAGGGGGCTAGGCCTAGTTCCCCCCTTCTTATACCCAGCCCCTGCACTGCATTGGCCACGCTGGTGGGTAGTGCAAGGAACTTGGCATTAGGTGAGCCCCAAATGCTGGCCAACAGGCCTCTGACCCCCAGGCGCTGCCGACCTTGAGATCACAGCACCTGGAGTGAAGGGGCATTTCATACACAAGCAGAACAGGGCCCCCCAGAAGACTGCACCCTGCTCCTGTTGGGAAGGTTAGCTTGGTTGGCCTGGGGGGAGCCGCACTTGATCGGAACCCCTGGGGACCAGGGGGTGGTTGCCTGTATCTGATAATGCCCTTGGGCGGGGTCAAGCTAAGCACCCCAGGGCCAAGGGTTCCCCACACGATCGCAGCCCCCGCTTGGATTATTAAACGTGGTTAAAGTTGAATAAAAGTGTGGCCCGCGGTGGCAACCCAGTTATCTGTCTCGCCTATTATTCCGACCTGGGGGGGGGGCAATGGAGTTTCTCCACACTCATTGCTGTAGCCATCAGGATGACAGTCTACAGGACTCAGAAGGACACTAACTGTTGAAGTTGCCTTGAGGTGTTAAAAAGGAGCTAATTGGAAATGTCCACATCTCCCTCTTTTAAAAATAGTTCTCCTAAATGTTTCTTAGCAATAGCACATTCTAGTGCTAATGTGAAGACTTAAAAAAAAGAGAGAAGAAACAGTGGAGACGACAACTCTTCGGTTGAGGGAACTGAAATGGTTGTGGCTGCCCCTTTATGCATTCTTGCTGGATAGAATATGTATCTACAGTATTTTTCTGTGTATAAGACTATTTTTTTATAAATCTGTTAGAATAAAAATTGAGGGTCATCTTAAACAAGGGAGTAAGCAGAGGAGAAAACTGTGCAGTTTTGAACCTGTAATTTTGGGTTAGAAAACTGAGGGTGGTCTTCTACATGTGGGCATCTTATAGAGGGAACATATGGATGGATGGATGGATGGATGGAAGGATGGATGGATTAGGGATGGGCATAACATGAAAAAACAGTGTTTCTTTTTGTTCCATTTCATCCCCCCACATTTAGTTTCATTTCTTTTCATACTTTTTTTAAAAAAATAATTCATATGAAATGAAACAGTAACAAAATGATTCATAAATGTACTCACCACCACCTCCTTTTGGGCTTCCGGCGGCGGCGGCGGCTCCGACAGTGGGCCTATGCCGGCCTGCCGGGCCCACTCGCCAACTAGCTGGCAGGCTCCAGAGGCAACAGCAGTGGGGGAGGAGGGGGGACACAACCAAGCAGGTAAGGGAGCTTTTACAGTCAAATGAAATGGTTCGTTTTCATGGGAAAAAACACAGTTTCACTTCAGCTGCAACGAAATACTGCTTCTTCATTTCATTTTGTTTTGTTACATAACGAACCAATGAATCAGCATTTCACTTTTCATTTTGTACCCATCCCTGTATATATGTATGTATATAGGTAGGTAGGTAGGTAGGTAGGTAGGTAGGTAGGTAGGTCAGTCGGTCGGTCGGTCAGTCGATCCATAAGCTTCTTTGTCTGGTCTGTGAGCCACTGAGTATTGTGTCAAGTGGGTGGCACCCTGATATGAAAGTTGCTCCCAGCATCTTGAAAAAATAGGCTGATAAAATAGAGGTGCTGTTCACATTCTTTTTTTTTGAGCCTATAATTGCACCTGTGGCTATGACTGTTCATAAGAAAGTTTGCAATTATCCATTGCAGCTATTATACACAATCAGTTTGTAGATCTGACAAATGCTGATGCAGCAATAAAATCTTCAAAACACGTATTTAGAATGGAAATCACTTTGATCTGGTACCATCAAAAATTGGGAGAGAAACCTAGCATAATGATGGGTTCCAACTTAATTATCTCTGTCCCACCCCCTCAGCTGCATTTTGTAATTTCCTATCCAAGTTGGTGCAGACATATTTTTCTCAACGTAAATCTCTCTAATTAGCTATGATTCTGCAGGGCTTTTAATTTTCCTTCTTCTTGGGATTTAATTATTCTGTTTCAGTCACATGAGGTACAAAAATGATAAGAAGCCTGCTTGATCCTGAAAAAGCTTGTCCATGCTATCAAGCACATGACACAAGGAACTTGTTGTGATATGACTGAGATTTTACAAGAGATATAATAATCATTGCTTCTGGCAAGAAGAGGAAAATATGCAATCCGTGGATGATTGAAATGTTAACACAAGACAAATCTCTTTTTTTTTTCAAAAAAAAGAAAAAGAAATGAAATGAAGTTGCCTTCCCTCCCATATTCAATCCACATCCCTTCCTAGCATAAAAAAATTAAATAATAGGTCAATAGTGTTGTACATCATGATCGAATAGCTAGTCCCCTGGAAGACAGAAACAAAATTGAAAATGATCTTGATAGGCTGGAGCACTGGGCTGAAACCAACAGAATGAAATTTCACAGGGATAAATGCAAAGTACTGTACCTAGGAAGAAGAAACCAAAGACACAGCTACAAGATGGGGGATACCTGGCTCAGCAATACCACATGTGAGAAGGATCTTGGAATTCTGGAAGATCATAAGCTGAATATGAACCAAGAGTGTGATGTGGCCGCAAAAAAGGGCAAATACTATTTTAGGCTGCATTAAGAGAAGTATAGTTTCCAAATCGTCTGAGGTGCTTGTCCCCCTCTATTCAGCACTGGTTAGGCCTCACCTTGGGTACTGTGTCCAGTTCTGGACACCACACTTCAAGAAAGATGCTGACAAATTGGAATAAGTTCAAAGGAGGGCAACAATGCTGATCAGGGAGCTGGAAATCATGGCCTATGAGGAAAGTCTGAAATAACTGGGCAGGTTTAGCCAAGAGAAAAGAAGACTGAGGGGTGATATGAATGCACTGTTCAAGTACAGTAGTACCTCAACTTACAAATTTAATCCATTCCGAATGCATGCGCTTAAGTCGAACTACTCTTAAGTCGGGGTACCTATCTAAAAAATTGAAACAAAAAATAAGTTAAAAAACCAAAAAAAATTGTAAGTCAAGCAGACCATATCTAAAATTTGTAAGGCAGCATTTAAAACACCAACAGTTTTCTGCTCTTAGGTCGAATTGCTCTTAAGTCGGGGTACCACTGTACTTGAAAGACAGTCATAACAGCGGAGTGGCAGGATCTGTTCTCAGCAATCTCAGAGTGCAGGACATGCAACAATGGGCTCACGTTAAGATAACCCAGCTTTCGGTTGAATATCTTGAAAAACCTCCTAATTGCTAGACCGGTTGAGCCAATTACCTTGCTAGTTGGTGAGTGTTCCAACACTGGAGGTGTTCAAGAGAAATTTGAACAACCATCTGGCAAATATCCTTGGGTTTGTATTCCTGCATTGAGCGAGGAGTTGGACTTGGTGGCCTGATGGGCCCCTTCCAACTTCAGTATTCTATTATTCTAATATATGATTGCTGTTGTATTCTTACTTGTACTTTCTTGTACAAGAAATCGTGTACATCATGATTTCTGAAAGACTGGATGCAGTATTTCATTTGAAAGCTGAGCCATGACACACATGCAGAAAGTCAACCATCTTTTCTTACTAGAACTAGAGATGGCGGCCACGTGATCGGAAGTTAAAAAACAACAACATAAAAATACAATAAAATAAAAAAAACCAATGTGGTGTGCGGGCCCCTGCGAGCACCAGACTCAGCCCACGGATCACTGAACCAGCTCGTGGGCTGGCAAAAGTAGGGGGGAAAGCTGATCAGCCTGTGCTACAGCTGGTAGGTGGGCCATATGGTCCGCAGTAAAAAATAAAAATAAAATAAAATAAAATAAAAATAATCCGGACTGGCAGGATTAAACTACTACTACTACTACTACTACTACTACTACTACTACTACTACTAATAATAATAATAATAATAATAATAATAATAATAATAATAATAATAATAATAATAATAATAAATAAATAAATAAATAAATAAATAAATAAATAAATAAATAAATAAATAAATAAATAAACCAGAAAAAAAAACCTGAACCAAAATGAATTATGAAATGAACATTTTTCTAAAAATTAGTTTCGTAATTAACAACCCGGACCGGACCGGAAAACAAACCGAACCAAAATAAATCGCCATTTTTTGTTCGTGCCCATCTCTAACTAGAACCTGTCTGAAGTCCCTTCTTCAGATAAGACAGCACTGCACTTTTCACAGAGTTGAAAGGCTGTCCTACAGAGGAGATCATAGAATCATAGAGTTGGAAGAGACCTCATTGGCCATCCAGTCCAACCCCCTGCCATGGAGGAACCCCCCATCAAAGTACTCCCAACAGATGTCCATCCAGACTCTGCTTAAAAACCTCAAAAGAAGAAGACTCCACCACCCTCAATAGCAGCATATTCCACTGCTGAACAGCTCTAACTGTCAGGAAATTCTTCCTAATGAAGAGGGTCAGGGTTTGTTCTAAGTCACCTCTGAGTGCAGGACATGCAACAATGGGGTCAAGTTACGGAAAGCCAGTTGTTATGTGCCATCAAGTCAGGAACACCTTTCAAGGTAAGGGAGATATTAAGGAGTGTTTTTAATCAGTTCCACTCTCCCAATGAATTTTCATGGCCTAGCAGAGATTCACACCCAACTCTCCTGAGTCCAAGCCCATCACCACTGTGTTAACTATCCCACACTGAGCATTGTTTCTGAGGGATCAGGTACAACATCCACAGCAGATGCCCAGCCTTAGAAGTCTGAAGGTATGAACCAGTATCAGCTCCAGCTTTGGTAGGAGATGAACTTGGCAAACTGCTATTAGGAAGGAGTCTTCTCTACTGCTCTCCATTTCCTTACCCTGTGCGTCTGGGTTTTTACCCTCACCTTGAATAAGAAGACAAAATAAGCAGAAGTCATTGATAGAGGTGGGCACATTTTTTTTAAAAAAAATGCAAAATCTGTTAAAAATTTGCTAATTTGTGGGTTCAAATTCATAGAAATCTATGCCCCCTAATGAATATGAATCAACACATTTTAGTGACTTTTGATTTGTTGATTCATTGGGCTATAAAATAGCCCCAGAAGTACCTAGATTCCAGAGACACTTCCGCTCCTCTGTAATCCCTCCAAGTTTGGTGAAGCCTGGGTTTCTCCAAATCAGTTCCTAAAGGGCACTTTCCTGGAGGAGGGCTTTGTGAGGGTATTACACAGATGTCTGAAAGCCAATTTTCACCAAACGTGGCAGGATTTAAAAGGAAATTTAGAGGAAACTTTCCTGCAATGTTGGTATCTCTAGGTACCTTGGGGGTGGAGATGTAAAATTTCCGGAAATTTCAAAGCTTGGAAAAAACCCATCTTTCCCCCTTTCTTAGAAAAAAAAATGGAAATGTTTGGAAAAATTGAAAAAAATGCTACATTAGCACTCCTCACCCCTCTTTACAGCTTGAAAGTCATTCTGTTACTTTAGGAACACAAAATATGACTATGGACAATTTAACTTGGCATAAAATTATGACAACTAGAATATTAAAATATAGTATATCCAAACAATTATTACAAACAGAATTTACTTTTTAAATAAAATATTTATTTGTAATTGTAAGTAACAAATGTAGTAACAATCTCCTGAACTGTTTACTCATTTATATGGGACAAAAACTCTACAAAACAATGTTTAAAAATCCAGAATTAACCATTCATATTTCCTCTCCACAGTATTAAATAAAAAGAAAAGAAAAATCTCATTATCGTCAAAAGAATTGAAGGGGGGGGGGAGAAATGTATAGAAGGAAGTGGGACTAAGTTTCAATGAATTGGCATGAAATTTAATCAGAATCATTTTTCTTGTTCTGTATTTTCTTTCAGTGCTTTGAGGCCTAGTGAAGAGGGAATAAGAGAACCAAACATACCCACCCACATGCAAAAACATGCTTTTTCTTGTGACAATAGCAGCACCTCCTAAAGGGATAAATACATATTGCTCTTGCATTGGAGACTTCAGTTTGTAATGTAGGACTTGCTTGTCCTCAGTGCACAGAAATCAGAATAATCTGATACTATGCATATTTTTAGAAATGATGTGGAAAATATTAGAACACCCTATCTTAAAATATTTTATTCGTCGTGTTAAAATAAAACATTCCATAACAGTTTTTCTTTAAAAAAAACCCCAAAAGGCTTCAGGAAAAAACATACAGAAAAAACAAGTTTTTTCCATTGTTGTTTTTTCCCCCTGGGCCTTCACATCTCTACTTGGGAGCAAGGTTTTATGGTTTTAATGTAAAAATGTGTTACAAAGTGATTTATCAACTCATCAGAACAAATTCATGAATTCATAATTTGTAATTCGTCACCCTTGATGAACCATTAATCAAAACAAAGCACAGTTTTTCTGATTCGTGCCCATCTCAAGTTGTTACTGCTTCTTTCTTTAAAGGGGTCATTGCAAAGTAAACATGGACTTCACTGGCAAGTCTGCTCATTTCTCAGGCACTGAGATTTGAAGGAAGTCCATGTCTGGAGGAAAAACTATAGCAGTAGGAAATGCAATTTTTGCTACATGGGTAATTTCACCCTTACTTCAAAAAAGGTAGGTGAACTGGCAGTCAGACTAAAGAAGAGTAATAGCAGGGTTCAGAGATTCTAGGGACTGGTGGTAGATCACCCTGCTCAGTCATGGATTTTAGCAGATGCATGGCAGTACCAAGACAGGATTTGAAGGAGAGACCCTTCTCTTGCTACTCACATGTGAAGAGGATGTGAGTGGGACCAACTTGTGAAAGGTCTTTCAAGTGGAAAGCAAAACCTTTCCTTTAAGGCAGGCTTTGAACAACTAAACTCAATCAACTCCTTATTCAAGTACCATATGCTCGTAGAACATTGGCGATCGGTTACCTGAACTGGATTCTATCTAAAGCTATTCTAAATAGAGCAGCTGTGCTCACTGTTGACCATTGGCTTAAGTTCATAAGGCGGAAAACACAATTAACGACCCATACTTAATGGGTGTTGAGAAGGGTTGCATAGGTGTGACTTTCAGACACCCCAGCCACTGTCCACCTAACAAGCCTCTTCAGACTAAGGTGGTATGAAACCAAGGTGAGCTATAAATTGGAAGCCTCACATCAACTTCCTTAGACTGAAGAAGCTACTTGGATGCATAGCAAAATGTTTCACTCTTACAAGAAAAGAAGCCCAGTTGCTATGACTCAGCTTCTGGATAAGCTCACCTGGATGACTGAGAATCTTAACAGATATAAACACAGGCAAGATTTACTGCTAGATACTGCCTGTTTTTGCTTCTCATTTATCTCTCTTTTTTTCTCCATCTGTCTCTCTCTTTTCTTTTAAATTCATTTTATTAGCGATTTTAAAAATATTGTAATATGTTTAATTGTTTTTTAACGTTATAATTTACAATGCTCTTAATCGTAGTTGTTTTTCACTACAGTAGTTGTGAGCTGCTTTGGATACTAGGAGCAGGAGATGGGTAGTACAGAAATAATGCAATATAAACAAAACAAAACAAATTAATACAATTACACTTGCAAAATTATGGGACACCCAAGCACACCTACCCACAATCTGATTATCTTTATGTTATTTATGTGCTTTGTATGTATACTGATATATCCTAAATTTCATTGCCCTCCCACATGAAATGACGAGACAAGGCATGGTATGGGTTTAACTGGGCCACACTTTATTAACTCTATAATATATGGTCAACAAACAACATCAAGAGGGCCCTGGCATTGTACATAGCATGGGTTGGAACCCCAGGGTCTTCCGCGACCCCTCCAACCTGGCAGCTTAGGGTGAGTTACGACCCCCAGGTGGTGCAGTCGGCTGACAGCACCCACCGGGCCGGTAGATGCATGTACCACTCCCCGGGTCCTGAGGGCTCCTAACGGGTTTCTCCAGGCCCAGGGAGGCATCCCCACGCATCCTCCTCCGACACTGTAATCTCACGATCCACAGTGTCATGGGGGTTGGATACGCAAGGACAGCTGTTCAATTCCAGACTCACCGGCAGCCTTTTCTCTGTTTCTGCTGCCCGTGTGACCAAACAAATAGGTAACCTTAAACTCATGCCCAGTACCAGTGTGGGATAGGCAAAAAATCCTCGTCCTCATTGGCCAATTTCGAGAGTGGGTCAAAAATTCCTATCTATCAGTTAGATTCACACTAGTACTTCAAATTGCGGTGGGTAGGTGCGAAACGCCAGACTTGGAAAAATGCTCGGGGGGGAGGAGCCCCCTTTTATAGGGCACTCCTCCCTCCCTCCTCCCTTCAGGATGCAAGCTCGCATCCGCCCTCTCGCACATTCACGCCAGAGGGCAAAACGGCCCTGCCCGCCAGAGGATCTGGCCGCGGATGCTATGGCAATCCAGACTAGACCATGGAACTCTTACTCTTTCTTTTCTTTTCTTTTTTCTTTTCCTTTTCTCCCCCCGCCCCCGAAAATAAGTCACAGAATCTCCTTGCAGCCATGTTGCCTGGTGGATTCTGGGAACTGTAGTTTTTTAAAACATTATTCAGTTTATGGGTCTAGACATCACTGAAAAGGGCCTCTTTGTTCACAAAAGGAAATGGATTTGCAAACAAATGGTGGAATATTGTGGAACGACCTCCTGGTGAATCCTGTCTGCATTTTCAGAGCTATGAAAACAAGCTGGGAGACTGCTCTCATTTCAGCCTCAGTGGGAACCTGACAGGTGCCATTACTAATAAGGTTAGCTATGATAAAGAGCCATGATTTTGATGCACTAGCAATAAAATAAAATTTTAAAAAACCTACAATATGGTTCAAACCGAACAAAATATGGGGACACTGAGTAGTCTGTGGCATGGAACGTATGAAATATATCATAAAAGGACAGAACATAAGGAGAAATTTGGACTCTTTGGATGAATTTCTGAGGCAAATGCAGACTGAGCTTTCTCACACAGAGTTCGCCACTATAAGCAGACTTTTTAATACTCTTGGAAGACCTAAAGCTCTACACACACACCTCACTAAAATAAAGTGATTATCTCAGTCCCACAATACTATATTTAACTGGAAAAATAAGATCACATCATACTCCTGTCATGATGAAAAAAGAATCGGCTTTGTTCAGTCCCTCAGTGCAAATGCCCTCTGCTCCTAGACAACCACACACGGGAAGAATATATACCAATGGTGTCAATCTAGGCCGTAGCTTTAAAATGCTACTTTTTTCAACTACTGGTCCCATGCTGGGAAACTTCTGGGAGAAGTCATTAAAGCTTTGCTTTAACTTAAACAACACTTAGCCTTTAATGACCTGAATTATCTGTGCAATCAAATGTAGATACATCTCAGTAAATCAATACCTTGTATTGCACCAGTCCGCACAGAATGCAACCACCTATGTACAATATGACTAAAACTTTGAAGAGCTACGGAAAAGAAAGTTGTAATTGCAACTCCTATGAAATATTGGTTCAGCCTAAACAGATAGTACTAATACTATAAACAGATAGCAGGGTTGGGAATAAGAGATTTGAATTAAAAAGAGTAGGAGAACTGAACAAGCCAGGGCTACTGTTGCCTCTTGGATTCTTGGATTCCTTGTCAAGTTAATTTAGGTATAATTTTACTATGTTTGTGATTGAGGGATGAACCCACACCACAAATTCATGAACTGCATACAGTTGACGTGATATTTTACCTTAAAAGACTCCCCTGTGTTATGAACACCCAACCTAGTTGAAGAAGGTATCTTGGATTTTTGTCTGACTTGGAAATCAAAGGGACACTGAAGTTTGCAAATTCTGCAAGCAATGCCTGTACTGGTACTGTTGCCAAAGTCTTGGGTGCACAATTTGGAGCAATTTGTGGTTGTTATAGTTGCAAGTGTTGTCTGTTATATAAATGCAAATAAAAAGAGATTCATTATGTGAAACTGAGTTTGTAAGTTTCATTAACAGAAAACCAATAGTCCCACGTGTTAAACAATCAGATCACAAAAATTAAGTACAAGATATATATTTATATGACAAAAATTAGTGTTGTTTTCTTGGCATGACAGATTTATATTTATTTGACCGATTACCTTAATAGAATCTATCAGACAATGGCCATTACTCTTGTGCCTTCAAGACTCCAGAACGGTTTACAAAATGAACTCCAAAAAAACTTCCTCCTTCATCTGGCAGTTTGTATTACAAGTCAAGCAAACTTCTGCTCATGCGTCAGTTTGCGCACTAAAACAGAAAATTGTTATTTATTACTATTATTTATTTGATTATATACCACCCATCTGTCAGAAAGCCACTTGGGGAGTGCTAGAAAAGCCAGATTCTCATACACATCCCAAAGTTCTGGTTTCTTTGAGAGCAGCTCTAGATGACAATCTCTGATATCAGTATGCAGCCGTCATTGGAGAATGTTACACATCAAATCTTCCACAAGTGCACATCCACGGTTAGACAAGGGACCTTGGCCTACGGCAGTGGTGGCGAACCATTGGCACTCCAGATGTTTTGCACCACAACTCCCACAGTCCTTTCTCATTGGCAATCTAGGCTTGGAATTCTGGGAGTTGTAGTCCAAAACATCTGGAGAGCCGAAGATTCACCACCACTGGCCTAGGGTGCTATAAAATCTCCTCCATTACACTGTTGACTCCATTCGTACTGTAAAGGTTCATGCACCAAAACCTACTTTCCCAGATGCAAGAATTCAAGAAATTGATTCTGAGAAACGTGCTTATTAAACTGAAAGAACAAACTAGTAAGAACTTTCTGATATCCCATTACTATGGGGTATGACATATATTTGAAATATTGGTGCTGGTGTTTAATAGCCATTCTTTAGACTGGAAGAGTAATCATATCAGTGTATGTTCTGAATCTCTTTATCCAGCTTCCTCCCATGAATTCAAAATTTTTCCAGAGAAGCCAAAGTTTGGGACTATGTTGGGAAAATATTGAAAACAGTTTTTGGGCTAAAGCCCCTCTGAGTTCCCATCTGGGAAAATCTGGCAGTATATAAATATATAAATAAATAAATAAACCTGTCCCTTCAGGCAAATCTTACTGAGCTGGCCTCCCTTCATCTGGATTGCTGAGTGTCAAAAAAAGGTCATCCTAACACTTATTAAAACTGAAATCACTTTTGTGTAGATATTGTAACTCAGGGGTGTCCAAACCTTTTGCAAGAAGGGCCAGATTTGGTGAAGTGAAAATGTATGGGTGCCGACCATCCAGCTGCATTTGGCTCCCAGGCTGGATTTTGGACAAGCCTCAGTCTAGGACATGCAAAGTGGTGCGGAGGATGCTGCAGCAACAGAGCCAGGGGTGGGTAGAGTGGGCATGTGACTGGGAGGATGGACGGAGGCAGGGAAGGCAGGCAAACCATAAATCTGCAAGCTGACGTCTCCATCTGGTATGGGGAGGGGCCAGCTGGTGGGGATGTGTGACAGACTGAGCCGGTGGGGAGAAGAGGCTGCAGGCCGCTCGAAATTTAAAAATGGGTCGTATTTGGCCCCCAGGCCTGACTTTGGACATGCCTGTTGTAACAATGTGTAAAAACAAAGCAAAAAGCAAATGTGTACTGCTTATATGCTCAAGGCAATCTTGGGGCTGTTTACAATTTAATTATGCAGATAATACATTGCACTCCCCACCCCACCCCCAAAATGAGCTGGCTATTCCCCAGGTTGTGAGAACAGTTTGGGCTGCAGTACAGAGCTGCCTAGATGCCCTAAGCACATCCAATCTCGCCCGATTTCGGAAGCTAAACAGGGTCGGCCCTGGTTAGTACTTGGATGGGAGACCACCAGGGAATACCACGTGCTGTAGGCGCCTGGAGTAGGAACTGGCAAACCAGTCCAGTATTCCTGCTAAGAAAACTCCATGGACTTGGTGTCACGAAGAGTCGGTCACAACGACACAACACACACACACACAGCAGTTTAGCCACTATACCACAAGGCTTTTTCAAGTGATTTTGAACTCTTTCAGTTTTGTTAAGTTCATCAAAAGCCCAAGCTTCTCCACTAATAATTAGCAGTGGAATCATCTTTGCTTTAAAATTTCTTAAAACCGGGTGTATTGACTTGGGCAAGTAGAATGCAGGGGATTTTACACGTGCAACTCATTTACATTCACTCTTCTTTATTTGTAAAGCCTGGAATATTGAAGTTATGAATGTTATGCTAAGATAGCAATAGCATAAATAGTTATACCAAGACAGCAATAAGATTTTACCTTTCTGTCACTTTTGAATTCATGTGCCTTTCTCCTTGTGCCAAAGGCTATAACTTTGAATTTAGTGTTGTTGATGACTAAATCATTTTCCCAGCAGTAAGAACTAAATTGTCTTAGAAATCTTCTCAGGGCCGTTGGGATAGGTTGACATTTAGTAAGATCAATCATCCATACAGAGCAATGTATACATATAAATCTGTTTGAAATTTGGGGCACATCATAACTTAGGTTATGCAAAATGCAACCATATAATTTATAAAGAAGTTGAAAAGAAAACGGACCTGAACCACCTTGGCAAACACATTTACAAGGTGGGGTCAGGTCTGTCTGAACCTTGAAATCAGTTTCTGAATCAAGAGCTTTCACTAGGATAAAAAGCTGCAAGCCAATATTTGTGCTGAGCTTTCTGCTCCACAGGTACTGTCTATTTATAAGGTCAAAGGCTGCGCTTAAATCTAAAAAAGCAGGGGGAAAAGCAGTCCACTCTCTCTAATGTATTTACTTATCAGATGGAGTAAGGCACACACCTTTGTCCTATGCATGCCTGAAAGACTAATTTGAACAGTGTCTCGGCAGCATATTGCTAATCTTTCAGTACATAAGACACAGAGGAACTCTTGGATGGTTCAGATAAATGTAGAAGTTCCCACCTACAATTCAGGCTTGGAGAACAGAATAGGAGAGCATAACATAACACAATTAGATGTACTATCATTTTAAAACATAATTGTTTTTAAAAGCAATTAAAACACATTTAAAAACAAGTGAAAGCACAGTAATAAGGAATTACAAAACTAGACCAGGTGATACCTTTAGGCTACCAGTAAACGGAAAGAGGAGTAGCCATCTAGGAGTAATGCACCCTTTCAAAAGCTTCTTGAATAAAACAATGTCACTGTTTGCTGACTGCAGGACAACAGATGTGGGGCCAACCTTCAGGCAATGAGAAAGCCTCTCTCACCACTAAAGGTGCCTCTGAGGTTCGCCAGCTCAGGTGAATGTTTGGGACATTTCCAGCCATCCAGTGTATACTGTCAGTTCTTCAGGAAATTTGTCTACAGGCATTTGCCCTGACAGCTTTTACTTACTGAAATTTTCGAACTGAGCTTTACAGAGCAGATTCCACAATCTTTCTTGCAGGCAGAAGCATTGGGTTATAAGGTAGTGATTCATTGTGGGAAACAGGAGCAGTCTAGGTGGTTTTTAAAAAAATTTCTCAAAAGTAACAAAGGCCACGGTCTCACCAGCATTTTCTGCGCATTTTTGCTGCGGTGAACTGCACAGTAAAAGATTGCATCCTAACCGCAAAGGGAAGTAATTTGGTGTCTCGACTGACCACGCCCCCAGAAACGCACTCTCACCAAAGTTTTTTAAACCACTGCTAGGGGTTGGTTTAAAAAACTTCCCTTAAAGATGCACAGTTCTTTGCTACTCTAGCGATGTGCATCCCCAGAAGATACGCAGTAATTAGCTTTTCCTGCCACTTCCTGGGGGTCCCTCTTAGAAAATCGACCCAGGAAAAATCTGGAAGTTGAGTCATGGCTACTGGGCTTCTTTTTTTCTCTCAAAAAAGAAGTCCAGTGGCCATGACTCAACTTCCAGATAAACTCACCCGGATGACTGGGAATCTTCACAGACCCAGGAAAAAGAGAAAAGATGTGTAGTAAGCAAGTAGAGATGGGCACCGACCAGTAAAATACTACCCTGTCGACAGGACACTAACTGTGCATCGAACACCACGTGACTGCTCGGGAAAAAAAACACCTATGTATCAAATTAGGATGTGCAGAAAACTTTTGTGAGACCACGGCCAAAGTGAAGGAAGAGGAGAGAAACAGAGAACAAATAAAGCAAAGGGCAAAACAAAGACTAACACAGTTCTTTCATTATAAATACATATATGTGAACCCAAATCTACTTTCTCAGATGCAAAAAATTCTTGCAGAGAAATATCCATATTACACATAAACCATGTGTTTGGATTTCATAATTCATAACAATTGGCCATCCCTGAGTCCTTATGCCTGCCTACAAGCCTGGTGTGTCCGACTCTTAATGCCCCCAGCTGTTGTAGGTTCTCCAACTGTGACGGGTAACATGCTAGCAGTGTTTGGGGACAACTGCAGCTTCTCCCCCTCCCCCCTCACTCACCCCTCACTCATAATAAAAGATACATATAATATTACAATGTTTTAAGATACATGCATTTCATTCTCAAAATGAGTGAGCCTTTTGTTTCTGTCATGCTGGGATTCCGATTTTTGGATGGAGTATTCAAGTGTGAGAGTATGAGAAGCAAGGCTTCTTCTGTGTGCTACTCATTGAAGTAGCTTCAGTCTGACAAGCTACTTGGATGGGAAGCAAAGCATTTCGATCCCACAAGAAAAGAAGTCCAGTTGCTATGGCTCAACTCCCAGATAACTTCACCTGGATGACAGACAATCTCCACAGACATACTATATGGCAATCATTCTCAACAATGACCATAAGACCCCCTGAGGGACCCTGGCACATTTGAAGGGGGCCACAGTCATCTGTTTGCATTACATCCCTGTTTGCACACAGCTCCAGGCTTTCCTTACTTGCCAGAGGGACTTGGACTCTGAGAAGCGCACATAAAAGGGCCATGGCCAAAATCAATATATAAGGGATGCCTGAAAGGTCATTAAGTTCAATCCCTAATATAATGAAATGCCACTTACATTGCAAATAAGGATGCGACTCAACTTATACAATAAAGAAAAAAGCAAATGTGCCACCTCAAAGATTAACAGATTTATTTGGTTCCGAAGTTTTGCAAATTACGGTTCAATTTCCCAGACACATTGAGCATTTCTGAGCTAATTTTCCACAAAAATTTCCATTGTAACATATCTGCTCTCTTTAACATGCCAACATTTAATGTTTTTATATGAAATTGTTTTTAATTTTGTTCACATTGAGCTACCAATTCTGGAAGAACAAGGAGATAAGCCAAATAAGTAGGTTCATAAATATGTTTATCAACAGGAAGGATACCCAGCACATACCATGCATGCAGAACACCCAGATTTATTCCAAGAGTGTTTTTTGCAACGTATTTTGCATCAAAATAAAAGACCTCAGGAGGGCCACAACCTTACCAACACTGATCTAGATTCAGAGAGCCCATTTCTGAATTAGCAGAATCCTCATAACCCATGCTGTGTGTATGTATAAGGCTGACTTGACAGTAGTGTCTGAGGCGGAAAGCTCCCTACCACATCACTATCAGAATGGATTTTTATAGCTTTTCTGACAACAGGAAAGGAGCAAAGTCTTGGGAAGGTCACTACACTTCTTTGAAGCCAACACGTCAATAAATACTTGGGGTGAATAACCGGGAGCCAGGGAACAATGGAAACATTATAGTTAAGCAACTGTAGAAGTTACAAGGCCATGATTTATATGCTGTGGAGTAAATAAATATTCAGTTCCCATTAATGCAAAGGGGAGTTAAGTGGCTAATTTTCTTGCCACACTGCTGAGGATTTACCTTCTTGCGTTTATAGCCTCCTTTGGTCATAGTCTAAGAAATGGGAAAGGCTCAGAACTAGACTATTTACTACATTTTCAAAAAGGTACCTTGAAAAATAATAAAATAAATCCTCTCTAAAATACAAAATGAGCTTGAAATTGCATTAATTCCTCTGAAATTTAATATTCCCTTCTGTCAGGATCCTGGGTTGTGATCCTTTTATATAAAGAGCAGATTATATGGGGGAGGAGTTGTATCCTTCCTGTCTTTTTAAAAGACCAGCCAAAATGTATTGGGCCTTTGATTGTAAAATAAAATTGATTGATTGACAAGCCAAAAAGACTCCAAAGTAGGCAGGGGCTGTACCAGATGAAACAAAAGGTCCACCCTTTTTTCTACCCTGGAGTGTGTGAAAGTCCCACCTATGAAACCTTTCCAACACCCATTAGGTATAGGTTCTTAGCAGTGGCCTTCCTGGTGGAGGTATGAAGTGGTTCTGATTTTTCTGGGGATATAGCATGCTGAATGGGAGACATATTGTGCCTAAATCCCTCACCCCTGTTGATTTTCTATACACGCATGAATGGCTTCCTTGACTTCTCTCTTGAACTACCTATCTTCTCTGTCTAATAGGTGTATATATTTGGCAATGGCATAGGTGTGACTTTCACATACACCAGGCCATTGTCCAATTAACAAGCCTATTCAGAACAGGTTGAAGTGAAACCAAGGCGAACTATAAATTGGAAGCCTCCCACTTACTTTTCTCAGGCTGAAGAAGGTACTTGGATGCACAGTGAAATAAATGTTTCGATCCTGGAAGAAAACAAGTCCGGTTGCCATGACTCAACCTCCAGATAGTGTGAGACAGAGTGTATTCAGGAGAACAGCTGTTTCATCTCAAGAGCATGGAAACCTTATTTTGAAAGGGGAAAAACTCTACAGTTCCCAGAACCAAATGGCCAGCTAGGGTTGACTAAGGCTTCTGGGCATTGTAGCACAAAAGTAATGTGCCCAATCGCTGACCTGCCTGGAAGAGCCACAATCTGGAAAGAACATCTTCATTTTTCAAGGCAAAAATCTGAACTAAAAAGTCTGCACCACCTTTTCAGAGATTACAGTAACCCCCGACAATTTGAACACTAGGGGAAACTCTTGGGTAAGATATGCATCTTTTATTCCCACCAACTTAAGTTTTTCAACTACAAGTGAGCTGTAATGATAAGTGCAAAGGTTTTGGAAGATGCCTGATACATGAGGCTGTTGTCCCATACCCTATATGAGCACCCTTGAATGCAATGAAAAGAAGAACCCATTCACTGTCACTGCCACAGATTCAAGCCGGTTCCAAAAATGTAAGTGCTCATGTCTCTATTAAATGCATTCCCAAAAAAGCAGCCTGGACAAAATGATGAGAAAAAAGAGCATTATATTTTAATCTTTTTAACCATGTTTTCTTTTTGTCCCCAGTCACTTTTGTAACTTTTTGCCATAAGAAGACTCATATTTTTTTTTTTGTCCAAAGATTACACAGTGGTTAAGTTGATAATTAGTAGAAGCATGGGGAATGTGGGGTAGGGAATACAAGAAAGGGGAAACCCTCAAATTTCCACTCTTATCTTTATAGCCAAGAAAACCTTTCCCTCACTTCCCCCCCTATATCTCTACACCTACCCAGGAAGTAAAGCAATACATTTATATCAAGTTATGTCTTTATGATCTGCAAGTGACACGTAATAGGTGCACATTTTATTTTAAAAGCATTCCACCATGGTTATTTTGAAGCAATAGATTAAGAACAGGAAATCTAAACATCCAGAACTTGGAAAAGTAATATTTCCAAATGATTACACTATTCCAGCGGTTTTGTTGCAAATCTAGCCCATAAAAAAGCTGTACCTTTTCCTTAACAAGAGTAATTTTCCTTAGCTTTTGCTGTTCGGCGGCCATGAGCTGAATTCCATTGCAGTGTTGTTGGAGGAACACCTGACCAGAGTTATAAAGAGCTGTTTGGGCACATGAGGAAATCAGCTTTTTTCTCCCTGATGCATAGAACAAGCCTCTTTAAAGAAAGAGGAAGAAAAGAATGTGGTGACCCCAAAAGAAATTGCAAACTTAAAACCGCCGTTTGCAATTGGATAGGCCCAGGAGATATTGATGTTGATATCAGTGCCGTTTAGATTTTGATGCCCTGGGGCAAAGACCCAAGTAGTATTCCATGTTACGTATGACCCAGGCCTGTCTTATTAATGTTAGTTGTCTAGTTCCCTATTTCCTGTTCCCATGACGGTCTGCAGACACATATTCTCTTCCTTATCCAGCTCCTTTGTAATGTGAGCAGAGAGTTTTTCTGCCACCATATGCGAACCAAAGGCTTGCCTCCTACCAGCTATACCTATTGAAAGCATAAGATGTTCTTTATGTAGCATTTTAAAATTAGTTTTCTATTAATAAAATCAATCTGTGTACATCATTGTACACAGAACCCATTATAATGTGGGTTCTGCTTATATTCATTTATTAATACAAATTAGGCAGATTTTGAAGCTGAGGCTCCAGTACTTTGGCCACCTCATGAGGAGAGAGGACTCCTTGGAAAGGTCCCTGATGTTGGGGAAGATTGAAGGCAAAAGGAAGAGAGGACGGTAGAGATGGGCATGACTTAGCGGTGTTTTCGTTTTCATTTTTCGTTTCCGTTACGTACCGAAACAAAAAATGAAAAACGGCTCAGAACTGGAACGAAAACGGAAACGAAACGACTAATTTCGAGCCAATTTTCGTTTTTCGTTACTGGAAAAATACATAATGGAGCTAAATGGGAAGAAATGAAAATTTATTCGTTTTCATTTTCGTTTTTTCGTTTTCGTTACGTAACGAAACGAAAATGAAAAATTTTGAAATTAGCTCACGAAAACGGAAATGAGCCGAAACGGACCCCTAGCTGAAAACGAAAACGAAAATGAACAATTTTTCTGAGTCGTGCCCATCTCTAGAGGACGGCAGAAAATGAGATGGTTGGACGGTGTCATTGATGCAGCCAATATGGATCTGACCAAACTCCGGGAGGCAGTGGAAGATAGGAAGGCCTGGTGAGCTCTGGTCCATGGGGTCACAAAGAGTCGGACACGGCTGAACGACTGAACAACAACAAAGGGCCTTAATCTCTACTTCTCTTCTCTAACCATTGATAGAACAGATTCCACATTTGAAAATCTTCCTTCTCTTTAATCTTCAAAGTAAGTCTGTCTATTTCTGCACAGTCCAAAATCTTCTTAATTACCGGTATTTCTTCATCTGTAGAAAACATAGGATTTTCTTCATAGGTACTTCTCTGAAGAATTCCTAAATGCCCAGTGGCATAACCGGTGTCTTCTAGGAAAGGGCATTTTCAATAATGGCTCCTCATAGCTACAGACTGCCCTCTCCAGAGTGGCTTATGTGCTGCCTTATATGTTGTCTGTTCAACGCAAACAAAATTCTTTTTTTTCTCCCCAGAGTTTTAAAAAGACTCAGGTTTGCAGAGGCTTGAATGCATCAAAAACACCACCACCAGTTCTGTCAAATTTACTTAGTCCATTTTTAATTTCATTACCTTTTGGATAATCTTGGCTCGTTTTACCATTAGTTATATATATAATTTTAAACCATGTTTTCTTTTGTGTCCTCAGTCACTTTGGTAACTTTTTGCCATAGGAAGACTCATAAATACTGTACATAAAATAAGCAAAATATATTAAAAAGGTAAAAGGAATTATAATGATTGGTTCCTTCGTTATGGGGAACAGCCTTGTTGGTGAAGTTATTTAATATTTTAAAAGGGGGGGAGACCAGAATTTAAGGGAGTGGAGAGGGCAAAGCAGGCTCTTTCTCATCAAACTCTCACTAATATAAATAATATTTTATTGTATCGCACTGCAATGCGAATGTACTCCAGGGTACCCAATAAAGGAATCTGGAATGATTGTGCTCGTATAATACTTTGTTATTGTATTATTAAATTTTTATTTTAGGTGCCAGGCTAAACTGGGCAGTCAAAGCAGCCAGTGTAATGATAAATTTCCATTAACTCTGAAGTCTTTAAAACAATGAGCAAAAGTAAACATTAAATAGTATCCAAAAATCATTATACTGTATTTGTGCATTATCTCAGTCGTCTTCATGTGCTGCTTTAAATATACAGTACGCCAGCTGGCACAGCTAGTACAGATGAAAACGATACCTCCAGCACCAACCCATATGTTACGGCTTGGATGCTACATATGGGTTGGCTTTCTGCCAGATAGGAGGTATGTAAATCGAATTACTAATAATTAATTAATTAAAAAACACTCTAGTATTCCTGCCAAGAAAGCTCCATGGACATGGGGTCACGAAGAGTCGTTCACGACTGTTGACGACACAACACGGACATGGTTTTTCAGATGCAATGGTTTGCCTTGATCATAGTGTGCTAACATGATTTCAGCTTCTAATCCCAATGCATCATCATCATCATCATCATCATCATCATCATCATCATCATCATTATTATTATTATTATTATTATTATTATTATTATTATTATTATTATTATTATTATTATTATTTAACCACACAGCTATCTACGCTGGATTTTATATTACCAATCACTAGTCGAACGCTTCCCAAGCGTTTAGGACTCAGTGATGTATCGGCGAATTATGTGAGCACATCCCAGTAAGGTGGCTTTCTGCATCTGACTGATGGTGACTTTGTCAACTCCAATTTCTTCTAAATACTTGCTTAACTCTTTGGGCACTGCACCCAGTGTGCCAATTACCACTGGGACCATTATTATTATTATTATTATTATTATTATTATTATTATTATTATTAT
>JAHTLZ010000129.1:96296403-96328725 GCA_023846285.1 Phrynocephalus versicolor
ATTATTATTATTATTATTATTATTATTATTATTATTATTATTATTATTATTATTATTATTATTATTATTATATATTGGAGAGTGGCTTGAGCTACCTCTGTTTTCAGATCCTCTTTGCAGGGAACTGGCAATGGGCACTGTCACAAGGAGCACATGGACTTCCAGATTTCCTAGTCCCCCACTGTGTCTTTTGTAAATGCATGACAGAAGCGTGTCTGGGAGATGAATCATTCTCCACCCAATGCATTCCTCTGACAACAGAATCCTAGACCCGTGTCCTGAATTTCTTTCTCATTAAAAGGCATGGCCATTGCTTTTGCCTGTAGAGTTGGCACTTGAGTTCAACCTTGGGTTCATGACACTAGTTCCACTCCTTGATTTGTTGCTCTTCAGCTGATGCTGAAGGAAGGTTTTCTTGGCAACAGGAGAAGGAAGAAAAAGAAAAAAGGGAATGTTTTTGAGTATACTCCCATTGCCTAGTTGGGAAGTTATTTACTGTCTAGTAAACCCATTTTTATAGCCAGCCTGCGTTTCACTTTCAAACAACTCTCTGAGTGACACACATGCTGTATATCAATCACTCTCTGATACTGGAAGCTTTGGCTGCGTTTCCCAGGCGCCTTTTGGAAGCTGCCAAGGAATTTAGCGCAACCATGGCCTGAAGCTTTACGGTTTTCTCCGGCCTACAGCTCCCCCCTCCCCCGCTGTCTTTCCACAGCTTGTGGTAAAAAGAAAAACAGGAGTAATGTGTGAACAATTCCTTTCTCAACTGATAGGCTTCTGGCCATCAAAGACATGTTTTTTACAATATCTTTATTCCACATAAATAACGTGCTCTGAATAAAAGAGCACCTTTCTAGAGATACTTTAAAAAAATGCCTGCAAGGAAATCACTTAGAGGGAAAATATGGTTTACATGCCTGCTGGATTTTTTTAAAAAAAAATGCAGGTCATTTCTGCTTCTTTTTGCCCTTAAAAGCGAGAAACTCTGAAGTACTTAGAGGCAAGTGTTCATCCTGTGGTAGTAGAAGTACACATGGGCAATTACAACTGTAGACTGCAGGTGGGAAGAACAGTATGACTGAGCATTCTCAGAAAGGATGAAAGTGGACACATTGGACAGAATCCAATTAGTTATGCCTGTTGGGACATGTCAAATTGACTTATATGTCAACCATGAATTGTCACAACATGACAACTCAATCAATCCATCAGTCAATCTTTATTTACAGTCTTTGACCAAAATTTTACAGCAGCAATCTAAATTGGGAAAAACAATCATTAGAGATGGGCATGATGTGAACGTTTAATTCGTTTTGTTATTCGCTATTCATTTCATTAGCTAATAATGAACCAACCCATCAAAGAAAAACAAAATGAAATGAAACGGAAATTTCCATTTCATTCGCTTCGTTTTTCATTACCCCCCCCACCTTGTTCTCGCCACATTCCTCCTGGTCCTGGAACTCGGCAGGGGAATGTAAGCCTGTAGAGGCACTGGCCCCAAGCCAGCACCTTAAAAAGCCCCCAACTGGGGACTTTTAAACCCAATAAAATAAAATAAAATATAAAATAAAATAAAAAAGCGCTGACCTAGCCCCAGGAGCCACATGGTCGGCACTTTAAACTCCCCCCCCCAAAAGACCGCTGATCCGGTCCCAGAAGTGCATGGTCAGTGCTCTAAAACAAACAAATAAAAAATAAATAAAACCGAGTGTCAACCCAACCCCTAGTGTTCAAAAATTAAAAAAAACCACACAAAAAAACCTGAGGTGCTGGCCTCAAGCCAGCGCCTCAAAAAAAACCCTGGCTTGGGACTTTTAAAACCAATAAATAAATAAATAAATAAATAAGGAGTGCCGACCCGACCCCAGGGGCTGCGTGGTCAGTGCTCTAAAGCCAAGAAGAAGAAGAAAAGCACCGACGTGGCCCCAGGAGCCATGCGGTCGGCGCTTTAAAAACAAAACAAAACAAACATTTTTTAAAAGGAGCACTGACCAGGCGCTCTAAAACAAAGTAATAAATAAAAAAATTAAATGAGTAACAACCTGGCCCCTGGGGCCACGCGGTCAGTGCTCAAAAACAAACAAAAACAAAAAACAAAACAAAACAAAACAAGGCGCTGGCCCCAAGCCAGCGCCTCAAAAACTCCCTGCTGCTGCTGCCACCGCCACTGCCTGGTAAGTCAGACCCGAACTGGTTTGGCTCAGTTCAGGTTTGTACGAATTTTATTCGTATGAACCCAAACCAAACCGAACCAAAGGTGGGCCTGAAATGGAAGAACCCGAAACATGGATTTTCTGTTTTGTGCCCACCTCTAACAATGATGCAATAATAAAAATAATACAAATAATACACACCAGCAAAGAAGCCCAGATTAAAATTAAGAATCATAGGAGCTACAAAAGATTAATTTAAAGATATAAACATTAATACCAAGTTTTAAAATTCCTATATATAATAATTTTAAATTTTAAAAAAATTAAAAATTAAATTTTAAAATTTCTAATTTAAAAAAATTAAATCACAAACCATAAAAGGCTCAAAATCAGCACACTCTAGGGATCAATGGTGGACAACATCTTATGGCAAGCCATGGCTGCTGCACAAAATTTAGCCACTAGCATTGTCAGTGCAGGCATTTGCCATTGTGAACTAAGTAATGGGACACAGCTCATTACAACAAAGACTTCTTAACTTACTGCCATGATTTACACTCATCCTGACATCTGCTGATACGATTTTGACCATCCTCTACCCCAGGCATGTCCAAAGTCAGGCCCGGGAGCCAAATGCAGCCAGTTTACAAATTTTGAGTGGCCCACGGCCTCTTCTCCCCACTGGCTCAGCCTGTCAAGCATCCCCGCCAGCTGGCCCTTCCCCATACCAGATGGAGGCATCAGCCTGCAGTTTTATGTTTTGCCTGCCCTCCCTGCCTCTGTCCACCACTATACAGCCACCTTCCCAGCCTACCCACCCCCGGCTCCGTTGCTACAGCATCCTCCCTTCCTCCTTGCATGTTATAGATATTTGTTCAAAGTCCGGCCCGGGGCCAAATGCAGCTGAATGGTTGGCCCCCACACATTTTCACCTCACCGAATCTGGCCCTCCTTGCAAAAAGTTTGGACACTCCTGCTCTACCCAGATCATGGAATGGTCTCCATTGGGAGATTAGGTTGAGGCCTCTTCCTTTTATCCTTCCACTGGCACCTGAAGGCTTATACTTTCAGACAGACTTTTAATAACTGAGTCCTGCATGCTGGGGGTTTTTTTTTAGCTAAGCAAGTTTGTTTTGTAAACTTTTATTTTTCCCCCAAATCACTTAATGTGTTTTTGATTGTTGTTATAATTTAATTCCCTTTAAATTGTATAATGTATTGCATTTCTTATCTCAACTTGTTTTTGCATTGTCGTGCCTTGAGTGCCCGCATCAGGAGAAAGGTGGCCTACAGATAACAATAAATAAAATAGTATAAAAATAGCTGCCTTCTGAAGCCAAATAGTCCAGAACCATGTAGTCCCTAGGCATGCTAAGATAACAGCAGCTGAAGTGGTTGATGGGAAGACAATAAGCATAATTCAGGCCCAACCTCACAACAATAAGCAGCTCAAGATTGGAACAGGTGAATAGCTACCTCCTAACATTCCAGAGGAAGATGAACGGTCTAGAACATTGTTGGTGAATCTATGGCATGGGTGCCAAAGGTGGCACTTGGAGCCCTTTCTGTGGGCACCCACATTGCCTCTTCACAGCCACCTGTATTCGGGTTAAATTGCTGCATTGACACTTTGGGAAAAATTAGTGGGTTTTGAATCGCAGTTTGAGCACTTGGTGTCTAAAAGGTTTGCGATCACTGGTCTAGAAGCTGACTGCAGTTCCAATTTTAGCAACACACACATACACACACACAAACCAGAAACAAGAACCTCTCTCTTTTAGAAACTGCCATGCCTTTAACAAGAACATTTTGCAGTTATACTGTATGAAAATGAGGAAATCTTGCTAAGCTTCCTTATGTGTAAATTCAGGAGGAAAGTTGGGTTGTGAACAAACGAAAGTAAAAACAAATCTGCACTCCTATGCACTAGAGATGGGCACGACTTAGCAGTATTTCCGTTTCCATTTCCGTTACTCGGTTCCGTTACTCTACGGAAACGGTAACGGGAATTACTCCGCCAGACTTCGAGCTCGAACCGACAAACGAACAATTTGGTCTGATTTGTCGTGCTCGTTACTTGCATCGCGCGATCGCGCGCGATGCCAAGCGGCACAGAAAAAAAGTTTTTAAAAGTTAAAAAACCCGGTTCCCGGCCAAAAAGCAGGCGGAAATATGCCTGCCGTGCCTCAGGGCACCTACCAGAGGGGTGGTTTCTGCCTGGAGGTCCCCGGCCTCCCCCCCTCCTTCCTCCTGGGCTGCTCTGGTGGGACTCGCCGCAGGCTCGCAGCAGCAACAAGCTGCACGGCACGAGTCTCGCCGCCGGCTCAAGCAGCACGGACGGCACAGGAAAAAACTTTTAAACTCTCCCCCCACCCATTCCCGCACGGCACGAGTCTCGCCGCCGGCTCAAGCAGCACGGATGGCACAGGAAAAAACTTTTAAACTCTCCCCCCACCCAGTCCCGGGCCAAAAAGCAGGCGGAAAATGCCTGCCGTGCCTCAGGGGCCAGGCACCTACCGGAGGGGGGGTTTCTGGTCTGGAGGGGGGGGTCCCGGCCTCCCCCCCTCCGTCCTGGGATGCTTTGGTCTGGTGGGACTCGCCGCAGGCTCGCCCTCCACAAAAAGCCCAGTCTCGCCGCCGGCCGCCAAAGCGCAAGCAAGCGGCACGGGCGGCACAGGAAAAAACTTTTTAAAACTCTCCCGGGTTTCCCTCCCACCCATTCCCGGGCCAAAAAGCAGGCAGAAAAATGCCTGCTTGACTAAGGGCGCAGGGCACCTACCGGAGGGATTGTTTCTGGAGGGGTGGTCCCGCCTCCCCCCCATCCTGGGCAGCCGGACTCGAGTTGCCATGCCATGCGGTGCGGGCGGGGGATCCAAAATGGGGCGGCGAACGCAATATTGTTTTTGAAATCGTGGTCCAAAAACACACAAGCACAACAGAAACACGCGGAAATTTATAAACTGCCAGATTTTTCACAGTAGCAGTGGGTTTTTTCTTGCAACAAAATGTCTCTCCTCTCCTCCTCTGTCCTCCATTGATTTTATTTTATTTTATTTTATTTACACCTGCGCAGTGCGCAATGATGGGCTGGCCCAGTGGCCTGGCCAGCCATGTGGGAGGGGACGACCATGCAAATTTTTGGAGCCATCCCACCAATCGCATGGCCACTTGGCCACTGAGACTTCTGGGATGTGCCAAAAAGCCCCCTAAAACCTGCCCTAGCCCCCTAACCCCCTAACCCTAATCCTTGACTCCTTACCCATACGTCACAGACTGTCTTCTTAGTGGGTCAGAGAGGCACCCAGAGGTGCAACCCAATAGCCCACCGTAACCTTACCCGTCAGTAGCCTAACCCTAGCCGTTGCACTAACCCACCTTAGCCCATAGCCAGATCTACTTGCATTGCACTACACACGCAAGTACGATTCCCTTCTTTGTGGGACATGGCAGGTGCGACACGCTCGTACCAGAGGATCAGGTACTTGAGCGGGTCTCTGCCTGCAAATGGTATGCATAGCCATATGGTTATGCATGCCATTTTGCAGCAGCAGCAGGTGAGGAGGGGAGACCCCCATGTTGAGGGGTCTCTTGGAGCCTGCTGCTGCTGTCCCTTCCTAGTGGGTGAGGATAGGAGGCACCCACGGGTGCCTCCAGGAGCCCACTTTCCTTTTATAGCGGGCCAGCGGAGGCACCCACCCCACAGAGGTGCCTCCAGGAGCCCGCTACCCCCCCAAAAAACCAGTATAACGATAACGAAAAAACGAAAAA
This sequence comes from Phrynocephalus versicolor, assembly GCA_023846285.1. Classification (NCBI taxonomy): domain Eukaryota; kingdom Metazoa; phylum Chordata; class Lepidosauria; order Squamata; family Agamidae; genus Phrynocephalus; species Phrynocephalus versicolor. The sequence continues at coordinate 96,302,331 of JAHTLZ010000129.1, forward strand.
ACGAACTGACTAATTTTTGCGAATTTTCACGAAAAACGGAAACGAGCCGACACAGGCTGCCTCCGACACACGACAACTCGAAAACGTCATTTTCCCGAGTCGTGCCCATCTCTACTATGCACATTTCTTTGAGCCTAAGAATGACTGAAGATTATTAGACTTGGAGTGCATCGAACTCTGAATAATCATTGCAGTTTCGCTCTTTGACTTCACTTTTTCTGCCATGGTTTTATATTATGAAACCCTGGGATTAGTCATCTGGTGAAGTCCTTTGGATTTTGTCATGCCGTTCAACAGAATGCACTAGACCCCCCTAACAGGGAAATCTAAGTACTTCACCAAACTACCAATCCCACCACTCAATAGAATAGAGATGGGCACAAACCATGCTCCAGCGGTCCCACATGGTTCAACACAGTGCCCACACAAGTTTTCTGTGGGCACCACACACTTCTCTCCTCTGCCTCCTCAGGCTACCATCCACTCAGATCAGAGTTTAGAAATGTGCTGCTGCTAACGAGTGGGCAATCACCTGGAGGAAGCCTGGGGCAGCTGTGAAACACCTATGCAGCCCCTGCACAAAAGCGAGATGAACTACCAAAGCATGGTTCATGCCCATCTCTAGAATGAAGCAATACTTGTTCAAGGGATGTGTGTGTGTGTTGTGTCATTACAGTCGTGATTGACTCTTCATGACTCCATGTCCATGGAGTTTTCTTGACAGGAATATTGGAGTGGTTTGCCAGTTCATACTCCAGGTGCCTACAGCACCTGGTATTCCCTGGTGGTCTCCCACCCAAGTACTAAACAGGGCCGACCCTGTTTAGCTTCCGAAATCAGGCGAGATCAGATGTGCTTAGGGCATCTAGGCAGAAGGTGTACCAGGAATATCACGGTGCTAAAACTGTGTCATGTAAATATACTTCTGCTTGTGATTAAAACTGCACAGAATTGAATGTAGCGCACAGAACTGTACTACGTGGCTGCAGTCCTGTGTGCATTTATATGGGAATTAGCCAGACTGAAGTCACTGGGAATTCTTTCCAAACAAGCGTGGATAAGATCAGGCTACAAGCCTGGCTCTAGCAGTGGACTGCATAATACTGTATATCTGCTCCACGGTGCACTGTGTATACAGAGAATGGTTCCCTTTTAAAAGCCTGGGCACATCTTAACATCACGTTGTTGCAGAGTGAGTTCAGCAAGACAATAAATAAATAAATATTTGATCATGCTTAAAGCGGCAAACGTAGTGAGCATCCTATTGAGATGATGGACAGGCGACGAAAGAAATCGCTTAGCTTTAAAAGAGATAGCTGGCTGAACCAGTTTGTTTTTGCTGGCCTCTTGTGAATAGGATCACGCCTGCATGGATCGTTTTTACAATCTCGCCTTCTCCTTGGGGAGAATACCTTGTCTTTTAAAGTCATTTAGCTGTGCTGATAATTTTCTTTGTCCTAGGCAGCTGGCCAAGGCAAATGTTTGTGTTGTTTTAAAAACTTAATGTATATCACTGTGGGAAACTTGAAATGTACAGATTACTACAGAAATCCTTTTTTTGGAGGAGGGGGCCAAGAAAGTTGTGATAATGCACAATATTATTTTATGCCCCCCTCCCAAGCTTCAGTCTTTGTAGATGTTCAAGCACTTAACAACCTTTTTCCTTCTTGGTATATCGAAACAGCGATATGATATTATGCGTCTCTGTCTGCTTTGTTCTTTGCCAGTCAAAGAAACACTAGGAGGCTGAACATCAGCCCTTATCATCATGGCTGGAAAAATAATGTTTGAAGCATAGGGGAAACATTATGAAAACATCATCTCGTGCCTCTACTGTAAACATGGCTGCCAAGACTATCCAAACCATTGTAAAGAAAGGAAACTGGTTAGCTGGCTGGCTGGCTATTTGTGGAAAGAAAAAAGCTGGATGGGATGATATTTCTGAAGCAACCCATTGAGGAAATTCATATGTTCTTAGGGAAAAACAAGATTGAATAAGACACAGACTTTTGGCTAGAAATGGGCAATATTTTCCTCTCAGAGTCAAACACAGCTGGAAATAAGAACCACAGCTTGCAGGACAAACATTTACCATCAGTATCCTCTGCAGTGTTTTTTTTAATTGTATTAATTTGTTTATTTTTGGGGACTGCAGATTCCCAAATCACATCAGTGTATCTTTGAGTTAGGGGTACGCTGCCAGAAAGTTGTTCTCAGAATTGCTTTAAATTCTTTGGATGAAAGCTTTGTTGAGAATTCCGAAGCGCACAATAAACACGTTCCAAGCAAGTGAACAATTAATTACAGACATAAATAAATACAACACAACTCCAAATGTTGTTTTCCCTACCCATTCCTACTTACCTTTTGGAGATGGATGGATGGATAGATAGACACAAAGATATATAGGAGCAGCACACGTTTGCACCGGTGTGCTGTTTCCATTGGAGCCAACAGTAGAAAGGAGTTGTGTCATGTAGTTTTAACAAGCCTACATTGAAAGGATACATTTCTAAACAGAGAAACATGCTAAATCTGCAGAGGATTAACTGCAGAAAAGGGGGGGAAACAGTGCATATACCCATGAACATTTGTTTTAAAACCCAAATGCTATTTGTGATGTCTTGCTTCCAAGGCCTAAACACACTCCAAAAGAGAGTCAATTTATGTGAGTGATGAAGGTTTGAGAAAGAAATATTTTTGATGAAATGAAAGGATATATTTGCCAGGATTTTGCTATGAACAGGTTAATGGGCTTTTTTAAAAAACAGCGAGCAAGTACATCTAAGTTTATGTTTTTTTTTCTTTCTTTTTTTCCGCCATCGTAATTTGCGCGTTAGTCGAGGTGTCACTTGGTTTTAACAGTGTCTAGGGTGTTTATAAGTTTGTTTGTCTGATTATTTATTGTATTTTGTTGGCTTTGTAGCCTTTTTGTAAGCCGCTTAGAGTACCCAGTAGATAAGCGGGATATAAATATAACAAATAAATAAATAAATAAATAAATAAAATTAAATAAATTTCACTTCCCTCTCTACCTCTTCTTCTACCATTCAATTTCCTCTTTTGTCTCCCTACTGTTGGGATGTTGATGTTTTATTTTATTTTATTTATAATATATATTTCCCCATTGGAAAGGAAGGGAATAGAGATGAGCACAAAATAAAAAACAACACACTGTTTTGTCATATCGTGAAGTTATAAAACATTTCGTACAGTAACAAAACCACAGACAGTGTTTCATTACGAAATGAAATGAAACACAATTTTTTATTGTTGAAACAAAACAATTGAGTCTCCCTTGGGTTGGTTTTTTTATTTTTTTATTTATTTTTTATTTTTTGACAGGTCGAGCGGTGAGGAGGGAGGGCAGCCCCACAGCCCAACTTGTCAAAAAACCCCAACTGGGTAGCGGCAGCTTCTGAATTGTTTCGTTGCTCATTTCTTTTTGTTATGAGACTTCTATTAAAAATTTGTTAGTAGCAAAATGAAATGAAACACAATGAGTAGCAAAATGAAACAAAATGAAACACTATTTTTCAGTTTCATGACCATCTTTAGAAGGGAACTGTTCTTATAATTATCACTATAAATAATGGAAAAGGAAGTCCCAACATTTCCCTAGTATAAAAAGGTGATACAACCATTAAATAATTGGCCAGACACATATTTTTGTTTCAGATAAACAAAGTATTGATTTCTGTGATTAATGGATTTCTTCCATTTTCTTATGATTAAGTAAAAAAAAGGGTGTTACAAAAACAACTTCTTTTCTTTTCTTTTTAACCAAGGATTTCCAGAACTAGGAGCAATCAATGTATTACAGTAACTCTTAATTATTTTGTAAAGAACCTATCTAATCCCACTGAATTAAATCCTCCTGAATACAACAATATTTACTTCCATGTAAGGCTAAATATAAATATAGACTTGTATATAGCCTTCTGATAAGAACCACTTGTGGTGTTTACCCCTCTGTGTTGAATAATGTATCAGACGTGTCTATGTATATTGGTGGTTTGTGAACCAATGAGAGAGTTTGGGGGAGGAGCCTGAGGGAATTTAAGGCTCCGCCCAGCACTGATTTAGTCAGATAGGGACTGACACTGTCTGACAGAAGATCAGATAGGGACCTACTCTTAATGAGAAAAGGACAGATAGGATCTGACTGAGAGACAGTTAAAGAGTAGACAGAAAAGAGATAGGATTTTAGAACTTCTGTGAAGAAAACTAAGTGTCAAGTGTCTATAAACTTAACAACAGGGTGTGCATATGAACAATTTTGTCAGTAATTGTTTTTAGGGTGTTGAGCTATATTATTCCTTTTGTTTGTACCTAAACACTTTAACTTTATGGGTTCGATTCTACTTTGTAATAAATAAACTTTTTATCTTTATTCAATTTTAAAACCAGTCTGAAAGCATTAATTTACTAGAGAAACTAGTTGATGGCAGTGAAAGAGAAAAATTAGAAGCAGTGCTTGTCAATAGCCTGTGATAGGGCCGCGGACAAAGCACAGTAATCCTATACCACTTAACATTGTCATTGAACTAGTCCTCAGGTGTTTTTTTTTTTTCCTGTATGGGGTCTGATGTGTCAGGAGAACAGAAGTCATTCATGGGTGATGGTTCTTTATACAACCAAGACTGGGCATTTCTAAGGGCTGTTGCTCACATGGCGTACAGATAAACAACAAGCACATCACAGTCTTTCCGTTGCTGTCCACAAGGAGAAAGTGTTGCAGTTTTGGTAAAATTCCTTTACTATGTAAAAGTATAGATCCACAGACGAGAATAGCTACCACACCTTTCTCATTACCTTGCACTTAAAGTCTCAGTAACTTACTCTGAGACATCTGTAAAAGAAAGAGTTTTTCAAAGCACGTTACTTACAGTCACCTGAAGTTACAGACTTGTGTAGGGTGCTTTCTTTATGGAGCACATACCTAACAACCAACTAAACAAATCAACAGTAAACAACAATTGCTACCAACCAAGCTGGAAAGGAAGAGTCAACAGAGAGATAGGGGCTTCTTTGAATTCAAAGGCTGGAATCATTGGTTAGTGCAAAGAGACAGACAATCACCCCGGCCCAGAAAAGTTCTTGGTAGAAAACTACAGGCTGCATTCAGGCTGCAATAAAACTTCAACAGAAAATGACAACAAATGGGCTTGTGTACATGTTGGAAATAAACAAGTAGCAAAGCAAAAACTCAATGTGTGCTACCTATAGTGCTTAAAATATTCTCTGGCAGTTTACAATTTAATTGTGAAGGCTACACGTTGCCCCATGCCACCAAGCTTGGTATTCACTTTACTGACTTCAGAAGGATGGAAGATTGAGTCAGCCTCAAGCTGTTTACTTCAGCCCAGAATTAAAGTAAAGCAAAGTGTTCTGCTTATATACCGCCCCATAGTGCTTACAGCACTCTCTGGGTAGTTTACAATTTAAATGTGCAGGCTACACATTGCCTCCTCCCCCAGCAAGCTGGGTACTGTACTCATTTTACTGACCTCAAATGGATGGAAGGCTGAGTCAACCATGAGCCGTCCACCTGGGATTGAACCCCAGGTCGTGAGCACAGTTACAGCTGCAGTACAGGCATTTAACCACTGCATCACTCAGAATAAAACTCAGTTGATCGGTCTTTACTACATTACTGCCCCACGAGGCTCCTTGTACATGAAACGGGCTTGTGCCTGATGTTTAAAACATAGTAAGCCAAGTATCAGATGAACAGCTGTAGGGAAGAGGATGCCACACTTCTGGTTCCACTCCAGAAAAGCCACTTTTTCAGGTAGTCATTTGTCTAACTCCATAATACAGGGATATTGCCCAGCGAGTATGATCCAGAATGACGGATGAATTCATATGGGAGAATGATTATCTTCAGGCATTTTCCCTAAAAAAAAGTTAAAACTAACTCACTCTGTCCTTAATTTCTCCTCTGTTTTCATCTCTGCCACCAACATTCTCTTTTGGTTTTCAAAGTGTCTGGACCAGGTTCTGGCCGTTTCTCCTTTTTGGCAGTGACCATTCAACAGCTCCAGCCAAACACACTGTGTAAACACCAGCCAACCCGAAACTTCAAATAAAGCAGAACTGAAGTAACTACATAAATATCTTTTTCACAATAATCTGCTTGCTGTCTTTCACAGGCTTGCTAATGACTTCTCCCTCCTGTGGAAATTCAGAAAGGCACTTGCCTCCCTTGCAGGTTTTCATGGTTAGAAAAATGTCCACTCTCCTCCTTCTGTGCGTTATTATGTTAGTTTATTTAGTGATGGATTTTGTTTGCATTACTAAAAATGTCAACTTTATAACATGAAATACTTGCGAGGGGGAGGAAAATCCTATGAAAAACAGTTCAGAGATTTCAACGGTGGCAGCAGTATGTACAGCTAAAGTATATCTACAGTTTTTAACCTGCTCCCACAAATATTGGGATATTTGTTCCCTCTCTTTGTCCATGAAGTCTAATGTGGTATGTTCTGAGAAAGAGTGATGCCAGCTGCTGCTGCTGCTGCTGCTGCTGACTCTTTAGTTTTCACTCATCTTTGAACTGCTCAACACTCTCCTCCATGCTCAATATTGAGGATTTAGCCAGCAGGGCGTAGCACTAGAGATGGGCACAAATCAATAAAATGGCGTTTCGTTTGTCGTTTGTCGTTTAGGGCGTCCGTTTCAGTTCGTTTCCTTTTTTCGTGAATTTTTGCAAAAAAAAATTGTTTTCATTTTCGTTCGTTTGTTACCATTTCATTACCATTTATTTCAATTTTTTGTGATTTTTGTGATTTTTAAAGCAATTCACGGTATTGCCGTAACGAAATTGAAACGCACGACAAAATTTCCGGTGTTTCTGTTCGTTTCGTTTCATTTTGAAGACAAAATTCGTTTGTCGTTTCATTGTGTAATGAAATGAAAAAACGAAAATGGAAACGAAAAATTGTTCGTTTCGTGCCCGTCTCTACTTAGCACTGATCAGGGGGTTGTTCTTCTCTACTGCCTTCAGCCAGGTCCATTTGGGTCCATCCAAGTGGAGAAGGATGATGTAGGAAAGGGTTTCACACAGGACATTTTGCGATAGGATGCCTCACACCTCAACCCAGATCTGAAAACAGTTGCAGACTTTTGAATGTTTGGCAAGATTCCATTTTGATGTGCAGTAGAAGTACAGAGACTCGCAGAGGAGAATAGCTACATGTTCTCCAGCATCTACCCCCTTTTTTTCATTAACTGGCACTTAAAGTCTCAGTAACTCACGTTTCAATAAAACACGTTTCTTGACTTTACAGTTGCTTGAAATTATAGGCCTTTGTATGCTCCTTTCTTTACTTCACTCAGACCCACCAATGAACTGAACAAGTCAGTAGTAAATTAACAACTGCCTCCAACAGTTTATCCAGGGTGAGTTGCATATACTGTAACCCGCCAGTAGAGGTTCTCTCCCTTCCCAGGAGACAGTGTAGTTTGGGCACAAAGAGAACAGAAAGAAAAGTGTGCCGTAGCAACAAGAATATGAACCTGTGGCACACTGCAGAGCAAGACATAAGAATGACACATTTAATTGACTTACTTTTAAGTGCTCTTCCATGATGGTCAGGAAGGAGGACTGGGCTGCCCAGGGCGTCCACAAATCTGGGACTGGTGCTGCAATCTGCACTGGACCTCTTCCCTGTGAAAAAAGGTTCTGCTCTCACAGAAAAGCGACCCTGAGATGTGTGTGTGTGGATCTTGACTGTATAAATGAGCATTTGGTGTGACATTTCTTCATATGCCTCGTTTTCTTGGCATTGCTTTTGGATGTTATGGAGACTCCCCAAATATCTTCGAAGTAGCCAAAGTAGCAGGTGTGAAATAGGAAATAATTAGGTTTGTCTTCAAATGCAGATTCCTTGACTGATCTGGCGTATGTGGTTTCAAAAACATGGTTTGAACATATCTTGTGTAGACCATCTCAACCTAATGCTTTTTCAAAGCCTTCGCAAGCACAGTGTCATGGGGGGCTGTCCATGAGCAAGTGGTTTATGAATGACGGCCAAAATAAATTTTTCAGGGGTGAAAAAACAAGGAGGGATGTCACTGTGGGGGTATATTATAGTCCCCCAAGCCAGCCGGAAGAGTGGGATGATGCCTTCTGTGAGCAGATGGCCACACAGTCAAAAGGGAGAGATGTAGTACCTGCTGTTATAGGCAATTGTGCTGTAATTTAATGTTAACATTAATTTAATTCTGTAACATTTCCCTTCTCCAGTTGTGAGCACTGATTCCGGATGAAGAAGAAAATGAAAGACAACCCTCGATGTCAACATCTTGTTAATCTAATCACTTTTGTATTAAATTAGCTGTTTCCAGGTAAGAGAGTCACATGCCCCAGCTGCAAGAGACACAAGCAAAAAAAAATTGTACACCAAGGCATTCTGCTCACCCTAGCCACAAGATGACATTAAAAGATACAAATTTTGCCCTGGACTTCAGAGGGAAATGTACAGTTTTGGTGAGAAGAGCAGGATAGCAAAAACTAGAAGTGTTGTTAGTGCTAATGACGTTTTAAAATGTACTGAAAAATAAGTCAGAGATTGTGCATTGGGCTGTACCCTACCGAACATTTCTCTTGTACAATAAATAATCATATAACAGGAATTCATATTTTGTGCTCCTCATTTGTTTGCAGCTGGAAAGCCCAGTAAGTGGGTGTAGGCTAGCTCCTCCATTAAGGGAGCAGTACAAAAAGTGGGTAGCTGTAATCCAAAATGGCTCCAGAAACCCTTATGTAAATTCCAGGTTTAGGGTGTGTTGTGCATTTTTGGAGGACTCCAAGTCCCAGAATTTTCCTGGTAGAATTCCAAGAGTTCTGCAAACACATACCTGCAGACACCTTTGTTTAACTTGCCTGGACTTCCTTCACGGTCTTCTTCTACGCCTTCTATTTCTGCTGTAAAGCCTTCTAGGGATGGCAGTTCTTTGGGAAGTGTCCTCTATCGACTGTAAAAGGCAAAGAAGCTACTACCCCCTAGAGCACTGCCCCTAGAGTTGGACAAAACTAGCACACACGTGGAAGGGGAAACTTTACCTTAAAGTCTCAATAAGTCATTTTGAGACATATGTAGGAGGAAGAATAAAAAAAATTATTTACTTACAGTTTCTTGAAATTACAGGTTTGTGCATGCTTCTTTCTTTACTAAACATATACTAAACTGAACAGCAACCACTGCCACCAAGCCAGCTAAGAGAGGGAAGGAGCACTCAGCAGACAGGCAAGGATGTCTTTGAATTCAAAGGCTAGAAGAAACAATTGGTTAGTGCTGAATAGACACCCAGCCCAGAAAAGTCCCTCCCTGCCACTAAAATTAAAGACAGCATGCAAGGTTACAAATAAAACTCCAACACTTTTTGTTGCAGCTAGAAACAAGAGTATGTAGTAGAATTCTGTTCCAGCAGGTTGTCTAGGGCAGTGCTCCCCAACCTTTTTTCCCTCAGAAGCTCCCCACACGCGCGCACCCGCTTGCTTCTGCCTCCCCCTCAGGAGAAAGGGTGGCCAGCGCTGAGGAGGAGGAAGAGGAGGAGGAGGATGCCCTGGCGCGCACCACCAGCACCACCAGCGCCAGTCGCCGCCGCCGCCCCCTCCGTTTTCCCTCCGTCCGCCGCCTGTCAAGCGCCGCCGGGCCGGGCGAGGCGAGAAGGCAGAGCTGGCGAAACCTCCGCCCCCGCGCGCGCGCCCCCTCCCCTCCAGACCCCCGTTCCACCCCCCGGGGGCGCCTCCTCCTCCTCCTCCTCAGCCCCGTTGCGGCTCGCCAGCGCCTCCCGCGCGTGCCCCCTCCTCCCCCTGCACGCCCGGCCCCCAGGGCAGGAGGGAGGGGCCGGGAGGAGGCGAGGAGGGGCAAGCGGGCCAAACGGGGTACCTGCTGCTGCTGGTGGTGGTGGTGGAGGGCGAGGAGGAGGAGGAGGACGCGCCGCCGCCGCCGTGGCTGCTGGTGGTGGTGGAGGGCGAGGAGGAGGAGGATGCGCCGCCGCCGCCGGCGGGCAGAGGAGGGAGGTAAAGGCGGCGGCGGCGGCTCCTCCTGCGCTCCTCCAGCCTTCCTCCTCCACCGGCCGCCCGCAGGAGAGAAGAGGAGGAGGAGGAGGGTGGCGGAGGAAAAGGGGAGGAGCCTCCCCGGCCCGGCGGCAGCGACTGGCCCTGTTAAGCAAGGGGGGAGGACTGTCTCAGACATCCCAGCCATTTTCCTTTGTCAAACCACATAATGAAAACTGCAGTGAAATTCTGGTGGGACTTTAAGGGCTAACATATTTTCTTCGGGAGAATCTTCAGTAGACTTAGGGTATTTGTACACGACCCCTAAACTCCGCCGCAAATGGCTCCCAGCTCCGGAGCTTAAAATTGTTTCCCCACCAGCTCCAGAGTTTACAGAAAATTAAGTGCGGCCACGCCCTAAGCGCGTCCCAGCGCACTTCTCAGGTACCTGCTCTTGGAGGGTGAAAAATCCCAGATCTGAATGTAAAGGAGTGAGTGCCCAGCTGTCCTCGCTTCTGTTTGTTGTTGTTTTTTGCCTCCCGCCCCTTTAAGAGAAGGAATCAGGATGACGAAGGGGCTTGCAGAGGCTTGGACCGGCAAACGAAGGTGAGTCTGCATTCTTTTGTCCCTTTTTTTTCTCCCTCCCCTCACGCAGACAGGATCAAGGAAGTGCGGAGGGGTGGAGACGCAGGAAGAGCAACGAACCCTGAAGATCTCTGGCCTGAATTTAAGTGGCCAGCAGATCTTAGGGGTCATGTGAAAAGGCCCTGTGACACACATTTTAGAGGCAGACATACAAAGGTTTTACACTGCTTTAGTTTCCTCCAGGGAATCTTGGGAACCACCATTTGCAAAGAATGCCAGAGATTCTCTGTGAGACACATTTTTGCTGCCTTATGGAACGATAGTCCCAACAATTCCCCAAGGAATTCGTTTCCCTGGGGAAATTCCTAGTAAACAACATTGAAACAGGACAGCTACAGAACTGCAGCAGAATAAAGTATTATTCATAGGATATTAATAAAAAAATATAATTCTTGTAAAGGTACAATGCCTTTCTGCTTTGTAAATTGTACACTGATCATTCTTGGTAGAGTATTTTCAGTTACAAATCTGGGATGTTCATAAAAGATTACGATAAATAAAACTTGGGATGCTTCAAGGAGGCATAAAACCTTTTGTTGTTTTCGATGCAACAGACAAAAATGGGTGGCTATGCCTACACAGGTAATTTTATTTATTTATTTATTTATTTTATTTAGACATCAACCATCTGACCAAAGATCACTCTGAGCAGTTTACAAAGTGGGGACTTAAATAACAGAACAGCTATACATGTGCAGAACACAATAATTAATTCGAATAAACACCCACTTTCTTTTCAGTTCATAGCCTTGATGCTTCCTTCAAAAACCAGGTACATAATAATAGAACACGTTTAATAAACAAGAAATGTCTGACTATTAAAAATAGGTCACAGCAGGAAGCGCGACTTAATATGCGTCTCAGTGAAATAGTTCAGAGGCTGGTTAAAGGATTAAGGAAAAGGTCAGATCCAATAGTTTTAGTCTTAAAATGGTTTAATTTCTTTCTGTCTCTCTGGATGTATACACATACCTCTAGTATTCCTCTTGTACCATTTCTGCTCTGCATCATTTAGCTCAGAAAAACTTTTACTGTCACTGAACTATAGTTACCAATGTTATGTATTTTAATTGATTAATGCTGTAATTAATTTAATCAGAAGCCTCATTTAAATATGCTAATCTCTGGCTTTCAAATATTGCCCATAAGAACTTATTTAGTTTTAAATATGGATTTGATTATATTAAAGAGTGTTCTCCTTATATAATGGCCCCTAGCGCTCCAAGCACTCTCTTGGTGGTTTATAATTCAATTATGCAGGCTATACACCCCCCCCCCCAGCAAGCTGGGTACTCATTTTACTGACCTTGGAATGATGGAAGGCTGAGCGAACCTTGAGCCTGCTACCAGGGATTGAACCCTAGGTTGTGAGCACAGTTTTAGCTGCAGTACAGCAGTTTCACCAATGTGCCGTGAGGCTCCTGTCTAAAACATCCTACATGCCTACATAATCATAGAACATTTGAAAATATGGGGGGTTTGCTAACATTGTTACTAAGGTTGCAACCGAAATCTGAATCAATTCATGTTGTGGTTATGCACACATTGCCCTATCTCATTTTCTTTCGGAGGTTATGTGATCCACAATAACCAAACGGCAACAAACAAATGAAGAACAAGCCTTTAGTCAAAAATGAAATTATGAAGTGTTATATTGCTCCTCCAGCAACACACTCCTCCCCTGCGATTCTGCCTGGTTCTCAGTTACACATCTGTATTATTCTTTATATGGGAAATAAATTGCTCCCCCAGCACACAGTATTCTGCCATTTAGTCATTAATCTCAGAAATGTGATTTTCATCTGACATAATTTCCGCCCATGTCAGAATAGCAACCTTTCAGAACCTGGAAGCCATTGACTTTGCTTCTTGCCTACGATTGATCATCCTGTACACTCAAGGCAACTGCAATCCATGCTTAAAGAATTGCACTCCATTTCTATATCTTCGCAAAGAGCACAAAGGAAGCACGGCCTCCAGTTACTTATCTTTTTTCATTGTTTGATAATCTTGTTATTAAAACTGCATGTGCCCTCTGCGGGCAAAAGTAGGTGTTACTAACCTATTATAAGGAGAGGGATTCCCTTAAGTGCTGATTGAATACTGTGTGTCCATCAAAGGGTTCTGCTTATATACCGCCCCATACCACTTCAAGTAGTCTGTGGGCAGTTTACAATTTAATTACAGTATGCAGGCTACACAGTTTAATTACAGTATGCAGGCCACACATCACAGTTTTGGATACCAGGCTTGAAGTAGGACACAGAAAAACTGGAAGAAGTTCAGAGGAACACAGCAAGGATGATCTGGGGACTCGAAATCAAGCCCTATGCGGAAAGGCCGAAGTAAGAACTGAGAATGTTTAACCCTGAGAAACCAAAGACTGAGCGGAGATATGATAGTATTTTTCAACACTTGAAATATTGTCAGGAGGGGTGGAACTGTTCTCAACCACCCCGGAATACAGGTTATACAGTGGTACCTCTTTAAGATGAATTAAATTTGTTCTACAAGAAGTAGTGTTGGGTTTTAAATGTTTCAGAGAGTAGCAGAGTTGTGCATTGGCATGGAAAGATAACATAAGAACATAAGAAGAGCCATGCTGGATCAGGCCAAAGGCCCATCTAGTCCAGCACACGAAACTAGATATCTGTCTCCTGATACCACTCCCCTGCATCTGGTCCTTGAAGTACCCCGGTTTTAAGCTTGGAGATTACACATCTCCATCATGGTTTGATAATTGCTAAGCACAGATGTGAAGCTGATATAACTTTAGCATAAAAGGTTGTATTACATACACAAATACACAACAAGATAAAGCACGCAGATTAAATATTGACAGAGTAGTGGGGTAACTGCTCATCTCACCAAAAAGCATTCCCAAAGTAAAATGGGTTACAATCCTGCCTTTTATACATATGGCAGACATCATATAAACCAATTGCATGAGTACTCATAGGCAGACAATGTTATCCATGGCACCTGGATATAATTATTCTGACCTTTTCATGTGATTACACTATTCACTTGTATCTTGACAAATGACTAGGCATACATTTTGTTAAAAGTTACATTACTTGACAATGTTGTAGTACGAAAAAGTCATCTTCCCATAAGAATGAATGGGAAACTGATTAATCTGTTATGGAGGTTGGAAAAAAGGCCAAAAAAGCCATGTTTTCCCCCCAGACCTCTTTATAAAGTGCACTTTAAAGGCATGCAGAGTCAGAACCTACAACCCTGGAACACCCCTGCCACAGTGCAATGTAAACATGGACAAAAGCAACCAGCAAGAAAACCCCCAGATGTTATGCCCTTGAACACAGAGGCAGAGTAATTTGCCTTATTCCGAGTTCTATTATTAACATATCTGGCCTACTCAAGCTACTGGTTCCAGAAGTAGTCTTTCCTAGTTCCAACCTGGGGATTGCTGGGATGCCCAGTATATGATCTCCCATCCAAATATTAACTGGGACAAATTCTCCTTAACTTCAGAAGTCTTACAAGATTGTTGTGTTCTAGGTGGGCTGGTGTCACTGTGCTATTTCCTGAGCTAGCCGGGCTGGCTGTGCCTCTTGCTCTCAGTTTAAGGAGGCAAAATGGGAAGGACATTTGGCTACCGTGTCCTCACAGCAGCTTGCCAAGAAGAGACTTAGGGAGGTATCCCTGGAGAATCTGTGCTCTGCTACCGCTATAAAGATGTCTGTTACTTTCTTGAGCCTAAAAATGTCTTCAGCTATCTTAATCTAGATCCCAAGTAACTCTAAAGCTTGTGTCTGTGCTGTACAGTAATCCCCCACCTATTGCGGGGGTTAAGGACCTGACCCGACCCACGATAATTGAAAATGCAGGATACGAGGATGCTGAGTCAGGTCAGGACTGGGGGGCATGGCACTGCCCTGAATGGGCCTCCAACAGGCTTCCTGGGCCCCAGAAGTGGTTTCTTGCAATCCGGAAGTCACTTCTGGTTTGTCGAAACCACTTCTGGAGCCTTTGATAGGCCCGGGAAGCCCATCGGAGGCCCATTTGGGGCAGCCTGTCAGGCCTGGGTTAAGTGCAGTAGGCCCCAAACATGCCCAAGTAGCTTACCCCAGGGGCCCTTGCATTTCATATACTGCAGTCCTGCAATATACCGGGACCGCAGTATATGACCCGTGAAATGGCGGGGGACCACTGTACTATTTCAGAGCCAGAACACTGAGAAGTCCTTTTTCTGGACAACACCTCACCAGAAGACCCAAGACATCAGACAACTGCATTGGCTGAATATTCTCCAGGAAACATTTTTCCATAAAGAATACTAAATGCCAGAGAGAAGAATTCTGAATCAGGCTTTCTCCAGCCATACTGGTTTTCTATAAAGAGGGAGATATATATATGTACCTTCACAGCCTCACTAAGAATCAGATTGCAGTATATGTGGATTTGTGACTCACCCAATGCATTGTGTAAAATATGTGCAATGGAATTTCCTCCCAATCCTTGAATTGGTTCATAAATGAATTTTGTTTAAAATGTCCAGCTGTGGAGACTTGGCAAGCAGGCTGCCACACACACCACAAGCAGTAACACAGTTACTTCTTAGCAAACAGGGCTTTTACACGAGGTGGGGTTCTGATTCGTGATGAACTGAGACATGTCTGTGCAATAAAGGCACTAAAATGACTTAAGTGGAATCTACTCCCAAACAAAAGGAATATTTAGGAGATTGAGAGGAAAAATACCTGGTAAATCATTCAGAGAATAAAAATGTTGTAGGGAACAACACCTCCTTTCCTTGCAACTGACTTCTTGTGTTCTACAAAGTTAGGAAATACACATTGGCTGAATTCCTGTTGAAGAGATATGAATTACCCTACACTAAGAAAATCCTTAGGCGTTTTCTGTTGCACCTGCCAATATATATACTGTATAACTAAATAGCATGTCAGCTGAGAAGTGCTGGCTTGTGGCCAGCACCTCTTTTTTTTCAAGCACCCACTGTGCTTGAGCGGTGGCACGGCGCTTAGGGTGAGCCCTTCAGTATAAGCCCTCTGACCACCTGCCTTCCTCCTGCCGGCCCATTATCTACAGGGCCAATTGGGACGTCAATAAGATCGAGGCTACGCTTAGGCAGCCAGCGCAGCGTGATGAGTCCTCCACCCACCTGCCTTTTCTCCCGTGACCCGTTATCTACAGGGCCGATCAGGAGGCCGATAAGATCAAGGCCACACTTAGGCGGCCAGTGCAGTGCAGCTTTGCCGCCCCTGCCCCCTCCCGAGTCCGATGACTAGGACGAGCCCTGCTAGAGCTCACCCTCTCACCTCACCCTTGCTGGTACTCAACCCCTTCCACTAACAGGGCTTGCCTTAGTCACTGGACCTGGGAGGGGAAGGGCCTCCCGATCGGCCCTATAGATAACGGGCCATGGGAGGAAGGCAGGTGGGCAGTGGTCTCGCAGCGCTGAGCTGGCCGCCTAAGCACAGACTCTCTCTTATCAGACCTCCCGATTGGCCGTGTAGATAACGGCCCCAGGATGAATGCAGATGGTCAGAGGGCTTGCCATGCCGGCAGCTCAAGAGCAGCTGTCACTATCAGCCCTCCCAATCGGGCTTGTTTGAACTTCCGGGTTCAGGCCCTGCGCTACAGCTGTAGCATGGGGTCTTTTTTTTTTTCAGCGCTGTGGGGCCTGGTCGGTGCTCCCCCCTTTTAAAATTTATATTTATATTTATTTTATTTTAGTCCCCCCCCTTCCGGGTTCAAGCCTCGCGCTACAGCTGTAGTGCGTGGCTTTGTTTTTTTTTTTTTTTGTTTTTTCCTTTCAGCGCCGACCGCGGTCCCTGGGGCCCAGTCAGTGTTGGGTTTTTTTTATTATTTTTTCTATTTTAGGGTGCCAAACAGCCCACTCTTGGGGCCTGGTTGGCGCTCCTTTTTTTTTTTTTTTAACTGTGTCGACCACATGGCCGCGCTACAGCTGTAGCGCGGCCATCGGCTCGCCGTCCCAGAAGCCAGGAAGACCGGACCTCCGGACCAGTGCCAGGTAGGAGACATCTCCACCCCCCATTAACAAAACGAACCTAACCGAACCAATTTTTCTCAGTTCAGTTCGGTTCGTGTTAAATTTGCCCCTAGGGTTGTTATTCGTTTTGTGACGTATCAAAACAGATAATGAACAATGAACCGAAAAAAATCATTTCATGCCCATCACTACTACTGAGTCTAGCAGCCTGAGAGGCCTTGGACCACCTCCACAGACTAGTGGGTTTTAAGGTGAAATTGGCTACCAGAGGCTAGATCCAACAAGTGGGGTAATCTTAGGAGCTCCCTTGATCTTTACAAAGGACATTCCTGCAGTTCCCTTTCTGTGCAAGATGCAAAGCATGATGGCTAGAAATGTATGCCTCCTGCAATTATCCTGTTTTCATATCCAAATCGTCATTTCCTTAATAATGCTTTTAATCAGACAAACAAAATGTGCCTGAATTTCCTTTGTAGAAATAGAATACAAAACGAAATAGCTGGAATGTGTAACGTTGAAAGTGTGTTCCATTAAGCTCCATTCATGGTCAACAACCTGAGTTAGTCTAAAACCTGAGTTCTACTAGTTATTTTTTTTCCATTTCTTATTTTGAATTGTCAATCCGTTTTGCACTTATTTGTTTATTTGTTCTTTTTATTATTGCAATTTGATTGTTTGGTTTGATTGATTAGTTTTTATTTACCATTTTAAGTTATTTAATCTGTTTTTATATTTTGCATATGTTTGTAAACTGCCCAGAGTAGCTTTTTTTGCTAGATGGTTGCGGTATATAAATCAAATAAATAAATAAATAAATAAATAAATAAATGAGTTTAGTCTGATTTAAAAGAACTCAAGCTATTTGCCACCTGAGGGAATACCACTTCTAAATACATGCTAAGTGTATCATCAGAAATAGCCCTGGCAATGGACATTTTCCAGAGGTTTCCACAACACACAAGCACATGCATGTGCGTGCATACAAAAAGCACAATCAGAATTATTACCACTTTGATTTTCTAGCGACCAACCAATTTAGAACTTTTCTAAACTTTTATGACCAGGAAAAAATGCCTCAGAGCATCCATATCCTCAAAACATCCATCTCCTTCCATCTCTGTAAAATGATTGCACTGATTTGTCAGGGCTTTATTATTGTCCTTATTGTGGCTTCATTGGTGTTTCTAATCTGTCTTTATCTGAAAATGGGCAAAAATGAAGGAGGAAGAGGAAAAGGAGAAATAAGAACATAAGAAGAGCCATACTGGATCAGGCCAAAGGCCCATCTAGTCCAGCTTCCTGTATCTCACAGTGGCCCCACCAAATGCGTCTGGGAGTGCACGAGACTAGATATCTGTCTCCTGATACCACTCCCCTGCATCTGGCCCTTGAAGTACACCGGTTTTAAGCCTGGAGATTACACATCTCCATCATGGTTTGTAGCCTGTGATGGATGCAAGAGAATAGAAATAGGTGATACCCCAGATATTCTCAGAAGCTGAATGGTGTTGGGTTGTGAACTAGAAAGACGCCCCAGGCTTGAAAACTAAACTTGCTCCCCCGACCCCACGACTGTTCTTCTGTGTTTTCAATTACAAACCATCCTTTTGACCTTGCCTGATTAAAGCTACTTCCTTGTCCCAGATCCAACCTGGATTTGAGAATATGTGAGGTGGAAATCCTGCAAAGAGGCCATTTCTATTAGAAACCGTTCCCAGCATGTGGAGACTTAATTCCTGCTGCAAGCGAAGGCAGTTCCCAACACAAGTGGAAAATGCACTTAACCTCCCTGTGGTCTCCTTGTGGCTTGCTTGCCTTGCCATGTTATTTTTGAATAGCGTGCAAAAGGCGGTACACTCCTCCTTGCTCCCTTTTGCAAATCGAGTAATGGAACCTGCCCGGCTTCTGGGTGGTCTCGATGAGCGGGGAGAGGAAAAACTCTGTGCCCGGGTGATATAATAATCACAATAAACACTCCAGCTGCTTTGACAGGACCCCTCAAAATCACTTCAACAATGGGATGTTTCCTCCGAGCTCTCCATTTACTATTTTTTCTTTTCACCCTTGTTCAATATCAAGTGCCCTTGGTGGTCACGTTATGCAGTTTTAAGGAGAGCTACAATGCTACCTGGAATCATTTACTCTAGTGGTGTAGAACATGGAACTCTTGGACTAACCCAAAATGAGGTATGATATGAGTTGCTTCCCAACACTATGTGGGGAGTCAGCTAGTCCCTATCCTTGGTTTATAACCTTGTAGTTGTCCTGTTTCACAACTCAGTGCCTTTCGGGGTCAACAACGTGGGTTTAGCCTGATGGCCTGATTTAAAGGAACTCAAGCGGGACAGGTAACTTGTATGTTCACAGCTGCTAAGGCAGTGGTTCTCAACCTTCCTAATGCCGTGACCCTCTAATACAGTTCCTCATGTTGTGGTGACCCCTTGCCCTGCTTGGAAGAGGCCACAAGCCCCCTTTGGTAAGCCACTGCTGCAGATGCCATAGAGAACTTCCCTCTACAGGCACCCTCAGCCAATCGCAGCCTCCAGTGCCATTGACTGACATCCCTTCCAACCTATCAAGCTGTAACTCACTCTTTCCCCCACTTCCTCACCCTCCTTCTCCAGACCCAAACCGTTTGTGCGTTTTTCTTCACTGGCTCATGGCAACCCCTGTAACATGGTTGTTCAACCCCCACAAAGGAGTCCCGACCCCCAAATGAATTGATACATGTATTTATGTTATTGTGCCCTCCAAACACAGATTGTTGTCCTGGAAGCAAATCCATTACTGGGAAGAAAACAAAAGAATGATACAGGTTTAAATAAAATCTGAACATGCTGATGTATAAAGACACTTTAAGAAATAAATGCTATTGTTTGTTAAGAAGAAATATAGTTTACCACATGTCATTAGGGGTGACTGTGGCTTCTATGTCTGTACATTTTTCTCTCTTGATACTAACAGAGAAGGGACAACTCCCAGATCCTTGGTGGAGGGAGGCATTTAGAAAAGCACCACTGTCCCTCTAATGGTCATTCTAAATTGTCTGTTTAGGTCAATAGCCAAGATAAAGAGTTCAGTCTTTCAAAAGGAGAGGTAGGACTGCAGCATTAATGACTTAATAATAGCTGTATTAAAATGAAAAGAAAACAATTGGTCTTCCCTGCTAAGTTTCTTCAAGCAAAATTATGACCTGCTGCTGCCGTGCTCTTCTGAACGACCAACAATGCTGCTGTTCATGAACATGGCTCAGGTGGATGCCATCTGACGACTGGGGCACCACCTCAGAACTGTTCCAAGGAATCTAGCATGGTGGAATCTTGCATTTAAAAAAGGAGCAGACCTATGATATTCAGGAAGCATCACAAACCTCATGGTCATTGCTCCACTGGATAAACATGCTCCTTCTCTTTGGCGAGGAATGTTCCTTCCTTATACTGCAGAAGATGGTCAGCAGATGTGTGTAGAGTGTGGGATGTGTGTATGTGCTAAGGTCCTCCTCAAACAGTCTGCTTGGGAGACAATTCCCTACCTCTCAACTTTCCCTTTCAATTGAACAAATGTATCATTTCCTGGATTGTGTTTAGTTTGCTCGTGCAAAATTGAACCTCCCATTAGTTCTCAAATTTGCATCTCTCTGTGATACTAAACTCTTTGATTTCATCTTCAATAGACAAGAGAGCTGCAGAATGTACAACTGATCAAGCCAAAGGCAGCTCAACAGTAACATACTGTGGCCTGTTTGCTGATTGTCAACTATCCTACTTTAAAGTCCCAAATAAATAATAAACATTGAGACGTTTATGAAATCCATCCATGGTGGGCCGTTGAATACGCTTCTTTATACACTTATTTTCAATGCATAAATATTTTTTCAATAATATTTTTTTCTCTCTTCCTCTGAGACGTACTTGCCGTCATCTTTGCTGTGTTTTATTTCATTTTCATTTTTATTCTTTTTACTCTGATATTGATGTTACCGTAATATTATATTGTTGTGAACCACTCGGAGTTCCATTGGAAGACAGGTGGTACAGAGATAAATAAATAAATAAATAAATAAATATTCAACAAATTCAGTGCCTCTGGCCAGCTGGAACCCAACGGTTTCAACGGTGAAGGCATCAAAGTAGTTGACTTGCCCCCAAGCAAAACATCTCCAGGTAAAAACATTCCTGTTTCAGAAGTTTTTTAATTGATTATTCTGGGTTCCGATGGAGATTTTAATGTAGTATTTTAATGTATTGTATTTATTGTATTTAAATGTTTCTATTGTTTTAATTTTATTGCAATTTTGATGTTTTAATTGTCTGAATTGTTTATTTTGATTGTGAGCCGCCCAGAGACCTTTGGGTAGTGGGTGGCATACAAGCTATATAAATAAATAAATAAATAAATAAAATCTCTAATTCAGCCTCTCGGTCAGGAGGTCATAAGGCCTCATAGGTCTTTCTGGGCTTCCCCATTGTCCACCATAACTATTTGCTTTTCAAAATGTCCGAATATAAGACAATAGCCAATGCAACAAAGCATGTTCGTCTTCCACCAGCTGCATTATCACCTCAACATTCACAAGTGAGCTCCATTTAAAAGTGAGTTTCACTAAAGAACAAGGGAAGCAGTAGCCACCAAGTTGTACATGCTGGGGTTTAAATCCAAAGACGGTATCCTGTTCTAAAGCTTTGCTTTTTTGGAACCTCTACTATGGTGGCTGTCATGAAAATCATTTTCCACTTTGTTAAACAACTTGGACAACAGTTGTCCCTTAGCAAATTAGCCACCGTTTATTTAAGGAATCTAATTGCCTTGATTTAGCTTGAGGCTCTTTTTCACGCCTTCAGTTCCCCTTTCACATTACCTTATGCCTGATAGCGCCTTGCTTAAGAAATATCCGCCCTAGAGAATAACAGAAAGAGAAAGGAACGAGGAAATAAAGACAACTACAAGGGGGGAAATGGTGTTACAGCCTATTGAAATGACATCTGGACAAATGTGGTAATTCATAATCTGATTGTGAAAACCAGTCACGCTTGACTCACAAAAAGGATGCATTCAAATCTCTTTCCATTTCAGGCCAAAAGAGGTAGAAATTCCAGACACTGCAATGTCCCATCATTAACCATGCTTCTCCTTTAGTCAACAAAACAACTGGTGGAGCAGAGATATAAGGTATTCTTAAAGAAAGTGAGTAAAGTACAAGATAAACAGTATCTGTCATTGGGACTATTGCAAAAATCTCATTTGGTTTATGGAGGAGATTTGTTCCAACATCTGCAATTGCATCCATAGCCAGATTTAAGATGCAATTTGCATCACTTTCATTAAAGTTGCCTGATCTATTCTAGTTGCAAAGGTTGCATAAAACAGAAATATGCTGCAGCCATTGTATATGAGAAGGCCAGCAGCTATCTGGCTGCAAAGGAAGTGACTTTTATCAGTGGAGTGCTCTACATTTTTTAAACATCACTTTTAACAGAAGGTTTCTTATATAATGTAAGTAGGTTCTTAATATTAGATCCTCTTGTGTTTGTGCTTTTGTCTGCTTTTCTAATCTTGCTGTGAGCTGTCTCTGAGTCCCAGTTTTGGGAGAAAGGCAAGATATAAATCAAAATCCATCTATCAATGCATAAATGGGACACTAGGGTTAAAGAGAAGTCAAAACATAAAAACCACAGGGAGATTCCGCACCTGCCAATCTAGTCCTTCACTGTTGGATAGCCCATTCAGGCCCTTTCTGGTTTCAAAGCCATTGTTGCACAATGTTCAAAACAGTTTGCGTAATTTCCAGCTCCCGGTGCTCCTGCCCTTTGAAGATGCTAGCCACAAAGACTGGTAATACATTAGGAAGAAAAACCTCCAGAACATGGCCAAAAAGCCCACCAAAACCACAACAACCATCAGATCCCAGCCGTGAAAGCCTTTGAGAATATAATTTGTGCATTATTTAATTTGTCTAAAATCGCCAAATGGAAACATTATACCCACAAATAATTATGGTAGTACCTCTTAAGATGAATGCCCCTTAAGACAAAAAAATTGTAAGACGAATGAAATGTCCAGGAATAGAAAAACCTCATAAGATGGATTTTCCTATGGGATGCTTCGCAAGATAAATTGAATTCCTATGGTAAACCGCATTAAACCTTGTTTCGTTGGATGAATTTTTCGCAGGATGAATTGACCCATAGAACAAATTAAATTTGTCTTAAGAGGTACCACTGTATAAGTAGAATCATGTGTGGGTATGAAAACACAAGACTGCGTGTCACCTGCTTCAGATGTTTAATTTCTTTTGAGAATTAGGTGCAGGCCTGTAGCTGACCGTCATCCAACCAGATTTTGTAACCAAACAAATAAGCAAAACTACATTTAATTAAAAATAAAAGCTTTTACTGTGTACCTCTGAGATGTTTTCTGACCCCATGAGATTTCCAGTGAAGGTTTATAGTCAGAGGACAGTCTGGATCAGTGCACTGGGAACTCTAGTGACCCTCCAACAAAATGAGGCCAACCTACTAACAATCAGAAGATGCCCCTTCACCTTCTTGGCAGCATGGCTTGGCCCTAGGAACTGCTGAACAGCTCATTACTTTAGGTCCCTTGCCAGAGGTCGGGAACTTGATTTCCCACTGAGCCTCCTTGACAGGGAATTCTAAGGTGGCTGCGGCAGGTGGTATTGTAGTTAAAAAATACCAGGGACACTCAACATTCTAAAAAATAAAACAACCAACACATTGTTTTGATGTAAGAGATACAAATTTCAATTCACAACAGTATCTGTTAAGTATCGACACAGTATGTATGCCATTCCTGAAAATGCTTTTTTTATTATTTTCTTGTTTTTGCTTTGATGGTGTTATTTGCGAGATCTGCAACTGTTGATAATACTGTGTGAAATTTCTTGATATTGTTCCCAAAGCCCCAGTGCCTATGAGGACCTCTGGGAGTGTGTTTCATCCACAGGTCAGATGTTGCACTTGCCAGATCTCTGTATTATGTTAGTTTTTCCAATTCTTTATTTTCTACTATGGTATTCGCCTAGATGTATCTGCCTAGATGCCCTAAGCACATCCGATCTCACTTGATTTTGGAAGCTAAGCAGGGTCGGCCCTGGTTAGTACTTGAATGGGCGACCACCAGGGAATACCAGGTGCTGTAGGCGCCTGGAGTAGGAACTGGCAAGCCACTCCAGTATTCATGCCAAGGAAACT
The DNA here is from genome assembly GCA_023846285.1 of Phrynocephalus versicolor. Lineage (NCBI taxonomy): Eukaryota > Metazoa > Chordata > Lepidosauria > Squamata > Agamidae > Phrynocephalus > Phrynocephalus versicolor. The sequence continues at coordinate 96,326,194 of JAHTLZ010000129.1, forward strand.
CCATGGACATGGAGTCATGAAGAGTCGGTCACGACTGTAACGACACAACACACACACATGATATTCGCCAAAACTGCAATATCAGTGATCCCAGACATTTCTTTATTCTATTACTAATATCTCTGGTGTGTTATCTTCAAAGTGTCTATCATTTTGGTTGTAGAAATCCCACAAAGGTCCTCCCTTCATCATTTTCTGACACCTTCTCTACCTAATGTTCCTGTGGGTTTGCCAAGCTACATTTTCTGCATAATGACCAATGCACTAATTTTGCTGCTTTATCATGTCTAATTGTGTAATCCATTTCTGCAGTTTTTGGACATTCACAGATGAAATGTATCATGTATCATCAGAAATAGAAAGAATTATTTTACAGGCGTTCATTTATTTATTTCCCTTTACAGTACCGTATACCCTATCCTTTTCCCCAGCTGTTTAGAAAATGTGTGTGTGGTGATGACGATGTAGAAATGAAAATATTAAAAGTTATAGGAAACATAATAATAATGATAATCAGAGACAATCAAAGGGCCCTTGTTTCTTTAGCAGACTCCAGAGTCTTAGAGTGGATTTCATTTCTTATTGTTGTCATATTGGGTGGGTTTAATTGCGATAAAAGGGGACATGGGCTCTCACATTGTTTTTACAGGGAAATCATTCCAGCCTTGTCCTGACCACTCAGAGATAATCTGAATGTGCTTGGTCTTGCATGTATCAGAAGGCAACTCAGAGTGCAGCAGTTAACAACATGGCTTTATAGGTGAAGGATCTTGCAACTGCTGCATGGAGCAAAGAGTGAGTCCAGCACACACACACAAATTAAGAAATAGCAAAAGGTGGGCAGCTAATTCACACTGAAACTAAAAGAAGGAAAGAACCCACCAGAGTTTTATAAACAGTTCAGGCTGTTGCCATTCCCTCTTGTGATGTCAACTGAAACCTTCTGCACAACTGTGGCATTGTTATCAATCTTTCGGCATCTGCTATTCCTCCCCTACTGTATAGCAGAAGGCGTTGGGGGGTAAAAAACAGTCTGCAAATGCAGCTGGAATCTCAGAGTTTGAACGAGAGCCAGTTGGGTTTTCAGATTGGTTGGAAAATCCAAGCAATTAATCTCCGCCTGAGTCGAAAGATAATGCTGTCCAACAGTTGTAGGTTGCGCTTTATAAACAGCAAGATAACCTTCATCATCAAGTGAAGGTATAAATGCCATTAAGAGATAGATGATTTAAGCCCAACTAGACATTTACTTGAGAGTCTAAATTTATTGCATTGACTGTGATGAAATGAGTGTTTTCATAGCTAGATATGGGCGAGTAACACAGTGCAGAATGCCATTTTTTTCAAAAACTAGTGAATTTGTGACCTTTGTAATTCCCCCCTCCCCTATGTATTGTCTGTTTTTCTTAGGCTTGCTACTAGTATGAATGAGCAAATCTGCCTGTTTTTTTAAAAAAAATTCAAACACTTTCCATTAAGTGGATGCACAAATTTATGAACATAAAGAATGTAATAGCATGAATAACATTCTCAACTCTTTGAGATGGTTGAATTCAAAAGCTATAACTATTCCTCTTGTAATGAGAAGATTCTATTGTACCCGCCTGCTATGCAGCTGCAAAAGAATCGCCATTCCTAATTCAGCAGCACCAGAAACATGTGAGTCTTCCATATGGGGCGTATATATCACTTTATGTTTCCCATTAAACCCTGATTACAGTAGAAGCCTCCTTCTGATAGTCAGAGACTGTTTCTCTGCGCCTAGCATGTACAGGTAAAAGCAGGGCTTTTTTTTCTGAAATGTTTTTCTCTCTTCCCTATGCCTTTTGGTGCTTCCTTTCCCAATCTGAAGCCTGCATGTCTCTCACATTTTACAAGGACCCTACTAGCTGCACCCCAAAGCAAAGGTAGAGGTGGTTTAGCAATATGGTGCTTCCTTATTCTTAAAGAAAAATGACCAAACTCCCCAAACACAGGAGAGAGGGGGAAATAGAGACAGAGATGCCAGAGGAAGAAATAGCACTGCCACAATAGAACCTGGAATCCCATCAGGAACTGAATGCAGCAGGTCATATAAAGAACCTGAAAGTAATTAGTTATGGGTAACACAGTTGCCTGATACAGGGGTTTTGTTTTGTTTTTTGGCTAAAGGAGAGATGCAGCTAGCTAAAAATTACAAAGTTATTTTTTAGGTTCAGTGACTAATACAAGTTAATTTTAAAGGCTATTCATTAAGTGTGTTTTAAAGCAATTTTAGGCCTTATCCCCCCCATCCCATGTCTGATGCCCTTATTTTATCCATCTAAAACAGTGATGGTGAACCTTTTAGAGACCGGGTGCCCAAACTGAGATTCAAAACCCGCTAATTTTTCACAAAGTGCCAATACAGCCATTTGACCTGAATACAAGTAGCTGTGAAGGAGCGATGTCGTGTGCCCACAGAAAGGGCTCCGAGTGCGACCTTTGGCACCTGTGCCATAGGTTTGCCAACAGTGATCTAGAATGACAAGGGAAGTATTAGGTGATTTTATC